>JAURVB010003124.1:0-404456 GCA_033002965.1 Piper betle | reverse complement strand
TCATTTTGCCTTAGGAGATCACATTATCCTGGAGGTCTCTCCAACTAAGGGAAACACGAGATTTGGAATGCGAGGAACACTCAGTTCACGATATATTGGACCGTTTGATGTAATCAAGCGTATTGGACCAGTGGCTTACAGGCTAGCATTGCCGCCTCACCTATCAGCTATGCATAATGTATTCCATGTGTCAATGCTGAAGAAATACTATCCAGACAACTCTCATGTTGTCAGCTTCAGAGAGATAGAACTGCAACATGACTTGACATATCCAGAAGAAGCAGTTCAGATTGTGGATTGCAAAGTGAAGATTTTTCGAAGAAAAGAAGTTCCCCTAATACGAGTACAATGGACTCGAAGAGGAGTCAAAGACTCTACATGGGAACACGAGGATGAGATGAAGAAGCGATACCTAGAGACATTCGACCAACCAGCTTTCTAGGTACATTACTAGAGATTACTTTTTCAGATTATGGATGAGTTTGAAACTTCTTCTGTAAAAATTTCAAGGACAAATTTTTCTAAGGAGGGAGGTTGTAAACCCGTGACTCAAGTCAGGTTTTACATTATTGAATCAGTTACTTCAATCATCGGTTTGAGTCGAGTCAATGTCATAAACCGGGTGCTGAGTCGAGGCCAGCCGTGAGTTATGAGTGATGAGGGTGGGTTAAATATACCTGAATATATGATGATAATGTCGAAAAGATGGTGACAAATGAGTTATCAAAATATGTGAAAGTATGGTGTATAATTTTTATGTATTTGATAGTAGAATTTTTTAAGCCGAATAACATATTAGGACGTGTTATAGGGCAGTTTGGGTGGGCTATTAGTTATAGAACATTTAATTGTTGTGTTATAGTGTGTAATATATTTTATGAGATTTCCCCCTATTTTTTAATATTTCTATGGGATTTATTACGAGCTAGTTATTATTTTTGACTTGAGTTGGAGTCGAGTCAATACTTATTTATGATATTTCCACTGAACTATTTCTTCTCTCTCCCGATGCCTTCCCCCTCCAAAACCCTCACCGCCGCCGCCGCCAAGCACAGCCGCTTGGTCACCGTGCCACCTCAAGCACCCCCGGCCGCCATCAGGCCTCCACGACAGCTAATCACCTCTGCCTAGCGCCGTTTTCGCATCACCGATCCCACTACCACCGACTGTCACTGCCACCATCCAGTGGTCACCTCAAACTCTTTGGCCCCTCTTGCGACCATCCCCGACCGGAGTGGAGCCCAGCACCGCCCACTGTGAGATCCCTCAACTTAGTCCCACATCTAATACCTATTGGGAGAAGATCCTGTTTATAAGTTAAAAATGGACTATAGATCTTTAACTTCCGGGGTACCCATTTTAAAGAAATGACTTAGCCCATTACGTTGCATTTTGGGCTGGGTCGTTACAAATGGTATCAGAGCCGACCTGGTTCCGTGTTAGATGGTGGGCTGGATTAAAAACGTTGGCTAGGATGCCGGTCACGGGCCAGAAAGGTCGTGGACTGGGGCTAGCAACGGGCCAAGAATAGGCATTTCGGGGACGAAATTCCCTAAGGTGGGTGGATTGTGAGATCCCTCAACTTAGTCCCACATCTAATACCTACTGGGAGAAGATCCTGTTTATAAGTGGGAATGGACTAGAGATCTTTAACTTCCGGGGTACCCATTTTAAAGAAATGACTTAGCCCATTACGTTGCACTTTGGGCTGGGTCATTACAAATGGTATCAGAGCCGACCTGGTTCCGTGTTAGATGGTGGGCTGAATTAGAAACGTTGGCTAGGCTGCCGGTCATGGGCCAAAAAGGTCGTGGGCTGGGGCTAGCAATGGGCCAAAAATAGGCATTTCGGGGACGAAATTCCCTAAGGTGGGTGGATTGTGAGATCCCTCAACTTAGTCCCACATCTAATACCTACTGGGAGAAGATCCTGTTTATAAGTAGAAATGGACTATAGATCTTTAACTTCCGGGGTACCCATTTTAAAGAAATGACTTAGCCCATTACGTTGCACTTTGGGCTGGGTCGTTACAAATGGTATCAGAGCCGACCTGGTTCCGTGTTAGATGGTGGGCTGGATTAAAAACGTTGGCTAGGCTGCCGGTCACGGGCCAGAAAGGTCGTGGATTGGGGCTAGCAACGGGCCAAGAATAGGCATTTCGGGGACGAAATTCCCTAAGGTGGGTGGATTGTGAGATCCCTCAACTTAGTCCCCCATCTAATACCTACTGGGAGAAGATCCTGTTTATAAGTGGGAATGGACTAGAGATCTTTAACTTACGGGGTACCCATTTTAAAGAAATGACTTAGCCCATTACGTTGCACTTTGGGCTGGGTCGTTACAGCCCATAATAGTCATAACTCCACACCCCACTACTGACAACCTTCTTTCTCCATTTTTTGGTAAGCCCTTGCCTCTGCTGACCATGTCTACTCGCTGAGTCGGTCCCAACGGTACCCCATACCACCACTATCCCGCCAGTAGGTGCTGCTGAAAAACCATTGAAACCCACTGAAAAACTGCTAGAACCCGATGAAAAATCGGATTCGGTGGAATTTTCTGGATCTTCTGTCGAACTCATCTAGTCGATGTAAAATCCATGACTCGAGTCAAGGTTTTTTAGTCGTTAGCCGATCAGTTCAACTGTGGTCCGAGTTAGTTTAGCTTTCAAAACACGTGTGTGGGGCCAAGGCCGACCATTTGCACATGCTATTAGGGTTTATGTATACCCAAGTATTCGATGATAGCATCAGATACGCATCAGCAGACTGAGTTATCAGTAAATATGAGAGTATACAATTGATGGCTTTGTTATTTTTTTATTTTGTGATCGTAGAATTATTTTAGGCCGAATAATGCATTAGGTCGTGTTATATCATATTCGGGTGGGTTATTAGTTATAGAGCATGTCATTTAGATGTCGTTGTGTTTGTTTTACTTTATGGGATTTTTCCCGATTTTTTGGATTTTTTAAGGATTTATTACGAGTTAGTTATTATTTTTAACTCTAGTCAGAATAAAGTCAACTATTATTTACGATATTGCCATTGACCTATTTTTTTCCTCCCAACACTTCTCTCCCCCAAACCCTCACCCCCGATGCCACCCCCCATGCTCGTCGCTGCCACCACCGTGGACGTAACCTCGCCACCAATTGTCGTTGCCCAGCCCCGTCGTGCCGTCGCCGTGTCATCCCGACCACCCCCTGCCACTGTCCAACTGTCACAACACCAGAATTGCCCCACCATTGCGCCACCTCTCTTGACGTAATTCCACCACTGTCCGTGTTGCTCTGCCACCACCGTGAGACTGACGCCCCTCCCCATGACCTCCACGACATTTCTCCCCTACCTAGTGCCACTGCCGAGGTCGATCGTGGGCCCGATCGGAGCAACCAACCGCCCTTGCCGAACACGACACCACCTACGGCAGTCATCACCGCCGCAACCGCCATTGCTGTCACCACCATTGGGTTGAGCTCATTGAGCCAGTGCTGACCCTACCCCCTTTTGCCCAGCCAAAAGAGTTGTCGAAAAATTGCCAGAACCCACCGGAAAACTGGATTCACCAAAATTCGTCAAAAATCACCTAATCTTTCGCCAAATCCCTCCAATCAATCCCGATCAAACTTTGGAGGACACAGGGTGTTGAATTCAATCCTTGAATAGCACGATGAACCCCTAGCCGTCACCGATTGTTGACGACGTACAACGTATAATTTATTTTATTTTAATTATTTAAAAGTAATGATTATTAGTGCAGCATGCTAGGATGCTAGGATTAAATGATTGATGTGTTATATATTTTTATATTCATAAAATTATTAATATGTGTGATTGTGTGATATTAAAACGAATGCTAAGGAATTAATTAGGTAGACTAAATAAGTATTGTAATCTAATGCAATGTAGAGTAGGAAAACTTATACTGATTATTATTGATGTGTGTTGATTTATCTATGGTTGATGTGAGTATGCTATAGGATGTGTGTATGCATCATGAGCGGGCAATAGTATTTAGTTTGATGTATAGGTAAAGAGTAAGAACTTGCTGACTAGGTGCGTGGACACACTTAAAGCTTACACTAGGTTCATTAGGACACACTTTTGAGGTTTTATCACTCCATTCTATCATTGATTTGATTTCTAGATTGTCGGGCATGTCAAGTGGATGATTTATAGGACCCCACCTAACATGGGTCACCTAGTTGATTATTTTTTGGAATTAATAACCCTCGAGGATGAAATCCCTCGAGTTTTTTTTGAAAATAAAATCCACCTCAAGTTGTGTGAGATCCCTCAACTTAGTCCCACATCTAATACCTAGTGGGAGAAGATCATGTTTATAAGTGGGAATGGACTATAGATCTTTAACTTCCGGGGTACCCATTTTAAAGAGATGACTTAGCCCATTACGTTGCACTTTGGGCTGGGTCGTTACAAATGGTATCAGAGCCGACCTGGTTCAGTGTTAGATGGTGGGATGGACTAGGGTCGTTGGCTAGGCTGCCGGTCACGGGCCAAAAAAGGTAGTGGGCTGGGGTTAGCAACGGGCCAAGACTAGAAACGTTGGCTAGGCTGCCGGTCACGGGCCAGAAAGGACGTGGGATGGGGCTAGCAACGGGCCAAGAATAGGCATTTCGGGGACGAAATTTCCTATGGTGGGTGGATTGTGAGATCCCTCAACTTAGTCCCACATCTAATACCTACTGGGAGAAGATCCTGTTTATAAGTGGGAATGGACTAGAGATCTTTAACTTCCGGGGTACCCATTTTAAAGAGATGACTTAGCCCATTACGTTGCACTTTGGGCTGGGTCGTTACAAATGGTATCAGAGCCGACCTGGTTTCGTGTTAGATGGTGGGATGGACTAGGGACGTTGGCTAGGCTGCCGGTCACGGGCCAAAAAAAGGTCATGGGCTGGGGTTAGCAATGGGCCAAGACTAGAAAAGTTGACTAGGCTGCTGGTCACGGGACAGAAAGGTCGTGGGCTGGGGCTAACAATGGGCTAAGAATAGGCATTTCGGGGACGAAATTCCCTAAGGTGGGTGGATTGTGAGATCCCTCAACTTAGTCCCACATCTAATACCTACTGGGAGAAGATCATGTTTATAAGTGGGAATGGACTATAGATCTTTAACTTCCGGGGTACCCATTTTAAAGAAATGACTTAGCCCATTACGTTGCACTTTGGGCTGGGTCGTTACAAGTTTCCTTCGGGTCTTTTATAATAAATTATGTCCCAACCCTCTAAATAATTTTTATCTAGTTTTCAGTGAGACAAGAGAAGGTGAATCGACTCGTGCGTACCACAAGCGGGTGCATGTGCCTATCCAAGCGGGCTCTAGATTAGTGAGCGGACTGTTCCATTCCCGAGGGATCCTGATAACTCCACATTTGAGTGCCCCTACACCCAGAGAATGTGAAGGTTTACGGGTAGTGTCAAGTACAATGTGTGTTTGTACTTACGGTTCAAAGAATACTGAAGGCACATGCTTGAGAGCACTCAGCCTACGTGCTCAAGGCCAAGAGAAATATGGAGGTTCGGAGAGGGCTTAGGACACAGGCTTTCTCGAGAGTAGGATTAGAAAAGTATTGCCGAGAGTGGCATAACATCAGTTAGATCAGGATGCTGTTGAGTCAACCGCTTAATGGCTCCTCTGTAGTTGACCTTATGAGAGTTCTGAAGAAGATATATGATTGTTTGCTTTCCATGAGAGTTAGCTCTCATGTTTCAGTTTGATATTAGTTATTTCTGAATTAGTAACAATCGTTGATGATGATTTTGTATTATATATGTAGGTGAGGAATATAAATTGAACACATCGGCCTTGACGCCGCATCGACTTTTGCATTGCATTGCACACACATACTTGGCATTGCGTCGACTTTTGCTTAAGATGTGATGTGGTTTGAATGATGCTTGTGGATATACATGTTTGTGTATATGTGAAAATGTTCAAAAATGATTTGTTGTGCTAAGATGAAAATGAAGTAAATGTGATGAGTATGATTTGCAGGTGGGGCGCGACCTTGATTGCGACATGTGTTAATGTTTTGAATCTTATTGTGGTAAAAACTATTGCTTTTATATATACTATATTGTACCTTTTTTACAGGTTGTCTCCTTATTGCACTTTTAGAGGAGATTCTGTCCGTTTTATTCCAGAATTTTGCATTAATTTTGCTTGCTATTTTAATTATTTGGTGTGACCATCATCATGACATTCATGTAGCATCTTATTAGGGTTTGCATCTTATTCATACCTTGTTTGAGCATTAGCGGCATACTCCATCTTGAGACGTTGAGAGGGTTATATCGTAGTCATTTAGGTTTTTGGGTCAACCAACTTAATCGGTTTACGAGTAGTTTGATCCATTATAACGATTCCGGTCCATATTGAGAGTGAACTGGATTGAGGTGTTACAGTCGAACCTAATCGAACTTTAGACGCCGCCGAGTGTCGAATTCGAGCTTTGAGACATGTGACAAAACCCTAATCGTCACTGATTGCCGATGATGCAAAGTATAATTATCTCTGATTTAATTATTTAAAATTGATAATTATTAGCATAACATTCTAGGATTGATTAATTGTTATGATAAATATTTGATCGTGAATGAAGTGATGATTTGCGTGATTTGCTTGATAGTGAATGGATGTTAGTGATCTAATTAGGTAAATTAATCTGAGCATGTGAATCGACTAGGATGTAACTTAGAAAAACATAATAAAATTGGTATGAATAGTATGAGTTAGAATTATTTTTACACTAATGATTATTGACTATGATGGATGATGATTGTGTTGTGAGTGTGATGTTCATGTTGAGTTGATGCATCATTCAGTTAGCAGACATTAGCTTCTAGATTTGATGTATAGGTACGGAGCCGGAGCTCGCCACATAGGCGCGAGGATACGCATAGAACTTCTGCCTGATTTGTTTAGGACTCACTCTAGATTTATTGTCTCATTCTATCATGTTTTGTTTAAAATAAGAAAGAAGACGTGTCTAGTAGTGGGTTTATCGTATCCCACTCCACATAGGCCATTTAGCTGATCGTATTTTTAGGATTAATAACCTTCGAGGATGAGATCCCTCTATTATATTTTCGAATATCCAACTCACGATGCCTTTGAGCCTATTTTACTAAACTCCCTATCCAGGCCTATGTATATGTAGTTTTCACATTTTTAGTGAGATGTGTGATAAGGAAAATCGACGGCCACGTCTTGAGATAAAGCATGTGTTTGTCAAAGCGGGCTCTATAACTGGTGAGCATCTACTCCATTCCCAAGGGATCTTGATAACTCCACCTTTGAGTTCCTCAAACCCAAAGAAGTGTGGAGGTTTACTGGTACTGCTGTGCAGCACATTTCTAGACTTGTGGTGTAAAAGGGTACTGAAGGTGCATATCTAAGAGTACTCAGCCTATGTACTCAGGGCCAGGAGTAATACAGAAGATGTAGAGGGCCGAGAGAAAGAGAATGATTTTTTCGCGAAAAGAGATAGTTTAAATGGCCAAGGAAAGAGAATGTTATAGAAAGAGAATGATATGGAAAGGGGATGATGCCACCCAAGGTCGATGACTCCCA
This sequence comes from Piper betle, assembly GCA_033002965.1. NCBI lineage: Eukaryota > Viridiplantae > Streptophyta > Magnoliopsida > Piperales > Piperaceae > Piper > Piper betle. The sequence goes on along the minus strand of JAURVB010003124.1, from coordinate 396,858 downwards.
TTATTGCCCTTATGAGAGTTCTTGAGGAAGTATATGGCCTTTTTATTCAACAAGAGGGTCTCCTGTGTAAGTTTATTATTAGTTATTTTTTGTACCGGTAACACTCGTTATTGACAGTTTTCTATATTTATGTAGGTGAGAATCGCGACAAATGAAAGTTGTCGGGACTGCAGAGGAGTAGCATGGAACCGCACACACGTGTACCTGTCGTGTGTAATGTATAATGATGGTGTGTTGATGCTTTGTAAATGATGATAATCATGTTGTGATATGTCTTGATAAATTGCCTATGAAAAGAATAAATAAATGTGAATAAGCAGAGAGCCTTGAAGCTTAGACTTGGCTCAGATGAAGATGAAGTGATAATGACTGAATGCCATGATAGATTGTCATATATTATATTATTTTGATAAAATATTTATATATCCCTGATGTGGATAGGTTGGCCCTTATTACGCTTTTAGGGGAAACTAAGTCCATTTTTCTATAGAAATAGATATTTTTCTTTGGATTTTTCATCTATTGCTATTGTTCTGTTTTTGTTTGCACGTCATAGCATGCATGTAGGACTGCATTAGAACCTAATTATTCCATCCATGCTTTACATGTCACTTAAGACGCCGAGGGTAGATCCGGGTCGTCTTAACCAAATCAAGTAGATTAACAAATGGTTCGGTCACTAGTAGCATCTCCGGATTGGTTCACGGGAGAACCGAAGCGGGGTGTTATAGGGGGAGAGAGGTGAATAATTCTCTTATAATGATGTAAATCATAGACTTACATAATAACCGTGATTAAGGGGGTGCAGTGTGATGAGGATAAATTTTATTTGGCAAGAGTTTGGTTATGTTTCCATTTGTGCAACTGAGCATTTGAGTTTTGAACTTCGCCAAAATAAAAATTGATAGAAAAACCAAATCCTGAATAATATTTAAGCTTTGTTTGAATTATAATAAGTCATTTAATTAATTTGTGATTTATTTTACATGTTTGATTTGTTATTGAACAAACACAAATATGAACATGTTTACTCATGTTCGGCTCTGATAACCCATATACACCTCCTATCATCGATAACTTGGTTCTAACAGCTCCACAAGACAAGGAAAAGATAAGAAGAGATTAATATAGGAGGTTTAGAAGGTCTGATTTGAGGCCTTGAATTGTAGAACAGAGAAATTCCCCAAGGCGTTTATAAATACCCAAATGGTGAAGGAGAATAGGGGGCTTGTACGTTGAAAGGAAAAAAGAGAGAAGAGTAGAAGAAAGAAGTAGGAAAGGAAGAAGGAAGGGGAGGAGCTCGCCAGAGATCCATCTCCGACGACCCCCTAGCCCACCGATGCAGAGTTTGGAGTGCCCCCGACACAACCCAGTCTAGAATCACCCCGTCGACAGCCACCTTGCTGGAAAAAGCCAAAAAGCCCTTTGCCGGATTGAGAATATCATTAATCAGCCACCTTGTTGCTATTCGTACAACCAGCCTAAGTGGCCTCTGGCAAGACCACAACTTCCATTGGACTCCCCTCAATACTGCCAACAAAACCCATCCGAGGGCCATCACCGGAGAAGACCTCTGTCACTGAAAAAGCTTCGAGAAGCAACTCGCCAGAGTAGTGTAGCAGTAGAAAACAGCAAGTAGTCAACTTTGGGCCCTCCATACGGCCAACCCAGGCGGCTTATGGTTAGACCAACACTTCCATCAAACTCTCAACATTGTCAACAAACCCGAGTAGAGATCTGCGATTGAAGAGCCTCATCCTTAACCAAAAACAGCCTAAAAGAGACCTACCAGAGCAGTGCAACAACAGGATTTGACCATCTTTCCAGTCTCCATCTGAGCGACTGAAGCCACCAAAGGACATGAATCCACCTGCAGTAGGTTCTTCTCATTGCTAAATACAAGTCCAATCGAGATCCACTGCATTCAGCCTCCACAGTCGCCCAAAGACAACGATAAGTGGTCGGGCGATACACAGTGCCACCAAAACTTTTCACCGCTACTGCCACCAGCCAGCACAACACCAATCACCAGACCACTGTTGTTATGAATATTGTTAGCATTGTTAGTAGAATGGTAGTATTGTTAGTAGGGTTGTTAGTAGGGGTAATTGAGTAGGGGTGTTTGGGTAATTTCACTAGGAAAGATGCCTACAAAAGGGGGCTGTAACAGAATTGTGTAACAACTTTTGTTTTGAAATCAAATTCACCCTTTTGGAGATTGCTCCACCCCTCCAAGGTTTCTTGGAACCCAAGGAACCAGGACGCCCATGGTTCCTTCCCCTTGGTTGCAGCAATTGCAGCCCTTCTTCCACCATTGTTGCTGTTGATCTTCATCCCCCTTCATCCAGGAAGTTCGTCATCAAGATGGCACCAGCAAAGCAGAGTTCCAGGCCAGCCAAGGGCAAGGAATTGGTTGTGGAACTTGGAGAAGAAACCCCTTCCAGATTGGTATCATAGCAGGTCGAGGGAGGTACGTCTTCTTCACCCCATCTTGATGAATTATCCCAGATTAGGAGGGTTAAAGATCAATTGATTGCTGCCATTACCAATATGTCATCAAAGTTTGATTTATTACTGCAATCAAGAAGTGATGGTTTGGGAAATAGAGAAGGTATTGGGACAATTCAGGGGAGGGTTCCTGCAATGGGGATGGAGAGGGATGATCCATTGCTGGAATCCCATGTTGGACGTCCCCAAGAGGTGCTGGAATCCCATGTTGGACGTCCCCAAGAGGTGTTGTTGACATCAGTAGAGAGGGGGCGACACCATGAGGGGCTGTTGCAGGGTATGGCTGATCGTCATCCAGGAGCACATCCAATTTCAGCAGGGATGGGGCGACTTTGTGAGGATGGGTTGCATGGTAGGCGACCTTGTGAGGATGGATTGCAGGGTAGGCGATCTTGTGATGATGTATTGCAGGGTTTGTACCACCAAGAACAGCTGGAAGAGACGCTGCTGCAAGGAGGAAGAAAGCAATTCGGTATGGGCAGGAGAGGAAGAGCACCTGCTCGACAAAATTTCCAGGAAGGCGCTGCCCAAAATTGCAGGGATATTGCTGCCTATGATGACCCAAATGAAGATTTCTTGAAAGGCTCCAAGATCAGCTTTCCAAAGTTTGATGGAACCAAGGACCCAATTTCATGGTTTAGCAGGGCAGAAAAATTTTTCAAGCTGCATCACGTCCAAGAGAGATTGCAAGTAGAGTTGGCAAGTTTTCATTTGGAGGATGATGCACAAATTTGGTTTGATATGCTGCAAGAACATCATGGGATTCCTAGTTGGCCTGAATTGAAGGAAGCCATGAATCTTCAGTTCGGTCCCTCGGAGTATGAGGATTTTTATGGCGACCTTACTCGGTTAAAACAGGACACATCAGTTCAAGAGTATACCGTTCAATTTAACCGGTTGGCCACTAGAGCTGGAAGCATGACTGAAAAGCAAAGAATCAGCAGCTATACTTGTGGTCGCAAGCCTCAATTGAGAATGGAGGTGAAAGCTAGGAAGCCGGACACCTTACTGGACGCTCAAGGGCTGGCTAGACATTTGGAGAACCATGTGAATCAGAAATCAGCAACAATTGGGAGAGCAATGAACAGGGGATATCAACATGCAGCTGGACCGTTTAACAAGGGAGGTAGTTTTGGGTCGGTCAAGGCTAATGTTGGGGTAGTAGCAGAGCAGCAATTCAAGGAGATTCCTCATGGACGGAAATTCAGCATCAAGCAATTGCAAGAGAGAAAGGAGGCTGGATTGTGTTTCAGGTGTGACGAGAAATTTGTACCTGGACACAAGTGTAAAAGGTTATTCATCATTGAAGTGGAGAGGGAGGAGGAACTGTCGGAGGAGGACGATAGTGACCCGGAAGATGACTCCCTTACTCCAGCCATCTCCTTGAATGCTTTGACGGGAATCATTACCTCAAACACCATGAGGGTTCTCGGAAGAGTGGGTGGACACCAAGTGACAATTCTGATTGATTCGGGTAGCTCCCACAATTTTGTGAATGCAAAGCTGGTTCATAAATTGAAGTTGCCGAAGGAAACCAGCAATGGACCCAAAGATCAGATTGCCAATGGCGACCGAATGAGTTGTGGGAAGAGGTGTTCAGCTATCAAGATTGAATTTCCAGGATATGCTACTACTTCGGAATTTTTCATACTTCAGTTGGAAGAGATTGACATCGTTTTGGGTATTCAATGGTTGAAGACGTTGGGGCCAATCCTATGGGACTTTGAATCCCTCACGATGTCCTTCAAAGATAAAGAGAAAACAGTGGAATTAAGAGGGCAGATCACTCCTCCGGATCAGTTGTGTGATAAGAAGAGTATTTCACAATCTTTCAAACAAAGGAAACAAGGGTTATTGATGAACTTGCAAGTGGTAAACAGCATGGTTTTGGGTCAACCGGAAACTACCTTAACAGCTCAACAACAAGATGGATTGGATCAGCTACTGCTAAGGTTTGACAAGGTGTTTTCTGTACCCAAGGGGCTGCCGCCTACACACCCTCATGACCATCATGTGAACCTCAAGGAGGGAACGCTGCCGGTAGCCGTGAGACCGTATCGGTATCCTTACTTTCAGAAAAATGAAATTGAGAGACAAGTGAAGCAATTACTGGAGGATGGAATAATTCAGCCTACATCAAGTCCCTATTCAGCTCTGGTGTTGCTAGTCAAGAAGAAAGATGGAAGTTGGAGGATGTGTGTCGATTATAGGGCTCTCAACAAGGCAACAATAAAGGATAAGTTTCCCATTCCCAACATTGATGAACTCTTGGATGAATTACATGGTACTACCTATTTTTCTAAGCTGGATTTGAGGTCAGGTTATCACCAAATAAGAATGTATGGAGATGATGTCCACAAAACAGCTTTCTGGACACACCATGGGCATTATGAGTTCAAGGTTATGCCGTTCAGATTATCCAATGCTCCTTCCACCTTCCAAGCTTTCATGAATGAGGTATTTGCTCCATATCTCAGAAAATTTATTTTAGTTTTCTTTGATGATATTCTTATCTACAACAAGTGTTGGGATGAACATCTATACCATCTTGAATTGACGCTAGCTGAGTTGCTTAGACATGAGTTGTATGCTAAGAAAGAAAAATGCTCTTTTGGGTTGCGTCAAATTCAGTATTTGGGACATGTTATCTCATCCGAAGGTGTTGGCGTGGACAAGGAAAAAATAGAGGCTATTGTGAATTGGCCGACGCCGAGATTAGTTAAGAGTATAAGAGCTTTTTTGGGATTAGCTGGGTATTATAGAAAATTTATCAAGGGCTTTGGTACTCTAGCAGCTCCATTGTCGGATTTACTGAAAAAGAATGCTTATCATTGGGACCTTCTCGTGGAGCAAGCCTTCCATGACCTGAAACAAGCTCTCACAAAGGCTCCGGTGTTGGTGTTACCAAACTTCAATATACCCTTTGTGATCGAGTGTGACGCGAGTGGGATGGGAATAGGGGCTGTTTTGATGCAACAAAACCAGCCCATTGCATTTGTCAGTAAGAAATTGAATGGGAGAAATTTATTGCTGTCAGCTTATGAAAGGGAGATGATGGCTTTAGTGTTGGCTGTCCAAAAGTGGCGTCACTACTTGTTGGGTCGATCATTTGTGGTCCGAACAGATCATTCCAGCCTCAAGTTTTTATGGGATCAGCAGATTCATACCATGGCACAACAGAAATGGTTGATGAAGTTGTTAGGATATGACTTCGTCATCGAATACAAACCCGGGAAGGAAAATAGAGTTGCTGATGCCTTGTCGAGACAGCATGAAGGCAATTTGCTGGAAACCGTTGGAAAGGTGACCAAGCAAACAGGGACGCTCTCTTGTACAACACTCTCAGTGGCTTTGCCAAGTTGGTTGGAGGTGATCAAACAAGCCTATACTACCAATGAGCATTTATTGAAACTGAAACAACAATGTGCTGACAACAAGCTGTCCTCAAGGTGGGAAGTGAGGGACGACATCCTATTTTACAAACATCGGATTTACTTGACTTCTCAAATGGATATTATACCCATCATTCTGAAAGAGTTCCATGATGGTACTCATGAGGGGATTCAAAAGACCTTGAAGCGACTTAGAGCGGTTTTCTTTTAGTCTCGGATGCACAAGGACGTGGTGAGCTATTTGCAGAATTGTGACATTTGTCAAAATTTAAAGAGTTCCACGTTAGCACCAGCTAGATTATTACAACCACTTCCTTTACCCCAACAAATATGGACTTCCATTAGCATGGAGTTCATTAGTGGATTGCCAAAGAGTCATGCAAAAGATGGCATTTTTGTGGTGGTTGACAAGCTTTCCAAGTACAGCCATTTCCTTCCTATTGCTCATCCCTTTTCGGCTCAATCTATTGCCAAGTTGTTCTTTGATGAAATTTTCAAATTGCATAGGATGCTGGCTTTGATTGTATGTGACAGGGATCCAACCTTCACTAGTTCTTTTTGGAAGGAACTTTTCAGCTTACAAGGGGTTGCCTTCAACTACAGCTCCGCCTATCACCCTCAAACCGATGGCCAAACCGAAGCAATAAACAAGGTGTTGGAGCAATATCTGAGATGTTTTACAGCAGATAGACCTCATACTTGGGTTAAATGGCTGCCATGGGCTGAGTTTTGTTACAATACCAGCTTCCAATCTGTAATACGAATGAGTCCTTTTGAAGCCGAGTACAATATGCAACCACCCACCCTATTGTCATACATTCCGGGAACAGCTAGAACAGCAGAGGTGATGAGGTGTTGAGGACCAGAGATCAGTTGTTGAGGGAATTGAAGGACAACTTGGCAGCAGCACAGCTGAGGATGAAGCATTACCATGATCTCCGGGGACGTGATGCTGAGTTCCAAGTGGGGCAGCAGGTCTATTTGAAACTCCAGCCATACAGACAAAATTTCTTGAGAACCAAGCAATCAAACAAACTAGCTGCCCGCTTTTACGGTCCTTTCCCAATCACCAAGCGCATTGGTCAGGTTGCCTACGAGTTGCGGCTACCAGCAGACTCTCAAATACACAACGTCTTCCATATCTCTCAATTGAAAGCTTTGGTAGTTGCTGGTGCTTATATCCATACATCTCTCCCAGCTGCAACACAAATGGAAAGTTGATGTTTGTAATTCATTGTATCTTGCAACCTTGAGGGCAAGGTTGTGTTTCATGGGGAGGGAATTGTTATGAATATTGTTAGCATTGTTAGTAGAATGGTAGTATTGTTAGTAGGGTTGTTAGTAGGGGTAATTGAGTAGGGGTGTTTAGGTAATTTCACTAGGAAAGATGCCTACAAAAGGGGGCTGTAACAGAATTGTATAACAACTTTTGTTTTGAAATCAAATTCACCCTTTTGGAGATTGCTCCACCCTCCAAGGTTTCTTGGAATCCAAGGAACCAGGACGCCCCTGGTTCCTCCCCTTGGTTGCAGCAATTGCAGCCCTTCTTCTACCATTGTTGCTGTTGATCTTCATCCCCCTTCATCTAGGAAGTTTGTCATAAAGATGGTACCAGCAAAGCAGAGTTCCAAGCCAGCCAAGGGCAAGGAATTGGTTGTGGAGCTTGGAGAAGAAACCCCTTCCAACTGCCTAACCACTAATCGATTTGATATCTTCCAATCTGGGCAGTCCCCATCGCTGGAATTGCTGAAAAATGTCATCTTCGGAGCCCTCAAAACCGCCATTGCACTACAAGAGAAGATGGGTTTTTCGTCCCTGTTTGTAGTCGCCCCCATCAACATGCCTAACAGATCCACGTTCACATCCCACTACCCCATGTTATGATCAGATCCAAGCTAACTTGGACCCTAACCATCAAGCCAAACCATGTCTGCGACCAGCTAGTGACCTGAATTGAAACTGGTTTAGCGTGTGCCACCTATTTCTAGACGCAGTAGTCAGTTATTTTGAAGATTTGAAAACAAGAAAGATACGAACTAGGGCATTGGGGTTGAAGTTATGAAAGGTAGATCAATTCAAAAGACAATAAAATTCACCATTTTCTGTAAAGTGTAAAATTAAAGAAGAAATAATAGATTATAAATACAAATCTCACCGTTAGTGACTAAGGGATTCGAATTGAACTCTAAGGAACCACGTAAAAATCTTGAGTGTTTATTCCTCATTTGTAGTATTTTATTTAGCTTGCACAATTTCTTTTTGTGGCAAGGGTGTCTTTCGTCCTGCCGAACCATATTACTTGCAATCCCGCACACAAATAGTTATATATGTGTATAACTTAGCTCTAAATTTGAAAATTTGATATCTATAACCAAACAATTTTAGCCCAGTTTTGTGTTGGGCAAAATTCACGTTTTAGTTCGATTTCAAATTTCGAAGATCAAAATACGAGTTTGAAAATCATTAAAATTAAATTAAAATCGATCTGATTTAGACAGGGTGTTCCACCCTAAAATATACAACGAATTTGTGCCACCATCAATTTATAGCACAAATAGCACCTTCGAGAATATTAATCAGATTCCACATCAACAATTTTTTCCACATTTCTTTGTAAACAAAAAAAAATTCTTTTTTTCTTAAAAAAAAACATAAACATAATCAAATATACAATTTTCGCGGGTACGGTTGTTCGACGGCATGAGCGGCCATATGTCGACACAGCGATGTCAACCTTTGAAACATTGTCGGGATTGGAACTGTTGTTGGATCTCATCAATCTTGCATGGGACATGGACTCCCTCCCACTCGACCTCTCCCTCAAGATCTTCCACCTCTTGGACCACCCCAACCTCGCCACTGCTCTTCAAGGTACGTCCTTAATTTGCCTTCCATTTTTTACTTCTAATCGTGGTGGGTTTTTCTCTTTTGAATTGGACTGCGGATTGATGTTATTATATATCGAGTTTAGTTCGTTATGGGTTTTTTTTGGTATGAATATGTATGAGGATCATTTGATATGAATTGTTGCAATAATGGAAGTGGATGGAGGCAATTAGGAAGGGATGTATTGGAAATTGGTGGTTTAATATTTGACTTGGTGTATGATTTGAGAGAATTGGCGCATGATCCAGATCCAGTATGCCAGATGATTGGGATTATGTGGTTGGTGAAGATGGTGATGTTTTTTTTCTCTGTTTCCTGGTGTTGGTATTGTTGTTGTGCCTTTTAAATAAAAAATAAAAAAATGGACTGTGGATTGATGTTACTGCGGAGTTTTGTTCTTTTCTTTTTTATGAACATATATGATGCGAATTATTGTATTAAAAGACATGGGCGGAGGCAATTGACAAGGAACAATAATTGATGAATCAAGTGTTGAAATGGTGTGCAATTGAGAGAAATAGAGCAAGAATTTGCGTCCCAGATACAAATTATTTTGCATCTTGAGCAATTTATTGGAGAAGTGTAGAATTTGTTTTTTTATATATTTTTTTGCGTTTTTCTTCTAATAATAAATTCATGGGTGATATAGCATTTCGATTGTAAGGTTCGATCTTGATGGAATGTTGAGGTCAATTTGCTTGGACATGTAAAATTAAGCATTTAGTTTCATAGAACGAATTTAGTTTATTTTGTCAATAGATTGTGACTTGATTTGGTATTCTATTAGCTTTTAATGGGAGGTTCTTTTCCTCATTCAAGGTATTTTCACTTGTCCTCGACAGATTTAGTTGTCATGTAGGTTGTTATAGAGAGATTAAAATAACTGGTTGTCGTTTATAATTGATAGTCCAAAAGAAATTTATTCTGAATTGTAAAGATCGTGAAAAAAATAAAAAATAAAAAAATAAAATAAAATATTCGACTCGGTCTAGGAAGGATCGAACGTTGGATTATTATTATTATTATAATTATTATATTATTATTATTATATTATTGTTATTATTATTATTATTATTATTATATTTTATTCTCTATCCGATTAAATGAAATACGAGTATTAGGGTGTTTTCTCATACCCTAGCCATCATTTTCATTTTATTTTGAGAGGGGGGCGTCTTCCTCACCCTAGCCGCCTGTTTCTCATTTTTTCTCCTCTTCTTTACCAAAGCCGGCTTTCTCCTTGTTTGGGTATCTTCACTATCTCCCTATTCTTAGTTTTCATGCATGCATATTTTGAAATAAATAGATAAATAATAGTTGATAAAAACTGGTGTGATTTCTAATCCTATCGATTTTGTGTTTTGGGTTGTTTTCACCACTGTTGGAGGATCGTCGTTGGTTGTAGCGAGGATGGGGATTGTTGTTAATCGTTACCTAAATCTTTAATGATAATAAGTTTGATAATCATGGGAATTAAAGTTTAAAATCAATAAGAAGAACTAAACTAAATTGCATACAACTGAAATCCTTTCCATAGCCGACGAGTGCTAAAGTTTGGCAAGATGGGCAATCGTAGGCAAGAATTGCAAGGCAGCTAAGCCGCTCACACCCCCGACGGCCCCTTTGGCTGTTGGGTCGAAGGGTGGCATCACCTTGTCCCTTGTTTCTGATGGGTGGTAGAATTTCTCCTGTTAATGGGCAGAGTTTCAAGAGTTTCAAGAGTTTCAAGGTGGTGGCGTTCCTCTGCAAACAGACGCTGTGATGGAAGCTTCAGAGGGTAGACACATGTTGTTCTTCGTCAACAAGCTCCATCATAGGTTCCATTACAGTAGTTCCAGCTTCTGGCACAATCCACTATTGACGACCTCCTCGCCGAAAATCATGGCGGCGAACATCTCAACGTGGGAGGATGGCCTTACTCCCTGTGTCGTCCACCGGTGGCCAATTCTTCCTATTCTGATGCCGGCCTAAGGTAGCTGAACCTCTGAATGGTAGCAAACTGCAAGAAAGTGGTCATCTTGAGGTTTGTGTGCATGGAGAACGACCTATTTTTGTGCCAAGATAAAGGTAGGAGAAGAGAAGAGCGTCGGGGAAGAAGAATCCCTCGGGTAGCAAACTCGTAAATAATACTTGACTCGACACCGACTCGAGTTAAAAATAATACAAACTCATAATAAATCCTTAAAAAATTATTATTCTAAGGGTTATGGGTTACAATTGTTAAACTAATTAATTATAGTACAAAATCGCCATGAGTAATAAAAATACGGTAATGATAAATTATTGATAATTAATCGGTATACTATAAACTATTAATTTAAATCAGATGGATATAAGTGATTAATGAAATAAAGATTTCACCTTTGCCATATTAAATTTAGTACTAGGTAAATAAAGTGATTATTTTAATAACGAGTTAGTAAGGTAGAAAATTGGATATTAAACTATAATCGTGTAAAAATCACAAGCGTTGAACCTAAATAGCATAATAAAAATAAATAAAGTTCGAATATTTATTGAGTTGAATAATTTAAAATAATTGTATTAGTAGTATCCTTAAATTAGGATAATACAAATCATTTTAAATAATTTAATCAAACGACTTAATTAATTAAATTGCTATTAATAATGATAGTGATTAAAAATTAACACGATAAACTAAGTCGTTAAGATCGTGGTTAAGTAATTATCATCTCAAAGGAAACTATACTAATAATAGTAATTAAATACTTGAATACTTGTTTATAGGTTAATAATTATTTTATCATTAGTGAAGTGTGAATTATGATTTAAATAATTAATTTAAAATGTAAAGTATGACTTAAATGATTATGTCACATGAATAATTAATTATTTCAATAGACTTGTTGTAAATGTTGAGAATTTAATATTTAATATTGTTGAATGTTGCATGCTCTATGTTGTCGAATTTTAATAATGATATACTTAGGTCATTTAGTTGTATACATATCTACTCAAATAAAATTATATTTATGTATAATTTTATGTTTTCATTAAGATTAGGATCGTTGGTCACGGTTGCAAGTTCACTTACGAACTATCCAGGTTCGTATAATTATTTGAAATGTTGTATTTTCACTTTTTGGCAGCCCTCGTTGACCTGAACCCATATTCAACCACCATGCACCGAGTGCAACCGGGGTCAAGAAATTGACTTAGTCCGACACGGGGCTGTACCCCTGAAAGATTAAATACTTGCCCTCATGCCGAAAGGGGTGACAGGGCGCAGTGGCGCAAGACGGCTTATTATGCACTTGTGATACTGAGAGGGTGAGTCAATGACAAATATCGGTAACCACATGCCATGGACCACGTAGTATATGTGCGCATGCATGGGATTGGAGCTGGATAGGGTGGCCACCCCTCCCAGTATAATTGGAGCTCAGCATAGGCTCATAACTACTAAAAGTCTCGAGAAATGATAATAAGGATTATATTGACTTGTTTCATTTAATTATGTGGCTTAGTAGTTTTATCATTAACGCGGAATTGCCTCCGCAGGTGAGCAGCTTTAGACTGAGGATTAAAAGTGTGGTTGGTGGATCTTTTACCAACCTAAGTTTGGTGAATTGATAATAAATTGGACTTCCTTTTATTCTCTTGTATTATAAATGTAGTTATGAGAAACGGTCAAAGACTATATGACTTTATTTTTATGTATTATCACATGCTATCAGAACATGATTTATTTTTATGATTTACAAATTTCTAGACTTATTTGCCGTGTTACGATTCATGTTCTTGCATATTATGTGTACCTCATTTATCTTTTTGCGTAACCCCCGGCCGGTTAGGGCGGGTCGTTACAAAACCATAAATGCCTTCTTTTTTCTATATTTCTGATATTTCTTTTTAGAAGCGTTCTTACATTTTTTGTTTAACTAGCTATTGGTTATTAGTTTGCAGGAAGTGGAAAGACCTAGCTTCCAACAACTTGATATGGTACAACTTGTTTAAGGAAAGATGGGGTCAAAGCCTTGCTTCTTTTCATGCTCCTCTCCATTCTAAAACCTGGAAGGACGTATATGAGGTCCAAGATCGATGTGACCGAGTAGGCCTGTAAGTTCAAAACTCCATTAACCAAGTATTAGACATAAATGTGTTTTGTCTGTGAGTGCTCGTGTTTTTTTATTTTTGGTTACAGTAATAGTATGCGTCTTAGATATGGAGTGTTACTTACATACATCTACATGTCCATGAAAATATTTCAGAGCCTTATTACGATCTTTAGCTTCTGATGATATATACTTTTGATATTTGCTTATTTTATCTTGTTTCAACAAGTCGGGTTATCATGATCCGTGGGTATTAAAATTTAAGCAAGTTTTCAATCTACATTGTCCATAGAGACTTGGAAATTTCAGCTTTTAGCCATTCTCTGATGATGCATCAGTTGTATCTCAGAGGGCTGAAGATCATTCGAGAAGGACGTGATTACTACCTTGTTCATCAAGGTGAAATCCAAAGCTACTTAGGTTCAACAAAGAGCAAAAGGAATAGTGATTTAGCTCAGGAGGTGGAACAGGGTTCAGAGTCTTCAGATAAGATTCTTTTCTTCATTGGAGACTTGGAGACGGCCATGGGAGCTGTCAAACGTCCAAAGACGTAGATGTGATATTTTCTCTTGTATATATTTATTTGTAAGTAAATTAAGATTGTTTTTCTGTAAACATATGATGATGTTTTTATGTTGTATTCATTGTGTGGAAATTCTTCTTTTCATGTAAAGAACAATTATTGCTTGAAAATTTGTGATTTGTACAATTTCTCATCTGTGAACTTGGATCAGCTTCTCAGACTCTTTTCCCAGGAGCAGCTATTAGTTCTAGTTCATAGCCACGGCGTTTATGATGACAATACATGTAGCACTGTCGAGGGTAACAATAAGTTGAAAGCATTGCAAATAGCAAGAGAAGTCCACAAACCACCTAATGGGACATGTAAAATAGCCGGGATTGTTTCACCTTGTCGTGGTTCTCAAACTGTCACAAAACAATGTTCAATAGAACGCATTGTAAAATTTGGTGTTGTAGTAAACATAATAATTGTTCAAATAGGAGTTTATACATCAGTTCAACTTATGAGAGCAGCAACGCCAGTACAGGAAGAAGACTGATGGACTTGTTGAACAAGAAATTTACTCCATCGATCAAAATAGAACCAACCCCATCTGGGAAAATAATCCATTTCTAAAGTTGCATCTGAATACCATATATCAAAATTTGAGAGCTATCCTTGCCATTGCCAGAGCTCCTTCATAACTCTGATTTCCCCGATAAAGCCACTCATGTGAACAAAAACACAGCCTGGAATCCCAGCTACTTCTGAAAGTTCATCCCTGAGTCCTCTCCAAGGCGATGGAAGTGCTTTTCTACTCTCAAATTTATCAGGAGACACAGCCACTGCTTGCACTCGCCAGTGTTTGCTCCTGTCATCCTACCACAGACCATGCAAATACACACTCAAATTACGCTGCATGATGTATAGTAAAGATAGAATCATTGAACAAAGGCTAGTGGAATTTAGATTGAGGCATTATTTCATCACATGCCCAATAAAGTTCTAAACACCATTCAGACCAAAAAATGTTATTATGGAGCAAGATAATCATTCTTGCACAGCGCAAAGAACTAACTTTCCCATAAAGAAAAACCAAACAAATGTCATTGAAGTCCAAAGTAAAGACCTTTAAATAGTTTCCTTAATGTACAGCCATAATATTTGATTACGCAAATTCGGCGACAGATGAGGATAAGACAGAACACACCTGAAATAGGACATATTTAATTGGTGGATCTATTTTCATCTCTGGTTCCAGCTCAAACAGATGTAGTGTCCACTGCATTCAGAAGAGTATAACAATGAAAACAACCATTTATCTGGACAAAACGAAAAAAGTAAATTTGCAAAAAGAGTTAGAACCTAAAAATTAGCAAATAAAAAAAGAATATACGACCTAGCTCTAGCACTATCTCAGCACCAAGTTCCCAAAGATAAAATTATTAGTAACAGACCCAACAATAGACAGTTGACACCAACTAAAGAGAAACAAGTACCAGTCGGCACAAAACAGCAGTGAGATAACAAATTAATAAACTTCTGCAATAACATGGCAACAAATGAAGTGAAAGAACAAGAGACAAAATAGAACTGTAAATCCAAAGCAACATACATCATCATATAACCAAATCCACACAAATATTAGCTACAACTGTCTCACAAAGAGAAAGGTCCACTTACTGGACAAAATCTTTTCAGCAACATGATCTCTCCACTAGAATCCACGTTTGCCCTTTCAAGCAGACACTCGATGACAATTGACCTTGCTGGCAACCATGACTTGATATGGAATCGTACGTTCTAGTACAAAGAGAAAAATGAAGATGTTCAAGTGAACAAGAAGCCCCCCAAGGTCAATCCACAAATAAAGAATCAACACGTGAATTTTAAGAATTACAAAAAATTTAACCTCCAAAAACTCGCCACCAGTAAGCGCCATTGCTTTATGAAAGGCTTCATTTTCTTTATCAGCAGATTGATCAGGATCTGTCCAATCCAAATTAAGGCGCCCAACTCTTGAAGACAAGCCAGTGTTGTTCACATACTTTGCAGGTTGATCAGCGTCATATTGGTTAATCCCGTTATCAATAGCATCAATTGCCTATAAACGACACAAAGATGTCAAAATTTTCAACTAATAACAATTTTATTTTATTTTAAGAGCTACAAAGTATGAATAAAGGCATCGCCCAACAGGGGGAGAGAGATTCATTCTCACCCAAACAATTATTTTCTAGTTTAACCATTGCTTCACTTCTCCCAGGTTTCACTAATCGTAGTTTAGTTTGATAGATTAACCAATGCACTGCATTAATCAACCAATGCTATGTATCCTATTTTCAGCCAATCAAAAAGAAGTTTATTACCTCCATAAAATTTTTGTAGACTGCTAAATACACCTTCTGCACATCTTCATGCCCCTCATCTAGCTGAAGTTCTTTCGCAACAATCTCCTTTCCAAAGTGCTAAAACAGACACCATCATGAGCCATTGAAATGTTATAATACATTATCCAGTACAAAAACAACGATGAAAATTGTCAATAAAACAGACACCGATAAAGTAAACCATACAATCAAAACATTGTCCTTCTATGATTTACTGTCAACTACATGTCAGCAATGGTTTAGCTTTTGAATCATTCTTGTATTTAAACAGGTTTAGACATTCCACAAATGCATGGAAGTTACGAGGTTCCATCAGTTCGGAAATTAGTCTTCCTTCTCAAATCAACTGACCATAACTTTGACCAGATATGGCTAGGTGGTGTAAGCGCCTTCCTTAACATAAACAGTTAAAGTTGAGTGTTAGAATATTTTCAATAACGTGCAAGTATACATGGTCGAAACAAGTAATAAAATGATGAATTCGAATATCGTCCCACAGGGAGAAGAATTTCCTTAAATTAATTAAAGACAATAAAATGAAGAACAAAATAAAGACAACCGACTTAACTAAATCTAAGTAATATCTTTAAATTAAAGGCGAAGTTAAAATGATAAAACTCGTTCTAGAATCAAATTTCCCTTAACATCAATTTAATCTTCATCATATCTTACTCTTATCTTTTATTCCCTCAGATTGTCGATCTAGGATAATTATATGACATGGTGGCTCCCGCTCCTTCATGCTTCTATTATTTTGCCTCAATTTCTACCTCCCGGTGATAATTGATTAATCAACAAAATAATGCGTTAAGAATTGCCTTATAATCGTATACAGTGTTGTGTATTTCCTGTCCCTAACGACAAACAAGTCAAAAGACTCGTCGTATGATGAATTACCAATGACTAATCTAAATAATTTCTCCCGAAATCTAATTAAACCTCATGATCAAAGAAATAAGTGATAAATCTATTCTTAACATTAAAAATATGATAATTTAAACAATTCGATTGAATAAAAGAGTAAGAGTATGAAATAAATTCAATTAAATCATGTTAAGTTCGATTCTTCTCTAGAACGAAATAAAAGACTACTCCATAATAAAAATAGAAAACAATATAAAGGAAAAACTAATTTTTCTTATGAAAGAGAAAGAAATTACAAAAACTAAAACTACTACTTTCACTACACTCTGAAGCCAAGAGATGAGATTTAATAATAACAAATGACCACCCCTTTATATAGAAATGGAGATACAAGAATTCGAAGAGGGTGTTCACAAATCAACGTAGTCTAATTAATTATAATGTCCCTTCAAGTTTTCAATTGTTCGACTCTATTGAACACCATGAATTGTAGCCATTGGGTGGGGTCAAGTGTCATGACCAATTAAATCCAAAGCTTAATTTATTCATCTTTTTTTGCATTGAAACACCAAAATTAAGCATATCTAATAAAATATTAATTAACTAGAATATAATGAAAAATATCACTAAATTAATAATGTTTATACCCGAAAAGTACAAAATCATATTAAAAACATGGGGAAATATTATATATTTTAAACACTTAACATTGAGTGATTGTACAAATAGTTCCTAGGGCTGGACGGAAAATCTAAACCGGAGACGATCAGCTGGACTAAAAAATCCAAGCCAAACTTGTAAACATCAGTGAAAAAAATATGAACCAGACGGTTGAAAAAGAGCCATACTCTTAATCATTGGAATAGGATAAGCCAAAGTTGGTCATCAATGAACTAGCTTGTCACTGCTATCTTGATTTTATTTATATATTATTTCATTTGCTGGCTATCAATCTATATACTGTTGTTCTGATTTTTCTTATTTTCCTTCTAAATGAGCATTCAACAATCATTTTCTCTTCTTACTAAAACATTTTCCCCAGTAGCCCAATAGTTTTGTCAGCTTAAAAACTTAAACACACTGTAACTATAATTCATATAGTACACAAGAACAAGGAGTCACTTGTAGCCGATGGGGAAAGAGCACTAATCATGCTACAAGACCATGACATCCTCCCTCAAAGATTTACTCTTACACACTATAAGCCTTATACATGCTCTAGCTCACTATAGGCCTTATCAGGTATCAAAATCAGGAAAGAAAAAGAGCAGTACCAAGTACCTTGTAAACGAGACCAGCACTACTCAGCTTGGTAGTAAAGCCATGACCAAAAACCTCCCCAAAACCCTTCTGGTGATGGTCGTACCTGTCTCGGCTAGGGTCATAGACACCACCCACATCAAGAACAGCATCAAGAGTGTCTAACACCTAAAAAAAACAAAACAAAAAACTATACATTAAAACCACAAATTTCACAATGCATCAAAGCCTTTAAATTTTTCATTGACTTACACAATATAAATGCCTAAACGGCATAAAAAAACGCAACCTTCACGCATTCTTATGCAAACGAAAAACCGAAAGCAACCCAATCCCGAACAGAACAGCATTTTTTCGCCAAGTTCACAGGCAAATCGCACAAAGAAACGAACTTTATGATTCAAACAATGGACGAACAGGAGGAAGGCAGGACCTGGGATTCCCGAGTGCGAACGACTTGGGCGTCAGAGAACTTGTCGGTGAGGCGGATCATGAAGCAGCCAAGGGCCTCGTCGCAGTGGAAGCTCCCGTTGTGGGTTCCAACTCGCTTCGGAGGAGGAAGTGGAGACGGAGATCCGGGCGAGGCAGTGCAGATGGTGGCTGCCATGGCGGCGGCGATGGGCGACGGAGGATGGGGATGAGCTTGCTGGCAGCGCCGCCGATTCGAATCGCCGCTATCATTTGCTTGGGTCGCACCTCTT
Source organism: Piper betle (assembly GCA_033002965.1). Classification (NCBI taxonomy): domain Eukaryota; kingdom Viridiplantae; phylum Streptophyta; class Magnoliopsida; order Piperales; family Piperaceae; genus Piper; species Piper betle. The sequence goes on along the minus strand of JAURVB010003124.1, from coordinate 378,279 downwards.
GCCGCTCGTTAAATGCAGGAAACCCAAATCGGTTCAACTTCCAGACCGAGGAACTAACCACTATTACTATTGGAATATTTTTTAAACCCAGATAAACCATTTCAGACTTTTGAGAATGAGATACTAAATTTAGGATTCCACCCAAAAAAAAATCTAAATTTAGGATTTCTTATAGCTTCATATATACTGATTTGCTCAATTTTTAACTTGATAGAAAATTTGATTCAAATTTTGACTCGAAATATGACAAAATATAAGCACAAGTTTAAGTATAAATTAAATTTTGAAGATTTGTATGGGAAATAGATTTTGAGTATTTTATATTAGTGTTCGGGCGCGAGATTGTCACCCCCACAATTCAGTCTTTAACTTCATTGTTGAAGGAGTGGGTTCGGTGGGACTAAAGGTACACTTGTCGCCCAAAAAAATTGTGCAAGCTAAATAAAATGCCACGAACGAGGAATAAAGACCAAAGTTTTTATATGGTTCATTAGGGTTCAACTTGAGTTTATAAGTCAGTCTATGGTGAAATCAGTACTCACAATCCATTATTTTTCTTTGATTTTACAGTATATACAAAATAGTAAATTTTTTCGCCTTTAAATAGCATCAACTTTTGAGACCTTTGACTCCAATACCTTGGTTTATCTCCTTTTTATCTTCAAATCTTTAAAATAACTTTACCACTGCGTCGAGAGTGTCTAAAAATAGTGGGGTAACAAGTTTCGTCTTAATCCAAAGTAATGAAGGCCTTCAAATTATTTTGGGAGTACTAATAGACTCAATTGGACTACTTCGGGCTGGCTAGTGTACACAACTCAAATTTCTATCCGAGTGTGCCAAGTTGCATGCAGGTGGGTGCATGGTGCACCATATGGTGTTGTATGTAGGCTAAAGAAGATGCTGGGTGCGTCAGGCCTCAAGTGGCGTACGTTGCACCTGCTCGAATCTCGTTGCGAATGCAGTCACAAGACTTGAGTCTAGGTCTGGTTACAATCACGGTCAACTACAGGGCAGCGGATCTGGTTGTAGTCTGGCAGGACTTGCGAACGCGGACAACAATAAACAGGTACGACAGTCTGGCAGGACTTGCAAACGCGGACAACAATTAATCGGCACGAAGGACCCGACTACAACAATTGTACAATGGCGACTTTGAGGTTCCATTGACGGCATTTTTGGCGGCTGAGAAATTAAGATTTTTTTCTATAAACATATGATGATGTTTGTATGTTGTATTCATTGTGTGGAAATTCTTTACATGTAAAGAACAATTATTGCTTGAAAATTTGTGATTTGTACAATTTCTCATCTGTGAACATGGATCAGCTTCTCAGACTCTTTTGCCATAACACATAGTTGCTGTCATTCAGGAGCAGCTATTAGTTATAGTTCATAGCCACGGCGTTTATGATGACAAAACATGTAGCACTGTTGAGGGTAACAATAAGCAGAAAGCATTGCAAAGAGCAAGAGAAGTCCACAAACCACCTAATTGGCAACATGTAAAATAACCAGGATTGTTTCACCTTGTCGTGGTTCTCAAACTGTCACAAAATAATGCTGAATAGAACGCATTGTAAAATTTGTTGTAGTAAAAATAACAATAATTCTTCAAATAGGAGTTTATACATCAGTTCAACTTATGCGCGCAGCAACGCCAGTACAGGAAGAAGGCTGATGGACTTGTTGAACAAGAAATTTAGTCCATCGATCAAAATAGAACCAATCCCATCTGGGAAAATAATCCATTTCTAAACTTGCATCTAAATACCGTAAATCAAAATTTGAGAGCTATCCTTGCCATTGCCAGAGCTCCTTCATAACTCTGATTTCCCCGATAAAGCCACTCATGTGAACAAAAACACAGCCTGGAATCCCAGCTACTTCTGAAAGTTCATCCCGGAGTCCTCTCCAAGGCGACGGAAGTGCTTTTCTACTCTCAAATTTATCAGGAGACACAGCCACTGCTTGCACTCGCCAGTGTTTGCTCCTGTCATCCTAGCACAGAACATGCAAATACACACTCAAATTACGCTGCATGTTGTATAGTAAAGATAGAATCATTGAACAAAGGCTAGTGGAATATAGATTGAGGTATTATTTTATCACATGCCCAATAAAGTTCTAAACACCATTCAGACCAAAAAAATAGTTATTATGGAGCCAGATAATCTTTCTTGCACAGCGCAAAGAACTAACTTTCCCATAAAGAAAAACCAAACAAATGTCATCGAAGTCCAAAGTAAAGACCTTTAAATAGTTTCCTTAAATGTACAGCCATAATATTTGATTACGCACATTTGGCGATAGATGAGGATAAAACAGAACACACCTGATATAGGACGTATTTAATTGGTGGATCTATTTTCATCTCTGGTTCCAGCTCAAACAGATGTAGTTTCCACTGCATTCAAAAGAGTATAACAATGAAAACAACCATTTATCTGGACAAAACGAAAAAAATAAATTTGCAAAAAGAGTTAGAATCTAAAAATTAGCAAATAAAAAAAGAATATACGACCTAGTTCTAGCACTATCTCAGCACCAAGTTCCCAAAGATAAAATTATTAGTAACAGACCCAACAATAGACAGTTGACACCAACTAAAGAGAAACAAGTACCAGTCGGCACAAAACAGCAGTGAGATAACAAATTAATAAACTTCTGCAATAACATGGCAACAAATGAAGTGAAAGAACAAGAGACAAAATAGAACTGTAAATCCAAAGCAACATACATCATCATATAACCAAATCCACACAAATATTAGCTACAACTGTCTCACAAAGAGAAAGGTCCACTTACTGGACAAAATCTTTTCAGCAACATGATCTCTCCACTAGAATCCACGTTTGCCCTTTCAAGCAGACACTCGATGACAATTGACCTTGCTGGCAACCATGACTTGATATGGAATCGTACGTTCTAGTACAAAGAGAAAAAGGAAGATGTTCAAGTGAACAAGAAAGAAGCTCCCCAAGGTCAATCCACAAATAAAGAATCAACACATGAATTTTAAGAATTACAAAAAATTTAACCTCCAAAAACTCGCCACCAGTAAGCGCCATTGCTTTATGAAAGGCTTCATTTTCTTTATCAGCAGATTGATCAGGATCTGTCCAATCTAAATTAAGGCGCCCAACTCTTGAAGACAAGCCAGTGTTGTTCACATACTTTGCAGGTTGATCAGTGTCATATTGGTTAATCCCGTTATCAATAGCATCAATTGCCTATAAACGACACAAAGATATCAAAATTTCGACAAATAACAATTTTATTTTATTTTAAGAGCTACAGAGTATGAATAAAAGCATCGCTCAACAGGGGGAAAGGGATTCATTCTCACCCAAACAGTTATTTTCTAGTTTAACCATTACTTCACTTCTCCCAGGTTTCACTAATCGTAGTTTAGTTTGATAGATTAACCAATGCACTGCATTAATCAACCAATGCTATGTATCCAATATTCAGCAAATCAAAAAGAAGTTTATTACCTCCATAAAGTTTTTGTAGACTGCTAAATACACCTTCTGCACAACTTCATGCCCCTCATCTAGCTGAAGTTCTTTCGCAACAATCTCCTTTCCAAAGTGCTAAAACAGACACCATCATAAGCCATTGAAATGTTATAATACATTATCCAGTACAAAAACAACGATGAAAATTGTCAATAAAATAGACACCGATAAAGTAAACCATACAGTCAAAACATTGTCCTTCTACGATTTACTGTCAACTGCATGTCAGCAAGGGTTTAGCTTTTGAATCATTCTTGTATTTAAACAGGTTTAGACATTCCACAAATGCATGGAAGTTACAAGGTTCCATCAGTTCGGAAATTAGTCTTCCTTCTCAAATCAACTGACCATAGCTTTGACCAGATATGGCTAGGTGGTGTAAGCGCCTTCCTTAACATAAACAGTTAGAGTTGAGTGATTGTACAAATAGCTCCTAGGGCTGGGCAGAAATCTAAACCGGAGATGATCAGCTGGACTAAAAAATACAAGCCAAACTTGTAAACATCAGTGACAAAAATATGAACCAGACGGTTGAAAAATAGCCATACTCTTAATCATTGGAATAGGATAAGCCAAAGTTGGTCATCAATGAACTAGCTTGTCACTGCTATCTTGATTTTATTTATATATTATTTCATTTGCTGGCTATCAATCTATATACTGTTGTTCTGATTGTTCTTATTTTCCTTCTAAATGAGCATTCGACAATCATTTTCTCTTCTTACTAAAACATTTTCCCCAGTAGCCCAATAGTTTTGTCAGCTTAAAAACTTAAACACACCGTAACTATAATTCATATAGTACACAAGAACAAGGAGTCACTTGTAGCCGATGGGGAAAGAGCACTAATCATGCTACAAGATCATGACATCCTCCCTCAAAGATTTACTCTTACACACTATAAGCCTTATACATGCTCTAGCTCACTATAGGCCTTATCAGGTATCAAAATCAGGAAAAAAAAAGAGCAGTACCACATACCTTGTAAACGAGACCAGCACTACTCAGCTTGGTAGTAAAGCCATGACCAAAAACCTCCCCAAAACCCTTCTGGTGATGGTCGTACCTGTCTCGGCTAGGGTCATAGACACCACCCACATCAAGAACAGCATCAAGAGTGTCTAATAACTAAAAAAATACAAAACAAAAAACTATACTTTAAAACCACAAATTTCACAATGCATCAAAGCCTTAAATTTTTCATTGCCTTACACAATATAAATGCGTAAACGGCTTAAAAAACACAACCTTCACGCATTCTTATACAAACGAAAAACCGAAAGCAACCCAATCCCTAACAGAACAGCATTTTTTGCCAAGTTCACAGACAAACTCGCCCAAAGAAACGAACTTTATGATTCAAACAATCGACAAACAGGAGGAAGGCAGGACCTGGGAATCCCGAGTGCGAACGACTTGGGCGTCAGAGAACTTGTCGGTGAGGCGGATCATGAAGCAGCCAAGGGCCTCGTCGCAGTGGAAGCTCCCGTTGTGGGTTCCGATTCGCTTCGGAGGAGGAAGTGGAGACGGAGAGCCGGGCAAGGCAGTGGAGAAGGTGGCTGCCATGGCGGCGGCGATGGGCGGCGGACGGCGGAGGATGGGGATAAGCTTGCTGGCGGCGGCGCCGATTCGAATCGTCGCTATCATTTGCTTGGGTCGCAGCTCTGGCGGCTCGTTAAATGCAGGAAACCGAAACTGGTTCAACTTCCAGACCTAGAAGCTAACATTATTAATATTGGAATTTTTTTTAACCCAGATAAACCATTTGACTTTTGAGAATGGGATACTAAATTTAGGATTTCACCAAAAAAAAATCTAAATTTAGGATTTCTTATAGCTTCATAAATACTGATTTGCTCAATTTTTAGCTTGATAGAAAATTTGATTCTAATTTTGATTCGAAATATGATAAAATATGAGCACAAGTTTAAGTATAAATTAAATTTTGAAGATTTGTATGGGAAATAGATTTTGAGTATTTTATATTAGTGTGTGGGCGCAAGATTGCCATCACCACATTTCAATTTTTGCTTTGTTATTAAAGGAGTGTGTTTGGTGGGACTAAAGGTTCACCTACCTACAAAAAAGTTGTGCAAGCTAACTAAAATATCACGAACGAGGAATAAACACAAAAGTTTTTCACGTGGTTCATTAAGGTTCAACTTGAATCTATAAGTCAATTCACGATAAAATTAGTACTCACAATCTATTATTTTTCTTTGATTTATACTATACACAAAATAGTGAATATTTTTGCCTTTAAATTACATTGCCTTTTGAGATTTTTGACTCTAATACTTGGTTTGTCCCATTTTCGTCTTCAAATCCTTAAAATAACTTTACCACTACGTTGAGAGCATCTAAAAACATTGGGGTAACATGTTTCATCTCAATCCAAAATAAGGAAGGCCTTCAAATTATTTTGGGAGTGCTAATAGACTCAACCGGACTACTTCGGGTTGGTTTGAATTAGAAAAATATTGGACCAGCCTGGGTGGTCTACACAACTCAAATTTTTATCTAGGTGCCCCTATTTGCATGCGGGTGGGCGCACGGTGAGCCATATGGTGCTGTACGTAGGCTGCAGAAGATGCTGGGTGTGTCGGGCATCAAGTGGCATACGTTGTGCCTATTCGAATCTCGTTGTGAATGCGGTCACGGTCCAGGTCTGGTTACAATCACGGTCAACCATAGTGCAACAGATTTGGTTGCTGTCTAGCAGGACTTACCAAGGAGGACAATAGTAAATAGGCACGACGGACCTGACTACGATGATTATGCAACAGCGGCTCTGAAGTTCCATTGACGGCATTTTCGGCAGCTAAGGGTAACGACAATCGCCCAAAACTATAGATCTCTAACCAACGAGTGATTTAGCAATGGTGCAACGATCGGCGGCATTGCCGGCAAGCAATAGTGGCAATTGAAAGTTTCGGTGGAACTACTTTTGGCCAGGACTTTGTCTCCATTTTCCGGTGACGGTGGCAACTTAATGGAGCGGTAAGTGACTTGGATTTGTAGCCAGTGACAAGGTCAATCGATTGGAGGCGACGACTTGTCATGCGGTGGCTCTGGTTGGTCGGACGGAGGTTGGAAAGATGATTGTGTGTTGTTGTCACACTCTTCCAGCAAACTTTATTGGGCTATTTTTTGGTGACTAGTGGCTCTTCCAATAGTGAATCTCAACTCAGGTTTGTTGATGGTGTTGAGGAGAGTTGGGTGGCAGTGTCAGGCTGGCCTTCGATGGCCTGGCCTTACCGGATGAAGGTTTGCAAGTTAATGGCTCTTTGTTCTTTCCTTGCTCTGATTAGCAACTTCCTTTCAAAAATTCAGTGACGGCGGCGTCAACCCCAACGGGACTCCACCTAGAACTAAAGATCACTTCACTGGCTTTACTTTGGACACCAAGGTTGGGTTGTGAATGATTAGTGTTGGTAGGAAAATAGCCATAAAATCAACTCTTCGCGGCAATTTTCTCCTCTATTTTTTGTTTTCTCCTGTTAGTAACTTCTTTGCAAAATTCCGGCGCCAATGGCGACACACTCCAACAAGACTCCACCAAGAACTGAAGATTGCTTTGTCAGCTTCACTTTGGACACTAAGGTTAGGTTATGAACGAATGGCATTGGTTAGAAAACAGCCGCAAAATCAACTCTTTGCCGCAATTTTTTGCTTTAAACTCCTCTGTTTTCACTTGCTAGAGAGAAAAAACTCACATTTCGAGTAGATCTATTGCGACAAAGCGGTGATGAACAATTTGACTTTATGATAATCTCCAACGGTGATGGTGATGGCAAGCAAAGCATATGGGTGGATGACAGTCTCTGCACCTCCTTAAAAGATCTTCAAGTGGTGGGCGACGAGTAGGGAAGGTGGTCTTTCTTTCCTTGATGGGTAGCAACAATGGGTTGGGGGTCACCAAAAAGGTTCTCCGGCGAGGGGCCTCTCCCCTTCTCTCTCCTTTTCCTACTTCTTTCTTATATTCTTCTTCTCTCTTTTTTTCTTTCAACGTACAAGCTTTCAAGAGGTGTTGATAGGAAAATAGCCATGAAATCAACTCTCAGTGGCAATTTTCTCCTCTGTTTTTTGGCTTCTCCAATTAGTAACTTCTTTGCAAAATTCTAACGCATGTGGCGACACACTCCAGCAAGACTCCACCCAAAACTGAAGATCATTTTGTCAGCTTCACTTTGGACACTAAGGTTGGGTTGTGAACGGACTTTGTTGGTTAGAAAACAACCACAAAATCAACTCTTTGTAGCAGTTTTCTACTTTAAACTTCTCTGTTTTCACTTGCTAAAGAGAAAAAAATGGCTTTTCGGGTAGATCTGTTGCGGCAAAGCGGTGATGAATAGTTTGACTCCATGATAATCTCCAGCGGTGATGGTGATAGCAATTGGAGCCCATGGGTGGATGACAGTCTCTGCAACTCCTTAAAAGATCTTCAAGAGGTGGGCAATGAGCAGGGAAGGTGGTCCTTCTTTCCTTGATAGGTAGCAACAATGGGTTGGGGGTCGCCGAAAATGTTGTTCGGCGAGGGGCTTCTCCCTTCTCTCTCCTTTTACTATTTCTTTCTTTTGTTCTTCTTTTCTTTTGTTTTCTTTCAATGTACAAGCTGTAAAACCTATGACTTGAGCCAGAGTTTTATATTAGCAAATTAGTCGGTTCAACCGTCAGTTCAAGTCGAGTCAATTTTATGAACCTCATGCTGAATCAAGGCCAACCATGAGTTATGAGTGATGAGAGTCAAGTGTACTTGAGTATATGATGATAACATCGGAAAGATGGTGAGAAATGAGTTATCAATGTATATGAAAGTATGCAGTATATTTTTTATGTATTTGATTATAGAAATATTTTTAGGCCGAATAACGTATTAGGATCGTTATAGAGCAGTTTGGGTGGGCTATTAGTTATAGAGCATATTTTGTAGTATTATAGTGTGTAATATATTTTATGGGATTTTCCCTATTTTTTGGATTTTTTAGGATTTATTACGAGTTAATTATTATTATTGACTCAAGTTGGAGTCAAGTCAAGTTTTATTTACGACATCATCACCGAACCATTTCTTCCCTTGACACTTCTCTTCTTCCCCCAAACCCTCAACGCCACCCCCTTTTTCATCACCAACGCCACCCCCACAGATCAACACCACCTAGCCCTACCATGCTATCGTCGTGCTGCCCCAAGCACCCCTGGTCATCGCCCGGCCTGCACGACGAGAGGGAGCCGTGCTCCAGTCACCGATCCCTCCGCCGGCGACCATCCCCGATCCCGCCTCTGGCGACCATCGCCGTCGCCATCCAATCCCCACCTCTACATCGCCGACCCTTCCACAACCTTCCCTAACCGAAGTGGAGCCCAGCGCCACCCATCCAACTTGGATCTCCTCACCTATCATTGACTGCCCCTATTTTGCCCTTTTTTCGGCCAGGCTCCGCCTTCGCCGACCACATTGAAGTCTTAAGCGCGTCGGGTTTGTCGAGCAAGTGCCAACAGTACCCTATACTACCACTATCCCGCCAATAGCCGCCGTAAGTATCGGTCGTCAAAAACCACCAGAAATCGCCAAAAATTGCCAAAACTACCAAAAAATCGGATTCACTGGATTTTGCCGAGCTGTCCAGTCAAACCCGATTGAACTTCGGACGTTGTCGAGAGCCAAATTCGAGCTTAGAGACATGTGACAAAACCCTAGCCATCGCCGATTACTAACGTCGTGAGGTATAATTACCTTTAATTTAATTATTTAAAATTGATAATTATTAGCACAACATGCTAGGATTGACGAATTGATGTGCTAGATATTTTTATTCTAAATAAAAATAAAATATGAATTGCCTGCTTGAAGTGTATTAAAATGGATGCTAATAAACTAATTAGGTAAACTAAATAATTATTATAATCTAATGCAACATAGCATAGGAAAACTTATGTGTGATTGATGTATGATGTGGTGTGCGCATGCTATATGATGTTCAATGCATCATTCAGTTACCGGGCGTTAGCTTCTAGTTTGATATGTAGGTACCGAGTAGGAACTCCCCGCCTAGGCGCGTGAACACTATTGGAGCATACCAAGTCTGTTTAGGACTCGATCCCGATTTATTGTCTTATTCTATCGTGATTTGTTTTAACAGGTAAGCGGATATGTCGAGTGGTGGATTTATCATATCCCACTCTACACAAGTCATTTAACCGATTGTATTTTCGGATTAACAACCCTTGAGGATGAGATCCCTTGAGTTTGTTTTTGAAACTTAGATCTAGCTCACGATGCCTTTAAGCCTATTATACTGAATTCTCTACCCAGACCTATGTATATGTAGTTTTTGCATTTTCAGTGAGATGTATGACAAGGGAAAACGATGACCACGTTTTGAGATAGGGTGTATGTTTGTCAAAGCGGGCTCTAGAACTGGTGAGCACCCACTCCATTCCGGAGGGATCTTGATAACCCTACTTTTAAGTTCCACAAACCTAGAGAAGTGTGGAGGTTTACAGGTACAGCTATGCATTGCATGTCTAGACTTGTAGTTTCAAAGGGTACTGAAAGCTCATGCCTGAGAATACTCGGCCTCTATACTTAGGGCTATGAGTAATATGGAGGATGAAGAGGGCTGAGAGGAAAGAAAATGATTTTCCCACACAAAGGGATAATTTAAATGGCCAAGGAAAGAGAATGATATAGAAAAGGGATGCTGCCGCCCGAGGTCGACGACTCCCATTACTGCCTTTATGAGAGTTCTTGAGGAAGAATAATGAAGTTTTTATTCAACAGGAAGGTTAGCTCTCCTATGTCAGTTTGTTATTAGTTATTTCTGGACCAGTAACACTTATAACTGACATCTTTTTATTATATATGTAGGTGAGAACCTCAAAGAATAAACACTATTGGGATTGTGGAGGAGCAGCAATAAAATTGTAATGACCCGCCCGAACCGGCCCGAGTGTTACTTAAAATATAATTGATGTAAGCATAACTTCAAGAACATGAATTCTAATACGGCAATAAGTCTAGAATTTATAAATTATAAAAATAAAACTTGTTCTGATAGCATGTGACAATGCATAAAATAAACTAACTCAAAGTCCCACAGTCTCAGACCGTTTCTCATAGCCACATTTATAACACAAGAGAATTAAAAGAAAGTCCAATTTATTATTGCTTCACCAAACCTTGGTTGATAAAGGAAACACCAACCACACTTTTATTCTTCAGTCCAAATTTGTTCACTTGCAGAGGCAATTCCGCGTTAGTGATAAAACCACTAAGCTGCATAACTAAATAATATCATTTTTCGAAACTTTTAGTTGTTATGAGACTATGCCGATCTCTTAATATGTTGGGAGGGTTGGCCACCCCATCCAGCTCCAATCCCATGCATGCGCGCACACGCTACATGACCCATGGCCTATAGTTATCGATATTTGTCATTGACTCACCTTCTCGGTATCACAAGTGCATAATGAGCCGTCTTGCGCCATTGTGCCATGTCACCCCTTTCGACATGGGGGTAGGTATTCAATCTTTCAAGAGGTGCTGCCCTGTGTCGAATTGAGTTGACCCCGATTGCGCTCGGCATATGGTGGTCGAATATAAACTCAAGTCGACCAAGACTCCCACATAGTAATTTTAAAGGGTGCAGCCCTATGTCAAACTAAGTCAATTCCTTGACTCCGATTGCACTCGGTGCATGGTGATCGAATATAGGCTCAGGCCAACCAGGGCTGCCAAAAAGGGAAAATATAACATTTTAAATAATTATAGGATCTGAATATTTCGTAAGTGAACCTGCAACAGTGACCAACAATCCTAATCTGAACGAGAACATAAAATTATACATAAGTATAATTTTATTCAAGTAGATATGCATGCAACTAAATGACTAATATCTATCATTATTAAAATTCGACAACATAAAGCATGCAACATTCAACAATATTTAATATTAAATTCTCAACATTTACAACAAGTCTAGTGAGGTAATTAATTATTCATGTGACATAATTGTTTAAGTCATACCTTACATTTTAAATTAATTATTTAAATTATAAATCACACTTCACTAATGATAAAATAATTATTAACTTATAAACAAGTATTTAATTACTATTATTTGTATAATTTCCTTTGAGATGATAATTACCTAACTACGTTCTTGACGATTTAATTTACGTTTTTAATCTTTAATCATTATCATTATTAATAGCAATTTAATTAATTAAGTCGTTTGATTAATTTATTTGAAATGATTCGTATTATCCTAACTCAAAGATATTATTAATAGAATTATTTTAAATTATTCAACTCAATAAAGGTTCAAACTTTATTTATTTTCATTATGTTATTTAGGTTCCGCTTGTGATGTTTAACGATTATAGTTTAATAACTCATTTTCTACCTTACTGACTCGTTATTAAAATAATCACTTTATTTAACTAGTATTAAATTTAATATGGTAAAGGTGAAATCTTTATTTCATTAATCACTTATAACCATTTGATTTAAATTAATAGTTTATAGTATACCGATTAATTATCAACAGTTTATCATTACCGTAATTTTATTACTAATGGCGATTTTGTACTATAATTACTTAGTTTAACAATTGAAACCCATAACCATTAGAATAATAATTTTTTTAAGGATTTATTACTAGTTAGTATTATTTTTAACTCGAGCCGCGTTGAGTCATATAATATTTACAAGTTTGTCATCTTCTTCTTCCCTGATGCTCTTCTCTTCCCCAAACCTCATCTTTGGCACCAAAAACAAACCCGTCCTTCTTCTCCAACCCTTATCTTGGCACCAAAACCAGATCATGTCCTCCATTAACTACAAACTTCCCCAGCAATCCAATTGGAAGCCTAAAGTTCGTGCTTTACAGTTACTATCCACGTCGAACCCTATCCTGCACCAAGGTGCACCGCCGGGAATGCAAGGCGAACATTGTCCGGCCAGCAGCACCGTCCGGAACGCTCCCCTTCTCCCCGCACGACAAGCTACAACCTCAAGCCAAGCATTGTGAGCATGCACGGTGTGAGCCTTGGCCGGCAAACTGGTATGGGCGCTTAACTTGACAAGCACCGAAGGAATTCCCCACAATGTTGCCCACTATCCAAACCCCATGCATAGAAATCATAAGATGCTAGAGACTGCAACTCAGTTATACTAAACAAACCAATTACATAGCATAGGATGTTGATGAAGCAACAACAATAGCAAGGCGCTCATGAATTGATGAAACAACAGAAATTTGCATAGCGATCATGAAATGCATGCTTATCGAAAAACAAAACAACAACTATAATATAAGAAAAAGAAGAACAAGGAAAGCATACCGAACAGGACACGAAGATGAGATGTAAGAACACCACCAAGAGAGGAGAGCAAAAAGGAGAGAAAGGAGAAGAAAATGGGAAGTAAGCAGCTAGGGTGAAGGAAGACGACCTGTAACACCCCAAATCTGGTTCACACTCGTGAACCAAACCGTCATGTTACAGGCCCCGGTTAGGTCGGCTAACCCGAACCTAACTCGTGCGGATCCAATCTCGGCGTCTTAAGATGAAGATCCAACTTGCTATATGTATGCATGAATGCATAAAACCCTAACAGGATACTACATGGATGACATGCAACCAATTTTCACACCAACACAATTACAATCAAAATTAGTAAAAATTCTAAAACGAAAAGGACAGAATTTCCCCTAAAAATGCAATTAGGGACCACCCTGTCAAAATCATATATTCAAACATATATACGCATAGCAACACTAGCATTCACAGAGACTTCTAATCTACTATATTCATCATTCTCTGAACTTTGGGTCCTAACCCATCACACTTTTGCTGCGCTACTCTGATCATTTCATTTCATGTCATTGTCATGCCTCAAATATTTAATCATAACATGTTTATAAAATAACATCATAAACAAAACATTAAACATTCAATCACCCAATGTGTGTGTGCAGAAGACCTTATTGCTCCTCTGTCCTGGCCGACACATCCATCTCGTGCTTATCACCTACATATATATACGAAAAACGTCAGCAACAAGCGTTACTGGTCCGAAAAGACAAATAACTATAACAAACTGGCTATGAGAGCAAACTCTCATATGAAAGAAAACAACATATACTCCACGTGAACACTCTGAAGGGCACTACTGAGGAGCCACTGGGCTGCAGACCCGATAGCATCCCGAACTTACTGATCTGCTGTTGGTACTGTGCCGCTCTCGGCACTTCTTTTTCAGTACTTCTCGTGAAACTTTATCCTAAGCCCTCTCCTTACCTCCATATTTCTCCTGGCCTTGAGCACGAAGGCCGAGTACTCTCAGGCAGTCGCCTTTAGTACCCTTTGAACCACAAGTCCGGACATGCGCTGTACTAAACAGTACCCGTAAACCTCCACGTTCTCCGGGTGTGAGGAACTCAAACGCGGAGTTGTCAGGATCCCTCGGGAATGGAACAGTCCGCTGGCACTAATCCAGAGCCCGCTTTGACTGTCACGGCATCCTCTGCATGGTACGTGCAGTCGGTTTCTCCATCTCTCGTCTCACTGAAAACGCTAAAACTACATATATATAGGGCTGGGTAGGGATTTATATAATAGGCCCGAAGGCAACTTGTGGTGGATCTTGGTTTCGAAATCATCCTCGAGGATCTCCGAGGGTTATTAATCCGGAAATCTGTTCGGCTAGATGGCCTGAGTTAAGTGGGATCCAATAAAACGCCACTTAACCCGTCCTGCAAATGATAAGATAAACATACAATAGAAAGACGTAAAATAGAGTCGAGTCCTAAACGGACCTGGTAGAAGCTCCAAGCGTGTCATCGCGCCTAGGCGGCGAGCTCCTACTCCGTACCTACACATCAAAACTAAATACTAACGCCCGCTAACTAAATGATGCATCAAATCCGACATGACCATCACACCACAATACAAACATCAACCATAACAATCAACAATTATAAATGTAAAAATAATTCCAACTTATCCTATTAACACCTATTTTTATTATATTTCCTAAGTTACGTTGTACTCGATTATCATACTCAAATTTACTTTACTTCATTAGCTCATTTAACCTTCATTCCCTGTTAATCACATCATGCACATGTTTACTTCATTCATAATCTTAACATTCATCATAATAATTAATCAACCCTAGCATGCTATGCTAACAATTATCATCAATTTTAAATAAATCAATCGGAGGTAATTATACCTCACGTTGTCGACAATCGGCGACGGTTAGGGTTCTGTCGCGTGTCTCGGAACTCAAATTCGGCGCTCATCGGCGTCCGAAGCTCGATCGGGCTCGACTGGGTGAGTCCCGTGGAAGATCCGGTGAATTCCAGTGAATTCCAGAAATTCCAATTTTCCGGCAGCTGTTGGCAGTTTTTCGACGGCTTCCGGTGGTTTTCCGGCGACAATCGCCGGCGGCGTCTATTGGCCGGAAAGTGGTCGTGTTGGGTACCCTCGGAACCGGCTCGGCGAGCCCGACTCATCTATGAGGTTGACGCGGCCAATGGAGGTGGCGGCTCGCCGGAAAATGCATAAAACAGAGTCGGCAGTGATGGTGGCTAGATCCGGCCGGCCACGGCGGCGATGGCCTCCGTTCCGGTCAGGGAAGGTCGCTGGAAGGCTGAGGGTGCTGAGGCGACCGACCGATCGCGGCGGCGCTGGTCACCGGCGGCGGAATCGGCGACGGAAGCGCAACGCGGGCGTGGCGTTGCGGCGTGGTTTACTCGCGTCGCGGCGGTTCGATGGGGGCCGGACCTGGTCGGGGCAGCACGGCAACGTCGTCGCGGGGCTAGGCGGCGACTATCGGCGGCCGGGCGGCGCCGGCAGCGGCGGCGGCGACGCGCACAAGGGCGGCGTCGGGCGAGGGTTTGGGGAAGAAAAGAAGGGTGCGGGGGTGTGTGGTGGCAAAGTCGTAAATATTACTTGACTCATCTCCGACTCGAGTCAAAAATAATATTTAAGTCGTAAAAAATTCCAAAAAAATATGGGAAAAATCCCATAAAATCAAACAACACCAAAAAAATCATAATGATATGCTCTAGAACTATCAACCCACCCAAAATGCCCGTAACGCGTCCTAACGCGGGTAACGACCTAAAACTAATTCTACGATCCATTATATATCATAATAAAAAAATGAACTGCATACTCTCATATATTCTGATAACTCATTCTTTTCTGCTGTGTTCATGACGTTATCATCATATACTTGGGTACACATGACCCTCATGGCTCATACACGAGACCGGCGTCGGCTCAGTACACGTGTTCTGAAACTGACTCGACTCAAAAATAACGGTCGAACCGACCAGTTCTGAATATAAAACCCTGACTCGAATTGTGGGTTTTACACGCCCCCTTAAAAAAAATGAAAATGATGACTAGGGTATGCGAAAACACCCCAACACTGGACTTTAATTGGGTAGTGAATAAAATATAATATAATAATTATTATTATTATTATTATAATTTTCCAACGTTCGTTCCTTCCTAGACCGAGTCAATTATTTTAAACAACGTAATTTTTTTCACAATCTTTACAAAATCGCATACACATATACCTACCGACTATAATTAGCAATGTATTTAATTGTGTGGATAATGAATTTGAATGATATTTTGTAAAATGCTAAAGATATTTTGTATGAGAAGGCAAATGAAAAGTGAAAAATAAATAGTGAGCTACAGAGCGAAGATAACTGGAATGTGAAAATCATGTTGGGTTTAGATAGTGTTTTCACTTTTTATTGCTATAAATATATATATCATTTATTGTTGACAGGTGGCCTCTATTGTATTTTTGGGGGAGATTTTGTCCATTTCATTTTCAAAATAGATATTTCTTTTGAACTTTTTATTTGTTTGATTTGTTTGTTTATTTGTTTACATATCATAGCATGCATGCTAGACAACTTTATAACCTAAGCATCTCGTTCATGCTTTGCATGCTGCATCACCATCTTGAGATGGTGAGGATAGTCCGGGTCAACAGCAAATTAAAAAACACTTAGGTCGTTGGTAATATTTCTAGGTTGGTTTACGGGTGAACCAAAACTATAAACCATTTTTAATTTCTCATTCAAGCCTCCCAAATCCTCACTAGCCCTTCTTATCTTCTCATTTTTCTTATTTTATTTTTTAGATTTTAGAACCACCGGTGACTATTTCTCATGATTAAGTGTGAGTGCATGGACTCGACTAGGGGTTCAATCACTTTGTGTTCGATCACATGATTTAGACGAACAATTAGATTAGACTCATTTTATGGCAACACTTAAATAATAATTTTAGATTAAAATATAATTCTTTTAATTTATAATTGTGCAAAGTAACTTGCAAAAATGTAAAAACTACGGATAACTGTTCTAGAAAAATATTTTAGAAATCCTATAAACTAGTCTAAAATTTATCTACAAAAAAGAGGGTGGGGGCTGTACTGTAGCATAACCAAGATGGTTGTGTTACAGTGTTTCAGCAGTTGGATCAAATCCAACGGCTGAAACAAGCCCCCACTTCCCCCTTCTCTAGCAATAAAAAAAAAAAAAAGTTTCTGGTGAGCGCCGTCGCCGCCACCCAGGTCGATGCGACGCCACCCTGGCCGACGCCGCCACCCCGGCCAACGTAACCGCAGGGGATGGGCGGCAGATCTAGCTGCCCCGCCTCTTCCCCTGCCGACCCGCCGCCTCGCCGCCGGGCGACACCACCGCGTCCCCCGATCGCCACTCCGTCCCGCCGCCACCCCGCGCGCGAGCCCCGCCGCCGCCCGCGTGACGCCCCGGTCCCCGGCCCCACCCTCCCCGCGCTCGACGCCCCCCCCGGTCCCTGCCGTCCCCACCGCGCCCCCTCGACCCTGGCGCCCCCCTCGGCCCCTGCGCACCCTCCCTAGGCCCCGTCGCCACCCACCGCGCCCCCTCGGCCCCCGCCCGCCACCCCGCCGCGCCCCCTGGGCCTCTGCCCGCCACCTCGCCATGCCGCGCCCCCATTCCCCTGTCGCCGCCGCCGCCCCCCCCCGATAGTGGCCGTGGCCGGGCATCCTTCCCGCCCCCTCCGCCGGCGCTTGTGCGGCGGCGGCGGCACGGTGCCCCCTTTTTTGATCTTGGCCGTTGGATGCTGATAGAACGGCCAAGATCAAACTCGAACACCGGAGGAACCTTTTCTCCCAAAAAAAAAAAAAAAAAAGGGGTAATTGGATAACAAATTTGGTGGACAGGCTCGGACAAAAATGATGCCGTTTACGAGGCAAGTCCGTTTACAACCCTTCCACTCGCTACTTCCAGTGGTAGCCCTTCTCCTCGCCTCCCCCGCCGCCGGCGACAATGCTCCGACGGCTTCTCCGCCGTTTCGTCACGGCCGACCACGGACACCACCACCTCCAACCCCTGCTGCCTTCCGCGCACCTCCGCCGCCTCTCCTCCGCTCCCGACCCGTCGACCCAGATCGCCCAGTCCGTCGCCGACCAGCTCTCCCTCCCCGCCGACGGCCAGGACCTCTCCCTCCCCGACCGCCTCGACGCCCACTTCGCCCACGTCCCCTTCGACCTCCCCCTCCTTCGCCGCGTACTCGGCCTCGCCTCCGCCGCTGGCCGCAACGTCCTTGCCCTCCACCTCTGGCTCGCCGCCCGCCCCGGCGGCCTCCCCCGACGACGCCTCGATCAGCCACTTCGTCGACTTCCTCGGCCGCGCCCACGACTTCAAGGCCGTCCACGACCTCCTCGCCGCCAACCGTGGCGTCTCCGGTGACCAGACCTTTGCCGCCGCTGCCAGCCGCCTAGCCCGCGCCGGCCGCCCGACGCAGGTCACCCGAATGTTCGAGAAAATGGAGAAAGACTACGGCTTTGCGCGGGATCGGGCCAAGATGGGGGTGGTCGTAGCCGTACTCTGCGAGAACAGGTGCACCGGGCACGCCGAGAGGTTCGTCAAGGAGCTGGCGCACGAGTTCTTCCCTGACGAATCGATCTGCAACGCTCTGATCCGGGGATGGTGCGAAGAGGGCAAGCTCGACGAGGTCGAAGCGACTCGTTTTGGAGATGAATCGTGGTGGGTTTGAGCTAGGAGCTTCTTCCTACAATGCGATTCTAAATTGTGTGTGCAAACTGTGCCGGAAGAAGGATCCTTTTCGGATCCAATCCGAGGCCGAAAGTGTGCTTCTCGAGATGGACGTGAAAGGTGTTCCTCGTGATGTGGGTACCTTCAACGTCTTGATCTCCAATCTCTGCACAATTCGCAAAACCAGCGATGCGCTCAACCTGTTTGATAGAATGCATGAATGGGGTTGCCATCCGGATTCCACCACTTACCTGCTGCTTATAAAGAGTCTTTACCAGGCTGGTAGGATTGGAGAAGGGGATGAGATGATTGACAAGATGAAGTCTGATGGCTTCGGTGGTGTGCTTGACAGGAAGGCGTACTATGGTTTTATTAGGTGTTGTGTGGGATTGGGCGGGTGGAGCATGCCATGATGGTGTTTGCGAGGATGAAGAAGGATGGATGCAAGCCTGGGGTTAAGACTTAACAGCTGCTGATTGAGAAGCTGGCCTCCCATGGTGATGGTGATAGAGCTACTGCTCTTTTCCGGTAGGCCGAGAAGAAGAAGATACCCGTGGAGGCCAAGGCGTATAGGGTGCATCCACGGTATGTGAAGAAGTCTAAGAACCAGTTGAAGACGGAGGCTATGCCCAAGAGGGAGACATTGCCGGAGAAGATGGCGAGGAAGAGGAGGCGGCTCAGGAAACTGAGGTTGAGTTTTGTGAAGAAGCCGAAGAAGGGAGTGATGAGAGCTTATTGATTGCAAGGCCTTTGCACCGGGTATTTTCCATTTTTGTTGGCTTTGCTTATCTCAAATGTTTAATGGGAAGGTGTTTTCTTCGTTGCGTTAATACTTTTGATATCATACTTCATCGTTGTCTACGTCTTTATCTTATCTCAGCTGAGATTTGCTGAACGTGACATGAAACTAGAACAGAAACCAGGTAAGCAGTTTCTTTGTACTGTTTCTAATGTAACTCCCAACGAAGGAAAAATAAGATAAAAAGATCGAACATCCTAGATATGATATCTTTTACTGTACAATCATGAGACAGTTTGTCTGTGTCACTTTTCATTGTAAGTTGGTAACTAATGGGAATCCGGGTTACTTCTGATTTATACCCTGAAAGCATGATGAAGCTCTAGGTCTTTCTTCTTGCTCCGAGTTGTTTTGTTGTTGTGGACTTGTGGTATCTGGCCATGGACTAAGATTGAAATCTTGTTGATAAGACTGTGGAGGATGCATATGCAAGATTTTTGAGCCAGCTTGGACGTTAGGTTCGCCAAGATGTTTTTGAAACAAGTAGTTAGCATTTTGTTGAGACTTGAGGGTGATCACTGTTAGGACTACTGGATCCCTAGAGATGGTGAGAGGAATTATTAACTGCTCGTTATCCTGTGTTTCTTCAGAGAGGGAGAAGGGAACTGTTTGCAATTTGTTGGAAACTGAATATTAGGGAAAATCAGTCCCAACTCTTCCTTCGTTCATTTTGCTACCTCTGTCTAAAAGTATTAAGTTTCTTTAAGAAACTGGAGTTTATTTCTTTGTAAAACAAAACGAAGAAAACTAATGGAGCTAAACCAGAGTACATGAAGATATGTTATGACACTTTGGGTTTCTAATTGAGCTGTAGAGACTCGAGTTGAGTGGAGCTCAGGTCATCTTGAGTATTTAACTTCTGCCTAGCCTAGTGTACTGTAAAATTTCGTGTTTGAGTGAAACGTTATCAGTTGTCCTAAACATTCCAATTTTGCATTCTTGTTTTGGGTCAGCATAAAATATTACATACTATATTTATCCGAGTTCAATCTGACCTTCATGTCGAGCTGCTGCTGAGTTTAACATGTTTGATAACGAATGAAATAAATTAAACGAATTTAGGCATATCCATAGCATTGAACTATGCTTCTTATGACAGCAAATAGCTTTGACGCCGGTGGTCCATCCCGTCTCCTTAAAAGCAGGAATCTATAGTAAAACTCCAACTTTACAGCAAATCTACAAATGGGTCACCATCATTCTGATGATGGGTACAACGGCTGCCATGTCTTTTCTAGCTGTATAATCCTCCTAAACTCTTAAATGGCTTTTTACTGATCTTCAATATCTTTTCCTCTGTTCTCTTTCCGGCTGTCTTGATCTCACATCTCCGAATCGACATCTCACAAGCCTTCACTGAAAATAGCTAGTGTTTCAATGATAAACGTGAGATAACTAGCATCTTGTGCTTCACATCCTCACTTGTTGTTTAAAGATGATTCGGGTAGCAAATATCCAAGCAGGATGATACCTGACTTTATTAGAATATATATGATCTCCCCTTTCTGAGCTAGCTCACCAAAATATGGCAGAAAGAATTAGGAACAAGAACAAAATCTTCTTCATCCACCTTTTCCTCATACTGTTCTGGTGGAAGGTGGAATTCTCTATATCAACTAGTGGTCTGTCTTTGTTTCAGAAAAAAAGGGGTCTTATTTTACTACAGTAGATCACGGGCTATCTTATGTCATAGAACACTTTGAAGGTATATTATTAACCTTCTTAAACGAAGGGTGCTACTATATACAATATACACCAACAACCGGCACTAATGCACCTGTTAAATATATGAAAGCTACGCATTTAATCAAATGATATCTTTTGTTCTCGGTGGCTGCGGGGTTTGTCCAGAATGCAACATAAATTAAAATTTGAAGCCCACGCCCCCACAGCTTTTGCTTTGCGGATCTTCCATGCGAGTAGTTGAAGCTTTCGTCGTAAAAACTAGAAACTGATGCAATATTTAAGTTTAAGCATTCATGGAGGTTGGATTGAGATACTAATTGACGTTGTTGAGCCCCAACCGCTGCAAGATAATTACTTCGTTCCTGGTAGGTCGGTCAGGACTTAATTATAAAGGAGTTTTCGAGTGGCTCGAAATCATTGTCCACAAAAATATATATTATGTTCGATCTTGAAATGGCGTACTCGGTTTAAGACTGTGTTAAATGCTAAATTTGAATAAGATGTGGCTCAACATTTTCCATAAACTATGACTATGAATAAGATTGGTTATTTGTGTCTTGGTGGTGGGAACACTTTCCATAAAAAAATTTTCGTAGAAGAAAGTATTTGTGCCTCGAACACGAATTAATATTTAGCCAACATGTCAACAAAAGTAAGTGTATTACAGATTTTACTTCCATTTTCAAATGGAAAGGGTTTTAGGTACGCCATTATCACGTTATTATGTCAAGGACACAGAAAATACTAAACACAGATTTTTACACAAATCATCTACTTGTAGAAAATGGACCAACCACCTTGTGTGTGTGTATATATATATATATATAAAGGCCTTTTTTTTCTAATTTTAAAACGCAATCTGATTGAAATTGAACTTACTTCCTAAATAGCTTTTTGGTACAACGCAACTTGTTGCCATCACAATATGCTCTATGGCCCCAATGCTTTTGTAGAGGACGGACACTCAACGCCACGCGAAAAAATGCTTACTGAATGACGTGTCTTTTTCTTTTCTTTGTATCCCACGTCAGGCTTTTCTTTTGAGTACATGAAATTTGGCATTATAATAAAGAAGAAAATAAACTATATTACATATGGAAAATTTTATCTCAATTTTATCTTAGCTGAGGATAAGGATAGTTTTCTAGCCCCAACTTTAATCTTGGTCATTTAATAATAAAAATAACCCAAATTTAATAATGGCGAAGGTATTAGTGTAGGCAAGGGACAAGAGGGCAAAGACCAGTGACAATTCCAAGCAAGGCTGATGGGAACAGCGACCAAGTTGGTGGAGGTCAAAGAACTTGTGGCACTTGGGCCAGGTGTCAAGGACACCGACAATGGCGGCAACAATCCGACTGGCATGATGGCGAGGATGTGGGGTGTGTTGCCGGGGAGAGGAGAGGGCAACGGCGAGGACGTGGGTGGTGAGGGCGTTGGCGCGGGATGGGGAGAGGAGGGTGATAGTGAAGACGTGGGGGCTTGGTGGTGAAGGCATCTGCTCGGGCCAGGGAGAAGAAGGTGGAGAAGCCGGATGGTTGATGAAAGTCGTCGAGGCATACAAGTGGTGGTCGGTTGTGGCTAGATTTGGTCAAAGGACAAGTCTAACTAGTTGTGGCCAGATCTGGCCGGCCACGATCTTGTTGCACCTTTTTGTAAAAGAAAAAAAAGTGGTTTGCGACAAAGTTTTGGCCAAGGTCGGTCAGGCCAGAGGTGATTGGATCTAGCTAATGGGCGGTTGGGTCTAGCCATCCACGGTCAGATCTGGATGACACGGCCACAGGGCCACCGCCGATGCCATTGGAGGAAGGGTTCACGATTTTTTATTTGTTTATCTTTGTTAAAAAAATAGATCTAGTTTATTCTTTTAATCGATCATTTAGAGCAAATGACAAAAATTGGCTCACTAAATCAGCACTTTTATATAAATTGACACTTTTAAATTGACCGGAAGGGGTAATGGGTGACCGAGACGGGGAGCATGGGGTGGGGGTGGGGTGGGGGTGGGGGTGGGAGGAACTTTTTTCTTTTATTTGCTTTGAGTCATCCGATCTTAAAGACACCCCGAATAGATGAAACCTAATCGCCTGTGCCTATGGAACGTGTAGTAGCATGGGTGTAGCTGAAATTTTATAGACCGTCAGGCTTGATCCGATGGATCATAATTGATGATTTAGGACGTATTTATTTCTCCTAACTTGAACTCATCCATCTTCTTCATTACATATCCCCACCCGGTGAACTTATATTATCACCACCTTACTACTCCCTACCATCCATGGGTTCCTTCTCTACATCTTCTGCGACCCATTTCTTTCATTCCAACTCAATTTTTCTTTTTCAGGCACCAAACCAAATGAGCAACAGAAAAACTTGATAATTCTCTGATCAGCTAAGTTACAATATTCATATTGTTTACGAGATGAAGAAGGTGACAACCGTTACAAAGATTTTCCCCCAAATGGCTCAAAAACATGTTAAAGTTACAACTTTTGATCTGTTTGTTTATCTAATTATTTGATAAGATAATGTTAGGCAGATTTAAAGTACGCTTCAGGTCCACGTTTTTCATCATAATATGCAAAGATTGAGAGTCCTTCCCTTGAAGAAGGCAAATGGCAGTAAAATATGAGTTTTGGTATTTAATATATAAAAAAACTCTATGCCAACTTCCAAGTGATATTATCTTCCCCTGTTCCGTCTGTCCTCCGAATGGAATAAACTTTTCCCACCTAAACTTTGCCGAGGTTATCGTCAACATGGAACGAGTCAATTATAAGTCTAAGAAAGAGAATTTTTTTTTAAAAAAAAAGAGTCAAAATAGTTCTTCAAAAACATATTTGAAAATATCCATCTATCATCCATGCCGACTCAATTATTATTAAAATATGGCATCCATCCCCATTATAATAAGAGAAAGGGAGATTACAATTATCATATCCTAACAACATCAAATGAAACAGGAAACAGCCAATTGTCATGTTAACAAAAGAAAACTAAAGATTTAAGTAGGAGCAAGATCGGTTGTTGATGGACATAAACATAAGCATTAACATTAACATAAACTTGGATGGATAACTATAATCAAATCCATTTCTTCATTACTTCCCAAACCAAAGACTAATTCAATAAATCAAATCAAACTCCTCCTCTTCTTCCCCACCCCTTCCTCTCGTTGGCCCGCCGCCCACCGGAATCCCACACCTTATTACCCCCCACCCAACCTCCATTTCACTTCCATCATTAAAAGAAAAAAGAAAGTCGACTTTTTTGTGTGCGCCAATAATGATTGCAAATGTGGCCGGGACGTTCTGGGTGTCGGCGGCTGCACTCGTCGCCGGCATCGTCTTGCTCCGGCTGATACTGTTCTGGACCGTGCTGGGTTCGGGTGTGAGGCGGTTGTGGGGTTGGCTGGAGGAATGGTGCGACGCCTACCAGTGGTACCGGATCCCGGAGCGGAACGAGAACCTGCAAGAGAACCAGTTGTACAGGACGGTGTCGCTCTACGTCGCTTCCCTCGCCTCGCTCGAGGACTCCGACTTCGCCAACCTCGTCGCCGGGAGGAAGCCCGGCGAGATCCTCCTCCGGCCGGACCCCGGCCGGGCGGTGGCTGACTCCTTCCTCGGCGCCAGGATTCGGTGGCGGAGCGAGGTGGAGCCCGCGTCGTTCGTGCTGGGGATCCGCCGGCGGGACAAGCGGCGGGTGCTCCGGCCGTACCTCCAGCACGTCCACGCCGTTGTCAACGAGATCGAGGCGAAGCGGAAGGAGCTCCGGCTCTTCACCAACGCCGGCGGCGGAGAAGGGGAGGGGAGGTGGAGGTCGGTGGCGTTCACACACCCGGCCACGATGGAGACGGTGGCGATGGACCCGGAGTTGAAGGCGAAGGTGAAGGCGGACATGGAGTCGTTCCTCAAGTCGAAGCAGTTCTACCACCGGCTTGGCCGGTTGTGGAAGCGAAGCTACCTCCTCCACGGCCCCGCCGGTACCGGCAAGACGACCTTCGTCGCCGCCATGGCCAAATTCCTCTCCTACGACATCTACGAGGTCGACCTCGCCCGCGTTCGCGACGACTCCGACCTCAAGACCCTCCTCATCCAGACCTCCCCCAGGTCCCTCATCCTCATCGAGGACGTCGACCGCTTCCTTGCCGCAGCTGGCGGCGCCGCCCCAACTGCGGTCACACTAGCCGGAGTCCTCGGCTTCGCCGACGGCATCTTCGCCTGCTGCGGCGAGGAGCGGGTGGTGGTGTTCACCATGGGGAGCCGGGATGGGGTCGACCCGGCGCTGCTCCGGCCCGGCCGGCTCGACGTCCACGTCCACTTCCCGGCCTGCGACTTCCCGGCGTTCAAGGTGATGGCCAGCTCCTACCTCGGGGTGAAGGAGCACAAGCTGTTCTCGGCGGCAGAGGAGGCATTCGCGGCGGCGCCGGCGATGAGCCCGGCCGAGATCGGGGAGATCCTAATCCTCCACCGGGGGTCGCCCAGCCGGGCCATCAAGTCAGTGATCAGCGCGATGCAGGCGAGGAAGCCGGCGGGGTGGAGGATGCCGGACAGCGGCTCGAGGCGGGAAGGTCGGTTGGCGGAGGACTCCGGCGAGGAGACGGTGGTGGTCTGCGGCGGTGCCGCCGGCGAAGGGGCGGGGTGGGAGTTGAAGAAGTTGTACGGGTTGTTGAGGGTCCGGAGCCGACGGGGCGGTGAGCCGTTGGAGCCGCCCAAGGAGCCGGCGGCTTAGCGGGTATACGGTTTAACCGGATCGGGTGGCAATTAATTGGCCTTTAATCTTTCTTTTTTTAAATTTTTAGTTTGTTCATTATTCTCAGATTTGTTTTGTTGAAGCGGGTGCAGAATAAAAAAAAAGTGTATATTACGATTGTAGTAATCAACTATTCATAATTGATTTTGTTCTTTTCGCATTTTCTTTTGTTTTTTTTCTTAAAAAAATGTCTCACTTCGATAATATTCCATTGTCTATATCTCAACAGAAAATATTCATATTGTCTTGTTGGAAAAAATTATGTATTTTTGTTGTTTTGGTACACAAAATAGTAGCTGCCCAGTTAGTAAATTACTTTGACGATTGGGACATGAGGAGATGCGGTGTACTTGAAATCATTCTGAAAACGCAACACCCACCGAATACCATTGACTTGATACATGCCATTCTTCAAATGTTAGGTACTACGTTGGTAGGCCGATAAAGATATAAAGTTTAACACTCGCAAGTTACTACTTACTATTCGGAATAGTATACATATTCTCCTTAATATAAGATATGGATATGCATGGCTCCAACTAAGCTCCATAATTAACTGTCTAATCTAGTAGTAATACACGCATGATGATGTATCTATTAACTGTTTAATTATTATTTCGATGACAAACCGCAGATGCACACAAATGTGGTACTACTATTGACATTTACCCAAATTTTAAGTTTCTAGTCCTCAAGATTATGCATAACTTCCAATCTAAGTACAATGTTGATTGTCATTTGCCATATGGATGGAAAAAGTAATTACTGTCCAAATAGATCATCCAACATACAGTCGAGCAAATAGGCTTTCTCATCTAACTAGTTGAGCTGAGTTTTACCAGATTCACGTCGACTCATTTGTTTTTAGTCGTACTTATTGGTACTCACCTAATTTAATTAGGAGTGAAGTTCGAATTTCCTTAAGTTGTATTTATCCATTTTATCCTTTGAAAAATATTAATTCTATTTCCAAAACTCATTTTGAGAGCTCACGTTATTTTTACGAGAGCATTAAATTACACAACTCCTAACATTTAAAAAAGTCATTTACGTGGCTAAAAAGTGGGGTTTTAGCCGTCTATATAGCACAACTCGTATCTTTTACTATACCATACACAAAACTATAATGTTTAAGGATTAAAATGTCTCAAATTTATCATTAAATCGCATAAAAATTAATTATTCACGGAATAAAACTGTTTTATATTTTCATTTTACTTTCATGCAAAATATCATACTTCAAGTTGAGCTAAATTAAATCAAGCTTAAAACTCCCAATGAAGTTTCTTTTATCACCTAACGACTATAGAACGAAATCGAGTTTAAAACAAACATCCAAAAGTAATTAATCTTAGGTGGTGAAGATCCGCATACCCGACCCAGACAAAACAAACACGCCCACCCCCTCCCCCGGGAGACACGAGTCCACTCTAAAAAGGTTAGCGTGTGGGCGTCAGGTGGGCCCACAATGGCCCAAGCCCAACAATGTCGTGGATCCGAAGGCCCATGACAAGAGGAGCAGTGATTCGACAACGACTTCTCGTTGTTTAAAGTGACGTGGGACCCTCACTCTTTTGGCCCATTGCCGTTCATAGTTGGGATTTTCTTCCGAAATTAGACTTAAAAAATGTCCGATTTCATAAAAATAATGATGGGTTATATAAAAACATATATATAATAACTTTATATTAACTTATTTATTATAAAAACCATCCAAGTTATCAAATAAAGGTAAGTATTAATTATGATACTGAAAATTTGACTTAAATAATTATATAAAGGATATGGATAGTGGGTATAACATTTTTGTACAAATTATTATGAGTGAATTTATAATTTTTTTGAAGTAAATTCTAGTACGGTGGTTTAGAGTGTCGGTTTTTTAAAAACATCATGTATAAATAATAAATAAATATAAAAATAAGATGGCATGAAGAACGTGTTGATTTGAGGAAATACCGCATTGCAACAAAACTTAAGTCGGCCAAACTCGGAGTCTTAGAAAAACGATGCTTAGAACTTAAAATTGACTAAGGCCAAGCCGAAGAATTTATAATCAGACTCGGTGTGCCGGCACTTGTCAACATGCGAATGAGATTGAAGTCAACAAGGGGGTTGGTGTTCTCGTTATTATCTTCTCTCTCTCTCTATATACATATATATCTATTGTCTTGTAGCCATCTTTCTTCCACGGATAGGTAATTGGAATGCTAATGCGTGATCCAACTTCTTGGAAAGAAAGGAGTGCCGTCTATAAAGCCAGCAAGTATGAGTCTATTATGACGTTTTGCTTTGAATTCTTCCTCAAATTTTCCCCAAGTGTCAAAGCATATTTTTAAGACTTTTGGAAACAAGAATTCGTTTTGAGCTCTATTCTAACCAATGACTGCGTACGTAGTGATAATGACAAACATGAAATCTACAAAATATTTGGGAAGAAACTCATCAGGGACAAATCACTCTTTTGCTATTTTAACTACTAAAAACTGCCCACTTATAATGTGCCATTCACCTTTGAATTTTTCAATAGATGGGTTATTGGTAGGCCAAACAAAGATCAACGTAAACTGAATTAACCAACTAAACCAAACTAAAATTATAAGTTCGTTTTGGTTTTAAAAAATTTCAATTCAGCTCAGTTCTTATCTTGGGTAACAGAACCCAAGATTAGAAAATTCGATTCGGAACTTAATCAAAACCGAAACCGGCCAAAATTTTTTTAAAAACCTTAACGTTCACATCTTATGAAGGTTATTATTAGTTTTTATTTATTTATTTATAATTTATTCAAGATGTTCAATATAATATCTATGTGCAAAATACTTTTTAAATATGATTATGATAATAAAATCATGTTTTAATTTGACTTATCATCAAAACCATAATTAATTTTAATATAGTCATTATAAATTCAGTTAAATTGAACCAAACCAAAATTTTCAATGATTTTTAGGTTCGGTTGGGTGTGGATTTTTGGTTACCTAGGGGTGCTCGGTGCTAGTTATCCGCCCCCAACAAGTACTGTAATAGTATCAAATGAAGAGGAAAGAAGAATCTATGCACGTATGAGAAGAAGAAAAGGTAAATAAATAATCAACTGGAAGGCGGAAAGATGACGGACAAATTACAGAACCGAACGCTGAGCGCTTGTAAGAAACTGAAAGTGATGGCATCCCGGAAGCCGGAACTGTAGATACCGTGGTCGACCACGGCAAAGTTCAAGGGCGAGACAAATTGACCTCCAACATCCCCATCTTTGGGGCCGCCAGAGCTATGGGCATCGTCTCCGTGTTTCCATGCTGTTTCTTGGCCATAGCCATCGGAGTCCTCCCTTACCACCGCATTTGGCAATTGCAACTTCATTTTAACTTCTAACTAGCGAGCGGTTGGACCAGAAGTAGAGATTCATTCATTCAGTTTCACACCAAACCAAATCCATGCAACAAAAAGGACCTCTTCGATCGACCAAGGCAGAGAAAAAGGAACTTGAATAAAACAGGCTAAGAAATTATTTATGAAACGGGAAGAGAAACAAAAATATTTACTAAAATTGAGAGAATTTTACAAAATAACAAGCATCACCTGCTGCCAGCAGACAAGCAACCATTAAAAAAACCAATTAGGACCAAGTGCCACTGAACCTGACCACCGCCTGCCATTTCCAGCTGGGGCGACGGATCTGGCCGCCCTTGCTTGGGGGCAGCCTGCTGTAGTCATGAGCTGCATTTCAAAAGCAGCCAAATCTGGTTTACAACACAAACTCGGTCTAAAACTTCGACCATATTTGTACGATATTTTTTCGAGCGTGTATCTTCTCAAAGGTAGCATCCATGATGAAAATGGTGACTGTCATCTTTCAAATTAATGAAAAGTACAACTCAATATCTCATATTTCATGACCTATACCAGCACTTGATTCATATACTTATTTCTTTTGATGAGCCAAGGACTTCCTCACACAATCTACAAAACCTTCACAATCAGCCTGGGACAGGCTACATTCTGAATTATCATCACAATCATTCATGGATGAGTGGGGAGACTTGAGCGTCCCATGAATTTGACACATCTTCATAGTCTTACAATGTTCTGCTTCATCATCTCTAATGTTGACAAAAACGTCGTATAGATTATCTGATGAACGAGAGCCAAAATTTTCATCAATCAACACATTGTAAAATTTCAAGACTCCAAACAAATATTTTATTTCCTCACCTATTTTTGGCCTTCTGGTGCAAGGAGGTCTTGACGTTTGAAATTCATCTAAAACATTGTTGGTAATATATTAATATCATGGACCACATCACCTAACCATCCCCATATATATACACAATAC
The DNA here is from genome assembly GCA_033002965.1 of Piper betle. Classification (NCBI taxonomy): domain Eukaryota; kingdom Viridiplantae; phylum Streptophyta; class Magnoliopsida; order Piperales; family Piperaceae; genus Piper; species Piper betle. The sequence continues at coordinate 348,099 of JAURVB010003124.1, read as the reverse complement.
TTACCAAACAAATACAAGTCACCTTCTGTGTAGTACTTAACTGCAATGCCTGGGGCAGGCATCTTTTTCAAATCTTCTGAAAAGAAAATAAAAAAGCCCGGTTAGAACTTCATAGAACACAATTCTTGCCCTTTCAGGATCAGCAACTGAACACACTAAACAAAAGGTCATAGGTCATCATCATCATCATCATCACACCTTGATGGGATCGGGGATGCTAACAGTAATTATCAAAAGTAAAATTTTTACCCATTTGAATTTAACACTTAGCTTGGTGATGCAACAATAATATGAATATGCAGAGTAGCTTGTGCACTTACAAAATATAAGATTGACAAAAAAATATAAAAAATTTCAATGGATTATCCCTATAAAACGATATTTAATTTTATAGCCAGGCAAACTATACACATTGTTGCACGGATCAAATTTATCTCAATTATCCTCATCAACCAGTCAAAGTGCTCCAATGTAATTAACTGTCCGTGTAAAGCAGGCATATGGATATTCTTATAAAGTTTATATTATTGAGAATTGAGATAAGAAAAACAGTCGTATTGTTTTCAGTTCAATAATAAGATATATTTTAAATGAGCCAAACACATTCATTAACTAGTGAACTCATTAATACCATCAGCCATGTAACTTTAATCTGGTATTCCCCATAAAAAACATTAGGCACACAAAGTTGGGTATCATATTGTTGCTTTCACTAAATCTGAAAAAAGTGCAGGATCTTGCCTTCATGAAGCTTGATAAATTTGTCGTAAGTCTCAAAAGCATGCCTCTCCACACATTCAGAAAAATGATCTGCATGCACCCATATTTAGGGAAATCAAACTATATAAGAGAGAAAAAGGAAAAAGGATAGAAGAATAGTTCAATTTCAGTAGAAATGAATAGCTTGACTTAAACTTTCACTGAAATAAATTATGAGATAAAAATTAACTTAAGCACTAAAAAATAGATAACAAAAGAAAATAAAAAACACACATACATGCCATTCTAGGGCTTACAGCATACATCAAGACAGTCAAAAAGTAATAAAATATTGCAATGTGTTGGGCAAGAAAACGGTCATACCACACTGCATTTCCTCCAAGTTCCTGAAACAAAAAAGAACACAAGCATCTTGTTAATCATGAATAAATGAAATGCAGGTAGGATGGCAAAATTTGGGCTAGAAGAAAGTACTGAGTTGAAATAGTTCAAAACCTCCATAATAAGGAGATGATGCAACTCATTCCAGCTTTCTGCAAAATGCACTTTTAGATAATCAGCTTTTCTCCACCAACCAAAACTCTCATACATGTGAAGAACTGACATGAAAGCTGCATATTATAAAAAAAAACCACATGTTACAAAGCTGCAAAGTCCTCCAGTGCTGTGGGTTCTCCCAAGCCCAGAGAAAGGTTGGCATCAAGAAGGAAATCTGGCCACCAAAGCATACCACTTGTAATTTGCATGGATCCAAGATCATGATCCACATCCTCAACCCTTCTTAGGGAAGGGTGGAAGAAGAAGAGAGAAGAAAATGATACAAGGTACAAAAATCATAGACTCACAAGAATCAAATCAGACAGTCTAAAAATCGTGTGTGCCATTTTACTAAATCAAAACTTTGAAATGTATTTAAATTTAAATATACATGCACAATCAAGCAGGTTCAAAAGAGAACAGGCACTAACCAAAATAAGGAACCCTTGCAATTGTCTCCAGGACATAAAATCTTGCATAGCAACGATCACGATAGAAAGTATCAAGTATCTTGATGACTGAACTCTGCAACCATCACATAGTTATCATAGATAGAGAATGGAATATAGAATATTAAATGGTGTGCTAGGCCCTGCTTTGGAAAATGGAATATAAGAAAACTAGACAAGCAAGTAATGAACGACAACTAAAAAAACTAAAAACACAACAAAAGTGAGTAAAATGTATGCTCTATTTTAAGAATAAAGAGAAAAACGGGCCCTTTCACATCAACGGCATAATCACCCAGAAAATGATTGCTTCTGGATTCCTTTAGGGTCTGTTTCGTTGGCATGAAAGTAGCGTAAATGACATGAAAATTTTAAAATAGTCAATTTTACCTTAACGTAGCTATATTTGATGTAATTTTTATAAAAATATTATTGATTTAATTATTTTGTATATAAATTAAATATGATTACAAAATTTACATACAAGAAAGCACAAAATAATCATGATTACCTTGAATTAGCATTATTTATACTGATTTGTAAGGAGTAACCACAAGAAAATGTCAAACAATGACTTAAAATTAATATCCACTTGTTACTCCTCAACAAAAAAATATACATTCTCACCCACCCACACCCATATCATACAAACACTAAAAATAATAGATCCCAACAGCATTAATTACTAACCTATGCATGACATATTCAACATTGGAAACAAACAATCAACCAAATCTTGCATCAACCAAGAAAAAGCATATTGCAGCAACTCAAAAAATGCATGCAAGAATATAGTGCCACGACTCTCAATTTTAGCCCTGCGGCGTTGCAGCCATGGCAATACAATTGTGATTGCCAAACACCACCAATTTCACATGAACACAAAACCAAACCCAAGAATAACAAGATAGAACAACATATAAAGATCAATCAATCAAATATGGTCAATAAATCCCAAACATTAATCTCAACACTAAGCAATAATAGAGAAAAATTTTCTAAATGTAAACCTACTTATACCCATCCAAAACTAGCATGCATGTTATGATCATGAACTAAAAACAATATAAATTGAGAAAACCTGGGAGGAAAGAGAACTACAAGGAGGATGACGATGGATGAAAGAGAAGGCTTGAGGTTTTCCTATAATGTGAAAGGGAAGGAAACTTACAACCTTTTCCTTAAAATCTCCTAAAATAACACTCCAAATTCTAATATACTCAACCCCCAAATTCTATAGTGTAAATTTGAAATTCTGAAATTTCATAGGCAAACTACACCAAGTGTACACCCTTAATTGACTTAGTCTCGACCCTTGGTTTAACCCAAAATAATAATAATAATAATAATAACAATAATAAATAAACATGGGTTTTACAAGATCTTCAACTTAAGAATTTTCGTTCCACCAACCGTCATTAAGACATCAACTAACTTAAGAATTTTCGTCCCACCCTCAATGGTTAAGAGATATGCTACTTCTCTCACGATATCATATAAAGTCCTTAAGAACAACTTGCCTTGTCTAATGGTTTGCAATTCCAACTGCATCCTCTGTGTACTTAACAAATCAGGCATTGCTAATTGCCTATTGAACATTAAAACATAAAATGCACAAGAATTGCTCAACCGCATCCCTACTTGTCAGGCCTTGCCTTGGCCGCTCAAACTTATTCCCATACAACCTATTTATTCGGCCCTTGCTGTTTGTCGTAATTGCGCAAGTTCAGAGATTACTTCGAATTTATCTGAATTGTGATTGTTAATAGATTAATTCGGATTTGTTCATCAATTGAGGATATTATCAAAAAAGATATGATGAAAGAATATCCCAAATTATTTGTGGGGTAATTATTATATGATTGTCATGCTAGTTTGGAATTAATAGATTGTTTTCTTGATCTGTTTATATTTTAGATTGTGTTACATAATGTGTTCATAATCTAGTAATTATTGTTTTTGATGAATAACGAAAACCACAATTCAGATGAATCCAAAATAATCTCCCAACCTGTTCAAGCATGGCAAATCGTGAGAGCCCAAACAAACAGGTCATTTAAGAATATGTTTTAAGAATATGTTTGAGCTGCTAAGGCAAGGCCCAACGGGCAGAGATGTGCTTGAGCCATTCTTGTGCATTCTAAGTTTTGATGTTCAACATGTTCAAAAAGCAGTTAGGAGTTAGGAGTTAGGAGGATGATCCGCAGAGTATATAAAGGATGCAGCTAAAATCGTGACCCATTATGCATGACAAGTTGTTCCTGAACACTTTATATGACGTTGTGAGGGAAGTAACAGATGGCTGAGGGAAGTGACAAATGACTGAACGATTGAGGTTAGTCATTACCTTGTAATTTTCGGGTACAAAAATTCTAGATTTGGGGAGATTGTAAAACCCGTATTTATTTATTATTATTATTAGTATTATTTTATTTTATTTTTTGGGTTAAACCAAGGGTCGAGCCTAACTTGGACATGGTTGTGTCGATTAAGGGTATACTCGGGGTGTGGTTTGCTTTAGAAATTTTAGAATTTCCTATGTGTAGAGTTTTGGGGGTTGATGAGTAGGTTAGAATTTGGGGAGTTATTGTAGGAGATTTGAGGAAAATGTTACGTAACTTTCCTCCCCTCCCACGCTATATGAAACCCCAATCCTTCTTCTTCATCAATTGTCATCCTTCTCCCTCTAGCTCTCCTTCCTGCCAGGTTTTCTTCTTCTCTTTTCATTTTCTTTTTAGCTCAGGATCATAGCATGCATGTGAGTTTTGGATGGGTATATAATTAGATCTACGTTTAGAACTTTATTCTATATTATTATTGAGTGTTAGAAATTAATATTTGGGATTTATTGACCCAATTTGATTGATCTTTATATGTTGTTCTCTATTATTTAATGTTATTATTGGGTTTAGTTTTGTGGTCGTGTGAAATCGGCAGCGTTCGACATCCACAATTATATTGTCATGGCTACAGCACTGCAACGCCAAAACTGTGAGCCGCAACACCAAAGTCATGCATGCATTTTAGTTGATATAACATGTTTTTTCTTGGTTGATGCAAGATTTAGTTGATTAATTGTTTCCAATTTTAAATAGGTCATGCTTGAGTTAGTAATTAATATTATTAGGATCTATTATTTTTAGTTTTTGCATGATCTGGGTGCGTATGTATATTTTTGTCTGGAGGATTAACGAGTGTATATTAATGTCAAAACATTATTTGACATGTTCTTGCAGTTATTCCTTATAAATCAGTATAATTAATGTTAATAAGCATATGCCTTGTTGGTCCATGATCTGTTAAATTATTTGCTTTGGGAATGGTGTATAGTGATGAACGGGTCGCACCATATCGATAGTTGTGGATTCATGAATGTAGTTGTTAGAAGAAGAATGACTTGGGTATGATCTGTAACTGTTTTACAGGTATTAATTAATGTAACTAAGTAATATATCAGCTCTTGTTTTGGAGTGGTTTATTCGTTAATTATGTTTTTGTCTCTGTTTTTGGTTTGGTACGTCTTGGCTAAGTAGCCAACAATGTTTAGCGCATGGTTTGTCGGCCTGCGGTGGGCTGTTGTCGCTGCAGCACCAAGGCCTGGTGATCCCAGCATTGCAATGTTGCAATGCCATGCTCTGTTTATTTCTTTTTGTTACTTATTATTTGATAAGTTGAGAAATTCATACTTAATCTGTAATTAAGCAAATTAAGTTTAATGTGGAATCTATGTCTTAATACAATTTAGACGAGTGGAGATATTATTTTTGTTAATAGGTTGATTACACATGTTAATTATTTAATTATTCTGTTACTCATATTATATTAATTTATGTTCACTGATTAAGTGATCAATTTAATAAGGTAAAACACAAGTTCTTATAAATAATTAATTAAATGGGTTGTTTGATTCCCGTACCAATTTAGTTTGTGATGAGTAGTTTATCTTCGTTATTAATAATCAAGTAAAAGAATTTCCAATTCATGTACTATTATTCTTTCATATATGTAAATGAGTTTATGTGACTATATTTTTATGGTGGTGATAATTAATCAGTAAATTATGTATGAGAAATTAATTGGAAATAATTAACTATATTGACAAATTCTTAATCAAATGATTAATATGCACTCCGCCACATGGAACTATTTTGAAATTTTGATATTTTTGTTGAATAATTAATTTGCTTCATGATTAAGGGTATGATGATTGTTAAATTAAATAAATCATGATTTGCATAATTCCATTTATCAAGTGTTGTTGATCTGTTTTTGAAGCATAGTCTTGACTTTTGAATTTGTTTAGAGTAATAGTTAGTTTTGAAATGCATATTTTGCTTTACTGTAACATAGTGATTAATTAAATTATTGTCAATAACTAATTGTTGGCACTCGTCATCATTCTCATAGCATACATCTTGAATATATGTGTTAACGTATATTTATTCTCATGTTAGGTTTTGAGTAGCTGTTGGGAGCGCACTAGTCAAGGTATGCATAACTTCAGTAAATTTAATAAAATTGGCTAGTTGTTGTTGATCAGTTAAGCAGAGGTAGGGCTTCGGCATTTGCATGTTGGATACGTGTCGGCCTTAATCTACTTAATTGAAATATATGATGAGCGTTAGACACCAAGTTATACTCATAGGCTCCTGGATCCAAGGAACCATGTCACCCAGTACGTACTCAAAAGTCAGAGTTTGGGTAAAGATATAGACTTACTGTCTGTAGGTCGGACAATATTGAGTGACCACTAATGGTAGATCTCCAATAGGGAGGTCACTTTGCTAGAATTGGAGCCAAATATAGGCTCAATATTGTGTTCAATCATGTTAATTGATTTAAGTTTACTATGGTTATCCTCCTTAATGTTTTCATCACTAATGCATAATTACCTCCGTCTGGTAAACGTTTGACTTCGTGGGTTTAGTGGGGATAGTCGACCGACTCTGTTATGGACTTATTTTAGTGGACTTGTTTATCTTGTTATTTTTGTTTGGAATTTGATTACATGGTAGTGGAACTGGATTTCTTTCTTGAGATCATTTTAATAATTTGGCTTGGGAATTGGATTCATGTCTTACCTTCTTAGTATGGTCGTACTAATTATGGTTTTGCTTAAATAAATTATTTTTATACCATGTAGCTAATTTTTACTTATTTGCATGATAATTTATCTTTGGTAAAGGAGCTAATGTCCTAATTAATTAAAAGCTTAACGTGTTACGACTTAAGGAATCTAATGTAATTTTGTTATCTCAACTGACTTTGTTCTTTCAGCCCTTATGTAACACCTGGCCTAGCACCACACCAGGGGTTGGCATTGAGGGTGACCAGGTGGCACGAGACGCTGGAGTTCCACCAATTGTTCAGGCATACCCTACATTGGCGAGGAGAGAGATGTCAAGGATGGCAAATGAGGACAAGTTTAATGTGGAAAAATTCGTTAACAATGGTGCCCAAGTGTTTATCAATGGGACGAATCCAATCCAAGCAGGGAACTGGATAAATGTCACCCAGTCAACCTTTCAGGCCTTGTAGGTGCGGAATTGGCACAAAACCCGGATGGTGACGTGCATGCTTCAAGAGGAAGCGTATTTGTAGGTGGAAGACCATGGAGGAGACAAAATTTCAATTCAGGGAGATAACCTCCCATTACTTGGGCGAAATTTGTGAAAGTCTTTAACAAATAATATTTTCCTAAACCAGTTGTCTAACAATAAGTGTTGGAGTTTAACAACTTGACGCAAGGCGATGATTCCATGACCGAGAATGCTCGAAATTTCCTGGCCTGGGAATGCTTTTCTCCTGGCTCTTCAGCCCATGAGAAGGTCCATGCGAACAAGTTCTTATGGGGCTTGAAATTCGAATTCATGGACCAAATTGCAAACATCTCTCAGACAAACCTCAATAATGTCATCAATGCGGCAACCAATCACGAATTGATCCTGAGAACAGGAGCGAGCACAAAAGAAAGCCACCTTAGCTGCCAAATTGGTGAACTAGGTCAGGATTCAGCCAAGCCCTTTGGGTAGCAGCGGTGGCCAGTGCAGAACTAGAGTAAAAGGAAACGAGAGGAAGACCGGTGTTCGACAAGGTGCAAGAACTGCAATGGGGTAAGTGCCCTATGCCTATACGGTGCTTCAATTGTGGAAAAACAAGGCACATGAAGGATTGCCAAGTGCTTGCCCAAAATCCATAGCCCAAGAAGGTTAAGGTGTCAGCACCTATCCGCTACCCAACACCTGCTCAGCTGGCGGACAAGGGGTAGGCAAAGCTCTATGCCGCTGAGGTCAAGGACACTGAGGAGGAAGCGCACACTGTCTGAGGCACAATCCTAATTCAGGGAATTATTGTGGGTGTTTTGTTTGATTCAAGATATACACACTCGTCCATTTCATCTCGACTAGTTAAAACACTAAGACTCCAAGCATCCCCATTACCCAAGTCGTGCAAAGTCACTGCAACAGGAGATTGTGACCCATGTACACTCCAATGGGTAAAAAAAAGTCACCCTTTTTCTTATTTATGAAATAAGAAAAAAAATGAAAAAATTTTTTCAATGGAGAGCACATAGGTGGGTCAAACAAGGTAATCATGATTAATTTGAACACAAAACATATTGTACAAGTATTAGTTTTCAAAATTTATATTGCATATATATTATATACTAATTTTAGTACGTTGACTACTTGAAATTTTCATGTCATCTATATATCTTTCATGCCAACCAAAAAAAGGAATGGCCTATTTAACAATGCAAAATTCTTTCTTTTTCTTCTTTGTCATCCACCTGCTCCCAACAAATTGAGGGTCACAAATCCTTTCCTTCCACTTCATCTTGTCTTAGACTATATATCAAATAAATATTTAGTTCAAGATTTTCCATGTCCACTTTCATCATCTCCCTCGATGTTCTTCTGGTAGCCTCTAACCCTCTTGTTTCTCTTCTCAAAGGCATGTTTTACTTTTGAAAGAAAGTGAAAAAATAAACAAGAAAGGAAATACTTGGCTTTGTTTCACTACCTAATCAAAGGACAAATTCTTTGGGTATTCCACTAGTAGTTCCACATGAAATGCATTTCGAACATTTATAAAGAAGTGAGACATAAATTTGATAAAATAAAAATAATAATAGCAGTAGCAGCATCTTTCATACATCAAACTCTCAAACTACTTAGTTGATCAACAGTAAGAACAATTTCTCAATAAAATTGCCCCCAAAAATGTGTTGTCTACTATTGCAACAAACCAATCGTCGAAATGCACTCATAAATATGTGGATATACACCTATGTGCATCTATTTACCATTTACACCCATGTATCATACATGGCATAAACCATGTATTGAATGGTTTATTGGTGGTACAAAGTCTAAACTGCAGATATAGATGAGATTATGGTGACGACAATGATGATAACATGATTATGATGACGATGATGAAGTGTTATATACTGTTCCTAATACCCATATAAATAAGAAAACTTATAGATTAGAATCAGAGCATACTGTGAGGAGAATATTTGCAGTCTGTTCCATCTGAATAACCCGTTTTGAGAAAGCCGATGTTTCATTTGAAGCGTTTTTTGCTTTCCTCTTAACGAATTTGTCTGAGAATATATCTGAATGCATTGTGTTCTCTGATGCCAGCTTCTCATCCTTGTCTTGCATTAATGTTGCTCTGACTCGATGTAGTCTTCTTCATGCCCAGACAATAAAAATACTCTCAAGTTGGGAGAATACTTTGATAATTCAAGTGCATAATAAGACAAGAAATGGCATTTAAAAGACCAAAAGGGCACGAAATTCCAGCATTTTCAGTACAGCCACCATCACACAATTTCAACTAGGATGATTTTAAATTTATAAACAATAGATAGAAAATAAAGCATAAATGAAGCATCGCTAGATCAGCAGATACGCGTTAGTATTGATCTAAAGCAACTATTAAGTAGGTAATAAAACAAAATTCCAAGTTGTTGGCGTTAGTTTTTAAAGAACTTCCATGTTAAAAATGAAATCTCACCAAATCATTGGGATAAAATAAAATCAGAAAAGATAAGGATTTAGATCTAATCTTTTCACAAAGATATCTCATCAGTTGAGGTATATATGGAGAGATTCTGTTTTTATGTCAATAAATAAGAGACATGACTCCCTACAAAAACACCGAACAGAAAAAAAGAATCTTTGATATTTTTCATGCATAATTATATGATAATCACGACATTGTTTGATATTAACAATAATTAGATTGACCAATTATTTGGAACCCTTCTTATATTCACTGTATGTATTTTTTTTAATAAAATCAAATCAAAAAAATTATTTTTTCTTTTAACCTTTGTCGATCCCTCCCGGTGAGGTGCGTCTCTGCCGGAGTAACACCCTCCCGCCCATAGCAGAAGAGACCCCTCCGTCGCCGACATGCAAGCAGCTCCCTTTTGGCCGTTTCTCGGTCGAACCACACGAGCTTCGCTCCCCTCAGGCCGTCCGCGGTCGGCGTCTTCCTCCCCAACCAGCTCCCACCCGGGCTCACGAGCGAAAGCCCCACGCCCCCCTCGCTGACTTCTCGCCGTGGAGAAAAATGACCCACCGGCGACATGGACCTCACTCACTCGGGCTTCTTCAGAAGACTTAACACAGAAATGAGGAGGAAGTAGGGCGGAGGAGCTAGCACCTGCCCATCCTGTCGACGACCTCTTCCCGACGACGACTAGCCGGATTTTCTCCCCCGCCCCGCCAAATTCCCAAATCCCGACTTGTTAGGGGATTATTCCTAAACACCCAAAATAATTTTGGGTTAATCGTGTCCGAGTAACTTGGCCGAACCAAAACCAGACAGGACCCATTAAAGGTCACGGGTAATTGGGTCTATTTTAATCCGACTCAATTTTAAGGTGCCGATTATCTGTTTGTCGGATGACATGACCGACATAATTTGGCCGCTTAAATTACAATATAGTCGGTCCAAGCTATTCATTAATAAAAATTATTGAGAAAATGTAAAATATTTTTATGTAATTCAGGCTAATTTCATGAATGGTTCTTCGTGGATCAGTTCAAGGTTAAATTTTGGGTTTTGTTTCATGTGGAACCAAAATTAATAATTGGCTTGGACCGGCAGACTATGAATAACTCATTTATTTTTTTTAAAAAAATAAATCCATTTATTTAAAATAGACCAATTTTAATCCAACCAAAGGTTTATTTTAGTCTTCATGACTTTGATTAAACCAAGTTGGTTTTTGATATATGAATTCATATATGTTGTATTGGTTACAATTCGAGTAGAAGCTGACCTTGCCGCCGGAGAGAAGATCTATCCAGGTTGCTGCCCCTCCTTGCCATAGTCCCACCATCTCGGAGTGTTGTTGTTTTTTGTCCCTTCACTGCCCATTGGAGCCCTGGAGACTTGCTGTTCACGATACACGCTGACGCCTTATAGGATCTAGCAAGGAGCATTGCGGGAGCATGCTGCTCCCGGTAGGTTTACTGCTCGGGCTAGCCGGAGTTCTCGTCGCCATGCTTTGAAGCCTCCCCCGATTGGAGTGCTAGCTGTCTCGCACGGCCAAATCCTTTCCTCGTCCCTGTTCGTTGTTATAGTCGTGGAGAGGAGCCCCGCCGGGGCTCTGCCGCTACACCATCATTTGCGCAGTAGAAGCTGTTGTTGAAGTTAGCTGAAGTGCAGCCTTTCTACCGTTTTACAGCGACTGGAGCCCTCACCTACGCCCATATTGACGCAGCAGCCCTTCCTCGCTGTCTCACCATCAGATCTGAGTCGTGTCTCGATAGCCAAAGGTCGCTGCTGGGCGCCGTCGTCGCCAGAGCAGGTGCAAAGCTCCAACTCTCTCGCCGCTTTCCGGTGAGTGGCCGCAGTCACTGACCACCGGAATTCGTCGGCCAGCCACCCCTCATCACCCTTACCAGGAGCTGATAGTCGCTGGCCGCCAATTGATTATCGTCGTCGCTGAGAAGAGTCCGGAAGCCGGCTGCGTCGAGACTCGAGAGGAAGGAGAAGGTTGGGGAGTAAACGGGTACCAGACCCGTTAGCTATTGTTGGTATCCACTTGCTGACTCAACCCGAGAACCCGACTGGCCCAAACTCAGCTGAACCAACCCAGCTGGTCCACACTAAGCCCAAACCCGGTTTGATTCAACTCGTAAATTTAAAGTCAATTTTTTCGTGTTGGAATTATATTTTAGAAGTAGGATATTTTATCTGCGTTAAAAAAGTGTAATATATTTAAAGACATCTCACAAAAAGTGTTTAAGGCAGTTGTTTGAATAGATGGTTGGTCTCAACTTAGTATTAATCGGAAGTTATTATATATTGTATTTATTAATTAATACTAAAATATTAAAGGAAAATACACCACAGCTAATTGCCAAATGTCTTATATTAACTTATATATATCATATTTATCTTATTAATATTTTATAATTTAAAATGTTCAATATCCACTTAAGTGGTTTTAACTAAAACCATTTCTTTTAAATTAGGTCGTTCAACGTCCAGCTTGTTTTGAAAAAGAATTAATCTCATTCAATTTTGTAATCAAGCAACTCATCTATACGTGTACTTAGTCATAAGCTCAAAAATGTCTAGCTCACAATAACATTATTATTTAATATATAAAATTAAGTACTTTTAATAAAGTGTTGTATTATGTCTCTAATTTTTATAATATTACCCTTTATTGTTATTCTATTGTAATTAAGATTTATTTTATTTTTTATTATAATTAGGATTTGTTTTGTTTTTTATTGTAATTAAGATTTTGTTTGATTTATATTGTATTTAGAATTTGTTTCAAATCCTTTAGCCACACATCACACTAATTAGCCACTAATTATTACATAACTTACAAGACTAGTCTAATACGTAAGGGAAAGAAAAATTTTCCCCAAATTTACTTTAAAAAGGTATTGCGCTCTCATTTCTTCTTAGTGGACACAACCTTATGGGAAAAAATTATCTTAGTCTCTTCTTGAAACGATACAATTATTAGGGGAGACATTTGTATAGAATATGTTTTTTGTTACACTTTTTAAATTGTGTATCCAAATAGGTTATTTTTAAAAGGGTGCACGCTTTGTCATCTTAAAAATAATATAAATTCTTATTTTACTATCTAAATAATATTTTTTTACCGTTTGTGGTTATTTTGCGGTTGAGGATCAACCTCTTAAATTATTATTGAACGGAAAATATAATAGTATATTATTTATTTTAATTCATTGGTTTTTTTAACCATATATCTTATTTCCTTTTTTTTTCCTATTTGGATTGTGTTCTTTATAAGTCTACCACTCAATTATTGTATTTTTATGTAGTTTTTCAATAGATTATTGCTGTTACTTCAAAATTAAATACCCAAATTTAATACAAATGTAAATGTTTTTTATGCAGTTTTATGAAGTTAGTAAGTGTTTAGTGTGAATGTCATTGTTTAATATATTTATTGACAATATTTTGTATTTTAAATTTTAACATAGTTTTGTTTTCACTAATACGCTAAAAATTATAAAGAATTTTATATGTTTCCCTTATCAAATTTCCAAATTTTGTTCTATCTAAAGCTTGATGTTATTTTTTATATTTTTGTGTATTATTGTTATTATTTTTTTTTAATTATCCACATCATTACCTTTTCACCTTTTTCCCAATACATTTTCCTTATCGGCTTTGTAATCTACTCTTATAATCTTTTTTATTAAATGGACTTCTTCAAATATTATTTATTATATTTATTACTTTTTTTTTGTTTTCCTTTATAATTGAAGTTTTAAAAAGATTATTCTTTTGTATATTTGCAATATTAGATTATTTTAATATAGTCCTGTCTAACATTTTTCATTTTATTATTATTATTTTGATATTATTTAAAATATTCAATGATCATGTATTTAATAATAATTTTTTAAAAATAGTTTTCAATGAATGTGAATATTAGATATTTTCAATATTTTCTATCTTTATTGATTTTTATATCCGCGCGTTCTTCGGGTGTCTTTGCTAGTTATAAATAAGCCTACAACGGTACAACCTATAATATGTGGCAGCGTTATGAGCCCACATTAATAAAAACATAAATAAAGCCCACGGCCCACTAACCACCCCCTTACAGCCCGTGCCCTCCTTCTCGGCCGTCGGAATCACAAAGGGCTTCGCCCGCCGCCGCCGCACTACCGCTGCTATCTCGTTCACCGTGCCCGACGCGGCCTTTGCTTTCTGGTTTTTTGATTGCCTCTTTGATTTATTTCGAGTTCAATTTCTCGTTATGGTGCGTATCTTTTTTGGATGCTTTGTATGCTCATGGATGATGCAAGCTCTATTTGCGTGGCGATTCACTGTTTTTCTCTTCAATTTTCGATTCTTATTCGGAATGCCTAGGTTATGTCGCATCGAACTGGGGACAAATTGAAAATCGAGTTTTTCGGGTTTTGTATGAGCTGCGAACACCCCCCTCGATTATGAAAATGGGGCAGATCGGGTCCATGGAGCGCATATGTTTTGCTATCTTTGAGTACTTATTCTAAATTTTTTTTATTAGGTTACACACGTACGTATATATGTATATATTGGTTTGTTTCTGTCGTTAATGAATTCCCATCTTAAGTTTATTAATTTTTTGTTGTGACATGTTGCTGATTAGTTTAATGCTAATAATCTTTGACTGCTGTTGCTAATTTAATGCTGATTGTTTGTATTCGATTGTGTAGGTGTTATTAGAATTCTCGTCCTGGAGCTTTGCTTAATCTTGATTTGCAGCGGTCAGGTTTGGAAGAAAGTGCTGGGTGTGGAGATGGTTGAGTCAAGGGTGGAAGTGGAAGAGGGGGAAGATGTTGAGGCTGGGAAGGCTTTGATTGATAGAATGCGCATAGATGAGGAAATGGATGATCTGAAAGTAAGCAAAGTAGATGCGGAGTTGAGTTCTGACGGTAATCAAGACGTTGGCCATGGTTCACTCTCTAAGCATAGAGAAAAGGTAAGTAGCTCAGAAAAGCATAGAAGTAAGGAGAGGAGGAAGGAAAGAAGAGTAGAAAGAGCGTGGAAGTGAAGATAAGGAAAGAACTGGGACACATAGTGATATGAAAGGCAGGGATAAAGACTCTCATCACTATGAGTTGAGGGAGAAGGACAGAGCCTATGACAGAGACCGACGGAGGGAAGACAAGGATGAACATCAGTAAAGAGAGGGAGCGTGAAAAGGATAATGGCAAAGAAAATATGCGCGAGAAAGATTATGATTATGATAAATATAGGGAGAAGGACTGGGAAAGGGAAAGGGATAGGAATAGGGATAGGGATAGGGATGTTAAAAAGGATACTGAAAGGGCAAGAGACAGACTTAGGGAACGGGAGAAGGATCGTGAAAGAGATAGGGACAGAGAAAGGGAGCATGAAAGGAGTAAAGTCCAAGATAGAGAGCTGGAGAAAGAAAGGCTCAGAGAGAAAGATCTTGACTGGGAGAAGGATAGAGAAAGGGACAGGGAAAGAGGGAGGGACCGAGACAGAGGCAAGGACCGGGAAAAGGGAAAGGATAAAGCTAAAGATCGTGAACGGGATAGGGATAGGGAGAGGATAGTTGAATATGAACGAGATAAGTTGGGAAGGGAGAAGGACAGAGACAAATTAAGGGACAAGGACAGAGGAAAAGAAAGTGTTAAAGAGAAAGAGCAGGATGAGAAAGATGGAAAAAACCGAGATAAGGTTTCTGATAAAGAAATTAGTGGAGTCGGTGAAATGGATTTGAATGGGGAACTTAGAGGGTATAGTTCTGCTGACTATGAAAATGAAGGTGGTGATTATGATAAGAGTAGTGAAAAGCATGGCCGCATTAAAATTGATGCATCAAATAGGCCAGAGTCATCGACAAAAGAGATTGAGGATCGTATAATGAAGTAAGTTGACTCTTATAAAGTATATATTTTGTGCATGTGTGTTTGTGTAATTTGAATTCCTTTCTAAAAATATATGTGAACTATAAGTTTTTTGAAATAATTCATTCATGATGATAATTGACGCTTTGTGGTCAGTTAAAATATTTTTCATATCAACTCTCATGTGTGTATTTGTAGCAAAATACGATTGAAAGTGTGATTTAGCAACCCGAAAGAAATATTGGCTCTGTGATCTGTGTAATTTTTTGGAACTGAGGGTAACAAAGAATAATTGCGATCAGGCTATTGCTTTACAGCTAGTCATGTTTCAAAATTTTGCGAGAACAATTAATGTAGGATATTGTATTTGTTCCTTTTTTAATAAAAAATTTGTATGGGTATGTTTTATCACTTTACCAAACACTACATCTGAGTTTTTGATGCCACATATTTTTGTTTTGGCTTTTATTAGATCTTACTTTTTTTAATTGTTCATGAGCTATTTTTTAATATCTAGTTTTTGTTTTGTGGCTTGACATGCTTAGAAATTGTCAGTTTATGAGATACGTTATTGGCTGAAAGATGATGACTTTTTATAATCATTTTTTATGTGAAGTAAATCTTGTTTGGACAAAGAAGTACAGCGTCTGTTTTGTGAAATATTTCTTTTTGAGGTTTGTTGTTTTCGTCCTCATCAATTAATTGATAATGAAAGAGTATACAAAGTGTTATTTAGTCACTTGAAATATCATTAGGTAGGCACTTGGGTGCATCCCATTAGGGTTCCTTGAATATTTACCACTGGCATAAACATAAATATGCTAATTCTCACAGTACTGAAATTTGTTATGCTATTGTATTTCAACTCTTTGGCTGCTAGTGTATTTCATGCACTTGCACAACATTATTGCTGATTCACTTCCAATTTTTTCATATCTAAATAGTCATGTGAAGTAGATCGTAGTGAGTGAATTAGAAAATGTAGTCATGATTCAAAAACTAGTGGAAGTATTCGCCGCCTGAATTTATTTGTGAAATCATTTTAATGTGGCATAAATATGTATTATTTTTTAAAGGAAATGAAGATTCAAATAGGTACTTTTAATGAAAGAGGCTTTGCTCATGCAATGCTTGTTATTGAAATTAACATTTTTATTATCTTAAAGTATTATGCTATTTTTTTGGGTCTCTGTTTGTGCTAATGCATTATTTAATAACACCTCTAACCTATACGAGTTAAATAACGAAACAGTTTCGCCTGTTCATGTATTTGAGGATGTTTTCAATGGATACACTTGTTTAGGTGTCCCACTTTTCTTTCCAATTCACTGGTTCAGGATATGGAACTTACAGTGGTTTTGATCATAGACAATAGTTTAGTTTGTGGATGCTTGCCCTTGACTTCCAAGTAGAGTTCTGAATCTTCAATAAACTTGCAAAAAAATAGTGCAGTTGTTATCCTTGTTCCTGTCTCAGGGTTAGTTGATAATTTGTTTGTTTGATTTGTTGTTTCAGAATGAAAGAAGAGAGAATGAAGAACACAGAGGGTGTTTCTGAGGTCTCGGCATGGGTTTCCAGGATTAGAAAGCTTGAAGAGAAGAAATTGCAATCTGAGAGGAAAAAGGCGCAGCAATGGGCGAAAGTTTTTGAGGAGCAGGTTAGCAATGATTTGTCTCCTATTCTGTGTCGAATTGTCATTTATTTTTTAGTGACGTTCCTTTTGCAATCATTATTCTCCATTTTGCAGGATATGATTGATCAGGAAGATAGTGAAGATGAAAGAGTCTCCATACATTCTTCAAGTAATGTTGGCCTATCGATATCCATTCATCTCATTTATACACTCTTTCTGAATAAAATTATTTAAATTTAAAAATACTTTTTGTCCCTCTTGAGTTTTAGCTTAAGTGAATAGATGAATTTTGGGCTCCTCATACAAAACTACCATTGATTTTGTGGTGATAGTTTTGAGGAGTTGTCTTGAATGGTATTTAAGATATTTTTAAAAAGATTTGCTTTACAATTCAGATTGTCATGTATATCTATTAATATATGGTGATCGATGTTTATCTTTGTTAGATAAGATTTGAGAAAATTTTCTCTTGTTTCTTTTCTATCTCCCTGATCAATTTTTTAAGTTTCTATGTAGTAATCGTATTTTGTGGTGAAAAGTATTAAGTTTTCTACGCCTCACACATTTTGGTTTGTTTAGAAGAGGGTGGATAGGGGAGTTGCTCTGTGGATTTTTAGAATTTATTGAGCTGTTGTTAAATATTATCAGTAATTTCATTTAAACTATTTGTTGAGCTTTCTGATTGGATAATGTGAAGAACCGTAGTTCACGCCCAGGAGGTAGAGGGGAATAAGTTGTTAAATGAGATTTACTTTTATGTTGAATATGCATTATTCACCAGTTTCACATTGTGAAGAACTACAGTTGCCTTTTTTCTTGCTTACGGGCCAACTTTTGAACTTCATGTTCAGAGGATCTAGCTGGTGTAAAAATTCTTCATGGGCTTGACAAAGTTGTGGAAGGTGGAGCTGTTGTTTTGACACTTAAAGATCAGAATATTTTGGCCAATGGAGATATTAATGACGGTACTTTATATCTACAATATATTGTTGTTTATGTTTTTATTTGTTTATAAACTAAGGTGCTGTTTTTCCCAGAGGCTGATATGCTTGTAAATGTTGAGATTGGGGAGCAGAAGCAGAGAGATGAGGCTTACAAGGATGCAAAGAAGAAAACTGGCATTTATGATGACAAGTAAGAATTTTTGCTTTTTAGTTTTGAAGTGTTAACGGTTAAGTTTTGAAGTGTTAACGGTTAAGTTTTGAATTTCAATGATTTGTGACTGTATCCACTTGTTCTTATTCAATTGACTCATTCTTGTACAGTTGTAGGTTCCTGCTGTTTCAGTTTTAGTTTTTTGACCAAAAAGTGATGCAGAGCAAACATAAGTAGTTTTAGTGATATTTTAGTTAGTACAATAAAGATTAGACTTGTTCGTGCTAGTCCATATTTTGTGAGCTTATTCGGTTTTCTTTGCTTTGAATTTGTATTATGATCAGTGGTCAAATTAGGACTTTAAACATTGCTTTTTCCATCATTGTAATTAGTCTTGAGATCTGGCTTCTTCTCCTCTAATTTCTGATGGATTCTGGCTTCTATCATTCCCTCCCTTATATCCTCTATCCCATCCTTTTTTACCTTTACTCCTCCCCATCAAAAAGCCTATAAGCTGGTTGTCTTCATTTCTTGCAATTTTTGAGCCGGGTGGTTCTATGTTTCAACCTGGGCCATTCTTGCTTGGTTTTAGTTGTGGGATTTGTTGTGGCTTTGTGACTTTAATTGTCATTGGTTGCAGTATTCGATTTATCCAATGAACTTTTCTGTTGTGGTACATGTACAGGTTCAATGATGATGGTTCTCAAAAGGCAGTTCTTCCTCAATATGATGATGCTGTTCAAGATGAGGTTAGAATTGTACTGTTATTCTCATGTCTTGAATTTCATCTATGGCAGTTAATGTTATTTTCTAGAGTTTTTTATATTTTTATAGGGGGTGGTATTGGATGAAGGCGGGCGCTTCACTGCGGAGGCTGAGAAGAAGCTCGAAGAGGTTTGTTTCATTCTTCTTTGCCAGCCTATTAATATTTATTTACTAGGGTTTTTGTTTATGTGAGAAGAACACGGGTACAACCTTTATTGACAAGGGAATTTCATATTATTTCTAGCTCCGTAGGAGGCTTCAAGGTTCAGCAACAAGCAGCAAGGCAGAGGACCTCACTACACCTGGAAAATTTTCAACTGATTATTACACTCAGGAAGAAATGCTTCAGTTTAAGAGACCAAAGAAGAAGAAATCTCTGAGGAAGAAGGAAAAGTTGGATTTAGATGCCATGGAAGCAGAGGCAATCTCAGCTGGCTTGGGTGCAGCAGATCTTGGAACAAGAGATGAAGCACGAAGACAGTCAGCAAAAGAGGCGAAGGAAAGACTTGAGGCTGAAATGAGGAACAATGCTTATCAGTTGGCTGCTGCCAAAGCTGAAGAAGCTTCTAAAGCTCTAAGGATGCAGCAAGCTGTTACTATCAAATCAGAAGAGGATGAGAACCCTGTATTTGGGGATGATGATGACCTATCTAAGTCTATTAAAGAAGCAAGAAAGTTAGCTTTAAAAAAGCAAGAGGCAATTGCTGCTTCAGGTCCACAGGCCGTTGCTTCACTTGCCACCTTAAATAATCAATCAGCCCATGATCAGAAAGACGCAGCTGCTGAAGATCGAGGAGAGAAAAAAATCATTTTTACTGAAATGAACGAATTTATATGGAAACTTCAGCTTAATAGTGGTATGATTCATTTTTTTATATTGGGGGACTTGGCTTTATATACTTATTGTTTAATTATTTGACTGTTGATAACCATCTTTTCCAGAAAATAATATGTCTGAACCCAAAGATGTATTTGCGGAGAAAGAGGTGGCTCCTGAATCTGTTGTGGAGGAGATGGAAATGGAAGTCGGTGGCTGGACGGAAGTGAAAGAAAATGGTAAAGATGATTCAGTTATCAATGAAGAAACAGCGGATATTGCCCCAGATACCACTATTTTGGAGCCTTCAGTTGGAAAGGGGCTTTCTGGTGCTCTTCAGCTACTTCAACAACGTGGAACACTGAAGGAGAGTGTAGACTGGGGAGGGAGGAATATGGACAAAAAGAAAAGCAAACTTGTTGGAGTTGTTGATAATGATGGGACAAAGGAGAAGGAAATCCGAATTGAGAGAACAGATGAATTTGGTCGCATTGTGAGTAATCTTTCTTTTGAATGCTGAATACTTAGAAGTTGCATCACTTGGCTGCGTCATAAATTGGCGTAGATAAGAATTTGACGAAACTCTGCATGAATAATGGGAAAAAAGAGGTTTTTGTATTTTATCTTTGACCTTACAATGTTGAATTAATTATTCCTGTTTTACCTTTCTTGAGATTTATATTGGTTGATTTTTTTACTACATTAATATAATTGCAAGAATATAAAAACTTCCATCTCCTTTTCCCCTCTTATTAGGACTGAGGCAGAAATGCCATTTGGCTAGTAAGTTATCATTTTGTTTCTTCATCTATTTTGTGTCAATTTAATTGTGAAAAAAATTCCGATTGGTGATATAAAATTTCTGCTGCTGATTTAGGTAGGGGAAATAGTTGTTGGTCATGCTAATGTTGATTGGATAACTTTGAATGATGTGTATATTATAATTTTTTCCCAATCGTTGAGTTGAGCTGATGTACTAATGCTATAACTTGGGTTTTGTTTTCTCAGTTGACACCAAAAGAGGCATTTAGGGTGATATCCCATAAATTTCATGGCAAGGGGCCTGGAAAAATGAAGCTAGAGAAACGCATCAAGCAGCATCAAGAAGATCTTAAATTGAAGCAGATGAAAGCATCAGATACTCCTCTGTTGTCGATGGAAAAAATGCGTGAAGCCCAAGCTCGACTGCAATCTCCTTACCTTGTGCTTAGTGGT
Source organism: Piper betle (assembly GCA_033002965.1). Lineage (NCBI taxonomy): Eukaryota > Viridiplantae > Streptophyta > Magnoliopsida > Piperales > Piperaceae > Piper > Piper betle. Next base: position 326,982 of record JAURVB010003124.1, on the reverse strand, counting down.
CATGTAAAACCAGGGTAAAACTGCTTCCCAGCTGTGATATTCTTTGTTGTATGATCATTTGACAAAATGCTTGTTATATGCTTATAATATGACATAATTTGTCTCTGAACTTTTAGGCAATCAAGTGATCCTCGAAGTGGTTTTGCAACTATTGAGAAAGAGCAACCAGGAAGCTTGACACCCATGCTTGGTGACAAAAGGTTCACCCTTCTGTCTTTCTTGATTGTTATCGCACGTTCTCTCATGTGCATGCTAGATTATGTTATATCATGGTTTATTTTAGGAATTGCAGTTAAACTAATATATATACAAAGGAATCTCATCAACATAGGTCTGGGACATTTTTTCAGCATGATTTTATTTAAATTCTTGGAATGGATTTTTGTGTTCTGAATTATTTTTGTAGTTTTTACCTTCGGATTGAGTCTTCCCAGCGAGATTTTTGTGGGTCTTGATGCAGTGCATTCACATAACATCCTTTATTAGTACGAAAATTATGTGTTTTACTAGTATGGGAGTTTAAGAAAGACCACGGAATAAGATGCATTGCATTTACCAGGGTATTTACAATTTAGTTTAATTTGTGGGCTTGTAAATATAAGGCCATTGCTTTGTGAAAAATTTTTTCAATTGAATTGAGAATGACTGAGAGCTCCTTTTATTTTTATTTTTTGTTACGTAGGAGTCGTTGTTAATTTAGCAATTCTCATGGCAAATTGCATCAAATTAGTTATCAGAGCCTATTCTGCATGAAATTGGTGCACAATTGTCTTCGGGAGACAACCTGCAATGAAATTTAACAAGAAGCATCCAAACCAAAGCTTATAGCAATTTCATGCAGAGTAGGTTCCGATGACCAATTTTATGCAACTTGTTATGGGAATTGCTAAATTAGCAACTACTCCTACATTACAAAAGATAAAAGATGAAAAGGGCTCTCGATTGTCTTAATTCATTGGAAAAACTATTTTTTTCACAAAGAGATGGCTTTATATTCAAAGGCTTACAAATTAAACCGAACTGTAAATACCCTAATAAATGCAATGCATCTTATTCTTTGGTCATCCCAAAACTCCCATATTTGTAAAAGGTATAACTTTCTCATATTAGTAAAGGATGTTATGTGAATGCACGGCATCAAATCTGAATAATTGGAGTCATATGATGGGTTTATTGTCAATGAGCCATGGAAAGAAGTTTTTATTTTTTAGTCCAACTAGATGTGCTGACCTAATTTTTTAGCTAATTTTTTTGGATAAAGGTCTATCAATTTTTCAATTCTGATTAGAACATTACAGATGGGAATGATAGGCATGTGTAGGATGCTTATTATGCAGGTTTTCAGTGGGATTTATATCACATTTAAGTTTCAAATGAATTAATTGATCCTTTCCAGGTGCTGTATTCTCATTAGTAATTGGTTCTTATTCAGGTTGAGGCTTTTTTGGGCATCAAGCGTAAGGCAGAACCAAGCAATTTGGGTCCTCCAAAGAAACCCAAAACTGAATAGTGGGCCAACAATTTTGTAGATAAATTGGTTTGTAAAAATGGGTTGTTCAGAGTTGGAAACTACAGATAGGCCCCGCTGTATTGTTATACTGGATGCCATAATGGGAGAGCGTCTGCATTATTTTCTCTTCCCAGTTTTCACGATAATGTATGTCATTTCTTTCCTTAGCTTGCTTTTATCCAACATATGCAAAATTCATGCAAGCAGCCGCGTTATTGTACAGGTGCCAAGCTGTTCAAGTGGATTAATCGCATTCCTTAATTGCAATTACAGCTTCATTACATCTGAACTGGAACGAATCAGATAAAAGATCATCGATGATGAAACAGCTGTTAAGTACTCTTTTCTTGTTAATTCTCTATATTGTGACTTTACACTTTGTGTGTGCTGGGCGTGAGCTGTAAGCATGTAACTGGCAGGTGTTGCCTTGTTTGAGCCAGTAATTCCATTAACTTGCATCAAAATACTTAGCACCCTTGAAGGTTCAATTTCGATATCCTACTGCTTTAATATTGTTGATAATTTGAAGAAGTTTCATCGTGCTTGTAGCTATTTTACTTCTTTTCTCCCATGTTCCTCGGATATGCTCTCTGGTCTTTCTCGGTTTTAAGATAAGAAATTGAGACCAGGGACATGAAACTCATGACTTATGATTGATGATGGTGATTTTTTCACTATATAGATCCGTTTTATTCCCGATAACTTGCGTCATTGTTTATTTTGAAGTTCTTTTAATGATGCTTTTGATAAAGTGTAATTGGGTAACACTGATATTCCCATGGTTGACCTCTACGCACTATTATGAACCTACTTCATTCTTTTGGGGCATTTTCGGTATGTTCCGTCATTCATAAAATTTTTTTCATTTCCGTGTCTGCTTTAGTGTGTGTTGAGTGGATGGCTTCAGAAAACTTTTGTGTGCTAGATTGTTTTTTTAAAAGGATTCGCGAATTCTTCCTTCTTATTCTTTCACAATGACAATTTTTGATGGTCGGATTTTCTTTCATACGCCAATTTTGCCTGTGAACTTATAGAATTATCCTCAAATCATTTGTTCGATTTTGCAGTCCAAGAGTCCTTAAAATTTTAAAACTAGTGCTTTAGAAAAAAAGAGAGGAAATGCTTGTTTTAATATGGCAAATGTGGGGAGAGGCTAATGAGTAGTAATGAGCATAGCAGGACACCGTTCTTGGCGTGTTGCTATGGTAATCAAACCAAAGCTGGTTTGCGAGCAACATTGGTTTCGGCCATTTTTCTTATGCTTGTTGTTTTGGATTGAAATTTTAGTTCAATGTATTCAAAATTTCATTAAATGTGCAACTTTATTGTAATAACCATCTATTCAATATCTTATAATTAGGTGTCTGGACCGATAAATTTTATATGATTGTGGTCTTATATAGTCAAGAAAAATGTTGCTCTTGCTCATGAACGTATTCAAGCTTGAGTATGGCTTGGCTAGGCTCGAAATGTTTGATTTTACTTGATTTGAAGCTAATTGAATCAAGCGGGAACTAAGATTGGACATTGAGAGTTAGTTTTCAAGTTGCTCGTGAGTTCGAACACAGATATATAAAAATAAGTAAAACATAAAACAAAGTGATGATCTTGTTTATAGCCCTACTGATGAGCCATGGGCAGGATTGGGATGGCTTGCACTCGGGCCCAATCCGACCAATTAATGGATGGTGAGCCCAAATTCACCGGCAGCTGCCCTTTGTGCGACCTTGATTGTAGGATTGGTTGATTAATTAGGTAATAGGTCTTTAATACACTTTTGCCTCCCCTAAAACTCCCAGTAGGCATATTGCTAGGGCTGTACCAATTTTTTAATATAACATAAATAATCCCACTGTTGACCCGTTCTGAGCTTCTGATGTGGATACAAAGAAAATTAATTGGGTGGCCCAATTCCATGCACATAATCAGAGAAAGTAAGTTGTTTCAGTCCGCTAGGCTGCTAGTAATGAACCATTATGTAGTTTGGCCTGTTCTCAAATTACGAGATTTGAATCTAATATATATAAACGATATTTGACGTAAACTTAATTCTTTGTATGGGTGTCTTCTCCTTTTCTTCTTCCTCACTGTCTACCGACTACCTAGTATCAAAAAGGCGTGGATCCTGAATTAGGCATTCTAAATTAACAGAATTATTGTAATTATCAACGAGATAATTTGATATATTATATTCTTGACATTCAAGAACATGTCATCACTCAACCATCCTTGATTTGATCATATTAGTACGACCGGTAAAACATGCTAAATCTTGATGATTAATCAACTTTTTTCTTTTTTTGGCATGTCGTGAGAATTGGTCGATTAGATTTAGTTCTATCACAAAAGTCTTCTAAATCTAAAGGAGAACAGAAAATTGTGACAACTAGTTATCTAGCTAAGATGGAATATGCTATAACTATACATGTAAACCTGTGCCATTCCTTATTAGAGAAGGCCATGCAAATATAAATTATTATCACTGTTACCACCGTACAATCTCCACGAATAATTAAGCTAATATAAGCAAATTAAAAGGACGGTAAGATTCTCCAATTTATGTCACAAAAAATACGGTTTTATTTGCAGGATGAAATTGAGTGAACAGTGCCAAACATTGACTCAATGGAATAATGGTTGGAAAACTTGATTAGGAGACGAGCCGAATCAATATCACTCTTGTAGTCTTCATTCTGAAGTTCAATTTGAAAGTTTATAATCATGGGCGAGTGTTCTTTTGTTATCTGCCATTTTTTTCCTATATATTATTTTGCATGCAGGAAAGTGAGATCAAGTGAAAGAGTTGAATGGCTACACTTTTTTTTCCCTGGAAATGGTTATAAGTTGTGTGCTTGAAATTAATAATCAAAAGTTTTATACTCATCATAGTATACTTTTATTCATTTTCGTTGAATTTTTAGCTACTCTATGATATAAGTATTCTTTTAATTGCAACATTTAGTTTAAAATGTTATGCATTGTGCTATTATAGATTGGCTTATTATTGACGCATGTGAGAGCTTGTGGTGGGTGCAAGGCAACCAAGTATGCTGCCATTTGATGTTTGTAAATTGTAATTGTAGTTCTCACTTTTTTCACCAAACGAAGAACGTTCTCACTTATTGACAAATCATTTAGAGATTGGCTAAATATAAAAATTTAGGCAGCATATAAATTTAGCTGTTTATTTATCTCACACAGGTGTAATTTATTTGTTTTTAACAAAATTGCCCTCATCATCTTTACCATCCTTGTAATTCGAAAGCTCATTTTAATTTTTAGCTTACATCAAGATATCAGTTAATATTGATATTAATATTTCTATTAATTAGATAATGTGCTTTAAGTTTTCCTTGTTTTAACCATTAAAAAGGGAAAGATAATGAGTGAGCTTATGCTTCAACTTTGATGAGCTCTAAGCTGTTAACACTACTTGAGTCTGAGTTTAACAGCCCTTTTTCCTTATGGATGCTATCTCCCAAATACCATGCACATACTATTAAGCATGTGTTACTTAATTTTTACTCATAAAGAAAAATTCATAATGTAACACCCGTTTCGGCTCACCCGTGAGCCGACCCGGAAATGTCACCGGCGACCGAACCGTTCGCTAATCTACTGGGTTCGGTTAAGCCGACCCGGATCTGCCCTCGGTGTCTCAAGATGGAGATGCAAACATGAAATGCATGGATGGGATGTGTGATTCATCATGCGGGCGTTAGTATTTAGTTTGATTGTGTAGGTACGGTGTAGGAGCTCGCCGCCTAGGCGCGTGGACCCGTTTGGAGCTTCTACCAGGTCCGTTTAGGACTCGTTCTCTATTTTACGCTATTCCATTGTGTATTTGATTTATCATGTGCAGGACGAGTTAAGTGGCGTTTTATCGGATCCCACTTAACTCGGGCCATTTAGCCAACAGTTCGTTTCCGGATTAATAACCCTCGAGGATGAGATCCCTCGAGTTTGTTTTCGAACTTCAGATCCAGCTCATGTTGCCTTCGGGCCTATTGTATAAATCCCAACCCAGACCTATATATATGTATAGTTTTCGTGTTTTTGTGAGAGACTGAATGAGGGAAATCCGACCACCGTGCTACGCGAGCGGGCACGTGTGTGTCGATAGTGGGCTCTGGAATGGTGTGCGGGCCGTTTCATTCCCGAGGGATCCTGACAACTCCACCTTTGAGTTCCTCAAACCCGGAGAAGTGTGGAGGTTCACGGGTACTGCATTGCAGCGCATGTCTAGACTTGTGGTTTCAAAGGGTACTGAAGGCGACTGCCTGAGAGTACTCGGCCTTCGTGCTCAAGGCCAGGAGTAATATGGAAGGTGCAGAGGGCGGATAGGAACGAGATTTGACGCGAGAAGCAATAGAGAAATGGCCGAGGCATGAGAATGTGAAAGATAGGGGGACGCTGTCGACCCGAGGGCGACGGCTCCCGTATGTGCCCTGATGAGAGTTCTTGAGGAAGTATATGGTTTTGATTCAACAGGAGAGTTTGCTCTCCTGTGCCAGATTGATATTAGTTATTTTCCGGGCCGGTAACACTCGTTACTGACGGTTTTTCTATATATATGTAGGTGAGGAATGCGAGGGATGAAAGCTGTCGGGACTGCGGAGGAGCAGCACGGAACCGCGCACACATGTACCTGCCGCGTGTAACGTATGTTAATGGTGTGTTATTGCTACGTGAATGATAATTTTGATGTGTTTGTTTAGATAAATTACTTGATATGAAATGAACAGATAAATGGGAATGAGCAAGGAGCCTTGAGTTCAGGCTCGGCTCAGGTAAAAACGAATGAGATAATGGTTGAATGTCATGGTAGATTAGTATGTGTTACCGTATTTTTATAAAATAGTATATATTTTCTTTTGGTTTCTGATTTATTATTTTGTCTTGTCTTTGCTTGTACATCATAGCATGCATGTAGGACTACGTTAGAACCCACGCATCCCATCCATGCATTTCATGTTGCATCTCCATCTTGAGACACCGAGGGCAGATCCGGGTCGGCTTAACCGAACCCAGTAGATTAGCGAACGGTTCGGTCGCCGGTGATATTTCCGGGTCGGTTCACGGGTGAGCCGAAACGGGGTGTTACACATAATATGTGATTGTTAATGAGAATAAGTTTGATAAATTCCATGGCACAATTAAGATATTTTATAAAACACAAATATTTGTGAAGGCCAGGAAAAATAATTATCCATTACAGAATAAATGAATTTTATTAATAGAAAATGTGTTTACTGACTCGCCAAAAATCACTAGCCATGGCAATTTAGTAAAAGAGATCTTTATTTTTTTAATGGAGACTTGAAGCATAGTGACAATAATAAATTGCCATCATGAAAAATTAAAAGTGTCATTATATGCTTTTTTAAAGCGTAATTACATAAAAATTAGTTTTGATATCTATATACTCCAGTGTATACTCTTTATATATGTCACCGACTATATATATATAGACCCCATTAGGCCCACGGTCAGTCAGATGACAAGATCGTGCCATGTGGCAAGGTCGGGCTGATCATGTCAACCTTAGCTTCCTCTCTATTTTCTGGGAATTTCTCCCATGATTGTGGAGATTTCTACTGTAGCCACCTCGCAGCCAACTATCGACTTAGACCATCTACCACCATCGGAACTGCCGAAGTTGCCGCCAGTGATGGCATTTCATTGGCCGAATCCCACTACCGCCACAACCTTTCTGGGCATTTTTTGGCGTCGGCGAGCCACCTATGGCCGAGAAGACCACTCATACACCTTTCTCACTGACAACTGACTCAACGAGCCTAACCTTATCGACCATTACCTTTAGAATTGTCGTCAGTGATTCTGCCTGTCCAGGCGGCGTTTTCCCTACTTTCTGGCCACTTTTCGGCCATTTGCTAGCCGAACTCTATCGGGCCTCACCGCCATCATCACCGCCTCGACCTCCTCTCTCGATTGGGACCAACGTTGACCCTTGGCTCGCTGCCATTGCGGTTTTGTTAGTTAGCTTGATTGAGTCCACATGTCTATTTGTTGTCATACTCTTGTTAGTCAGCTCGTGTTCCGTATCCACCGAGTCCGGCCCAACCCACCCAACAGCTTGATTCGAATTGAGTTGACTCGGCCCGACTTGGTCCAACCCAGCCCAGTTGATTCGCTGATACGTTTTCAACTAGTTTTCGTCTATTTTTCAATTGTTTGGCTATTTTTTAATCGTTTTCGGTATTTCGGGACTCTCTACATTAGTTTAGATACATATTCATATTATTTAACATATTTTCATGTTATGAGTATTTTATTTATTTAATTATTTATTATTTAATTTATTTATTTGTTATATATATATATATATAGTCGTTATTGATTTATTTCTTGTTGTTTTTGTGTTTCTTGTGTATGATGCATGCTTGTACGATTATATATTATTGCTGATGATTTAATTACTTATTAATGCTATCTTATTCATTTTTATTATTTTATTATTATTTATTTATTGAATTATGTATTTATTTATTTATTCGTTCATGCTCACATTATTATTTATTAGTGTTTAGTTGTATATTCATCTATTTGATCTTTATATTACTATTATTCATGATTACTTGCTATTATTTATTTATTTATGTATTTGATTATTTATGCATTTATTTTTTATTTACTTATTTATTTACTCGCATATGCGCTATTATTTACTTGCGTTTAGTCGCATACTTAGATAGTATATATATATTATTATCATTATTTATGATTAGTGTATTATTTATTTTCATGTGATTTATTATTTATTATTTTATCTATTTATTCATGAGTTTATTTATGTATTTATTTATTTTTATTTGTTTATTGGTTATTTATTCCTTGTTATGTCTCGATTTGTGTGCCGAGTGTTTATTTATTGATGTAAGCACACACCATGACCATGCATCATATAAATTTGTTACTCTTTTGATTAGCAGTGGGTTCTGATGTAGGTTTTGAAGTTCGAGCTTGATGTAGATGTGTCGTCACGTTTAGAGCTTGGAACTTAGGTCCGCTAGGACACTTCTCAACTTTATTGTTCTACTCTATTGTGGATTTGATTTCCAGATCATAAGACATGTTAAGTGGTGGTTTTATCAGACCTCGCTTAATAAGGGCCTTTTAGACGTATTTTACTTCTGTGATTAATAACCCCCAACTCTACCTCACGTTGACTTCAGACCTACTTATATGATCCTCTTCTTAGCCATATATATAGTTTTATTGAATGTTTAGTGAGTCGTGAGTTTGTAGACTTAACCTTGCATATACCGTGAGTATGCGCATATGCACGTCATAACGGGCTCTGGATTAGTGAGAGGATTATTTTATTCTCAAGGGATCTTGACATGTCTACGTCTTGATCTTCCTCACACCTGGAGAGTACTCGAGGCATGTCTAAACTTGTGGTATCAGAAGGTACTTAAGGGAACTCCCTTAGAATATTCGACCTTTGTACTCTTGACTATGAGCTATATGGAGGTTTGGAGAGGGTTTAGGATATGTATTTTTTTCAAAAGTGGGATCAGTTATTGTCGAAAGAAGCATTCACCGAGAGTAACACAACATCAGTTCAGTTTGAGATGTTATTTAGTCTGCAACTTGATAACTTTTCAGGAGATGCCCTTTGAGTGTTTCCATGGAGATTATATATTGGTTTTCCTTCCTCGTGAAAATCAGATTTCACTTGTCTGTTTGTGTTAACTATTTTTGGGCCAGTGACGCTCATTGCTAGCATTTTCTTATTATATATGTAGGTCTTGTGTTTCTATGTATTGGGTCGACTTTGGTGGAAAGACAAATTGTTGTTACACACACTTGTGCTTAATGCACCATTGTTTTTTTCATTTTTTTTATATGTTTGATGCGTGTTTTTATGTACTTATTTAATGTATTATGATGTATGCTCTCACTAGTTTATGTATCAGCGGATGAGTTATGATATCATGTCTCTCGATGAGATACTCAGATTTCAACTTCAACAATACTTATTCCTTTATTTTATCTATTTATTTTTTGGCTACTAATGTCCTTTAATGTACATATTCCCTTATTTTATCTATTTATTTTTTGGCTACTAATATATGTTGAGTATTCTCATGTCATGACATTACATGTAGCTCCTCATTAGATTATTGCACGTATCTATTCATCTTTTCCTACTGAGTGTTAGGCTGCACATTTAGTAGTGTCTTCTTTTCTCAACACATTAAGATGGTTTCTTCGGTTCGTTTTTCATCCGAGTCTTGTAAATTAATCAATTTAAACATTACTCGATTTGATCGTAACAGTCTTGATTTGGTTTTTAGGGGAATCAGATTCGATGTGTTACACAACAAGATTTCAAAATTATATTAGAATTGTCAAAACATATAAAACGAAATAAAATTTTTTATATACCAATATTGTAAAAATTATAATTTGCATAAAACAACTTTATATCTTCTTAGTCTAGGCATTTAAGTAATAAAGGGTGGTAAACATAACAAATTGTCATAAAAAAATACAAATGCCACTATTTTCTTAGAGCGTCATATATATATATATATAGAAAAGTTTCTCCACATTTATTACAAAATAAAATAAAAGTTTAACATGTACAAGGACAAGTTAGTTTTTTTAATGGTCAAAATTAGCATAGAGAAAAGGTGAGAAAAAATCATGTTTTTCTCCCACATATATTTTTAAAAAGTGAAGGGAAAGTCATTTTTTATAATATAATGTATTTTTATAATACAAATGAATATTAGTGAAATAACATAAATAACATATTCTTGCAGTTGTGTTAAATTCAATCCAATTTGATTTGATTTGTCAAGTAATCGACTTAGCCCAAGTGGTTAAAAGAGTATCCGCCTTTATGAGGTCTTGATTTTAAAAACACTAATTAGCAGGTTGGTTTAATTATGCATCTTGTTTACTAACATACAGCCAAGACTATTCAGACCAATTTAAAACAAACACAAAATATTTGCTTAAATATATTTAAACAAACACTTAAAACTTTGTTAAGTAAAATTTAACATGTCACTAGTATATGGTTTTGTCTTGATTTAAACCAATGTTCAATTAACTGGAAGCTTGTTCTGAACTATAGTTTGTCCTCTAATAGTGAGTTAGGGCTTTATTTCGGTTAAACTCAAAGCTCGATATTTGGTATAAAATATTGAATTTTAGGTATATATATTTAACCCTTTTGTGGAATAAAACTGAAAGAATAAAAGGAAATATTTAAATGTATATTTATTTTAATTCTATCATATATATATATATATAATATTATGACAAAGTCAAATATTTCAATTCATAAAAACAAAACTTATTTGAATATATACCCTTGAAGAAAGTATATCGAATTTCCCCTAAATTTCAACTTGAACTCAAACCAATTAGGATTCGAATGAAGCTGAATTTAGATTAGCCCAAACATGATTGGTTTAACTTAGAGGGAGCCGAGCTTGGTGGTATTTAGGTTTATATATATGGTTTAAAATCTTGTTGTTTATATAAAATGTTAAATTTTGAGTTTAGCTGTCACAACCTGTTTTATATAACTCATATGTTAATAACATTTAAATTTATAAATATAATTTAAAATTTTACTATTTATATAAATTATCGAATTTCGAAGTGAACCAATTTATTGGACTCTTAAGAGTCGAGTTTTTGAGCCGAGCGTTGAGTTAAGTCGAGCTTAATCGATATGAAATTGCATGAGTAGAACCCGGGTCGGTTCTTTTTGTTGCCCTGGCTCCACCTCCGCCTCCCCTCGTCGCCGCCGCCGCCGCCGCCGCCTCGTCAAATTTCGGGTCTCTAATTCGGTAAAGAATCCATCTTTTATGAATCGTTTTCATCTCCTTCTTTTCTTTTTGGGCATATATTTTAATAGCATAGTGTTTGTGATTTTTTGATTGTTTTGGTGCTGAATCCTTAATCTGGTTTAGGCTTGAGTTGCGGTGGTTTTAGGCGGTTGTATTGTAGCAATGGCGGATGATGACTACAATGACATGGACATGGGGTATGTCTCTATGTTATGCCCTCTTTTTAGGTTTTTTTGTACCACAATTGCATCAATTTACTAGTATTGCTTTTCTTCTTTCATTTTATTTATATATATATATATATATTCTGGTAGTGATTTTTGGTGTATATATGAGAACGTTTATCTACCATTTTAGCTTGTTTGTATTCCTATGTGTTAAAGATAGTATTTTTAGTTGATTCCGAATTAGGCTTTATTGAGAATCATGGTCATAACAACATTATTTTTCATTTTCATTTTTTTATTTGGTTTTATTATACTTTGTAATTACTTGTAATATTTAGATACCTGAATCTGTGCCACGAATGTATCATGGATGCTAAAATCTGTCTTGCTATGTGATTTTCTTGAATGTGGCTCTGCGCTTAGGCATCTCTGTGGTTGCATTGCATAAAACATATGGATTGTGTGTCACTTTATTTGCTTATTTAGCTTGAACCGAGTGAGGAGTGTCGGCCAGGTTGTTGCAAACATGGACATGTGTAAGCTTGTGGTTAATCTTTTGCATTCATTTATGATGGAGTCTACATTAAATCATGCAAAAATGTCAAATTTGCCATTATATAGCAGCAGTAAAGGGATTTCTCCCGATTTTTCCTAATAATTCCCCGTAAGATTTGATGTTCCATTGTTTCTTTCCTTAGGTACGAGGATGAGCCTCCAGAGCCAGAAATTGAGGTATACAATTGACATTCAAATCATCAAATGGTTATTGAGAGATTCTATAGATTTCCCAATACTAATGTTTAACTTGTAATCCTCGAATATTTGTACAAATTTGCAGGAAGGAGCAGAAGAAGAATTGGAGAACGATAATGAGGAAGTTCCTGACACTCTTATAGGAGAAGGTGAAGAAAGGGAGGCTGAGCAAACAAAAGAACGATCCCGCAAGACCTCAAAATATATGACCAAATATGAGCGTGCAAGAATCCTGGGTACCCGTGCCTTACAGATAAGGTTCTCTTCAAATCCACTGCCTCATATTAATTTTACTGAACAAACCCACGTTGTGCAACATTTGCTATGTTTTTATTTTCTACTTAACAGCATGAACGCACCAGTGATGGTTGAGCTGGAGGGCGAGACTGACCCATTGGAAGTACGATAAGTCCTATGCTCCTTTGAATTTGGTTCTGTTGTTATATTGTTTACATTACGAAGATGGTATGTGTGACGTTCCTTGAACATTGGCACCTGATGGTGTTATTTTTGTTCCCTTGAAAATGCACAGATTGCCATGAAGGAGCTTAGAGAGCGCAAGATTCCATTTACTATCCGTAGATATCTGCCTGATGGAAGGTGAAGTTTAAATTTATTTTACTTTTTAATATACTTGTATCTTCATCTCTCTAATCTTGCAGACTTGTTGGCAGTTACGAGGACTGGGGAGTGGATGAGCTTATTGTCGAGGATTCATGGAAGGGACAAGTTGGGGGTGATTGAGCATGATCGAGTTTAGTTCTTTACATGCTGCAGAAGTTGAACATTTTGGCTGCTTTATCAAGGGCGCTTCCACTTTATTGTAGCTCAAGAAAGGCACTTGGCTCGAACACTGGAGTAAAATGTGTTTACGCAATTATTATGTTTAGTAGATCAAATGCTCTGTACGCGCTTGAACAATTATGAGTTTTGTGGTCTAATTATGTTGTACAAAAAATTTGGAACTTAATATGATCATGGCTTGCTTATACATTTCTGTAACAAATGGGATGTCAAAGCAATAGTATCAATTGAACAATATCTCATTCCCTGTGAATCACACGCACATGGAATTATCTACTGTGATTTTTCTTTCACTAATGATATTTGCTAAGAGGGAATTGCAGGTTTTTTGCAGTTACTAATTGTCGGCAGACAGATTGATCACCCCTGGATTGTGACCTTTATTGCCGACAAGTTATATATTCTGAATTTCACAGCCATAAATCGTTTTATTCTTGTGCCAAAAAGTTAGGTAATAAAAATGGTTATCTTCTTTGCATTGTAAGACGATCTGGACATTTTTATCACTTCCAATAATTATACGCACAAACACCTTTCGCTTTGAGAGCCATGGTCAAGTTTCCATTTGAAAAGAGAAGCTCACTATCAACTTTGAGGAAAAAGGAAAAAAGAAAGGTAATAAACATCATGTGATTTTAGATCTATCTTGTGAACTTAGCTGGCAATACGACCTTACATTCATATCACCATATACTACATGTTCTCTGCTTACATCCAACTGTCCATGTGATGTGTTTTTTTGTTTTCTTTGGGTATGTTTATTGATGCCCATATATTAAACAAGCTTGTCAAATGTTAAAAAAACAAGGGGGGTAGCCGATGGCTATTTTGGTTTTTGCCAATTGTGAATTCTTAATTGTCTAGAAGAACCCACTCAATAGTATTGGGTTAAAAGGCCAGCTGACCGCTAGATCTTGATTTAACAGTAAACAGTCAATATCAGCTAGAATTTCAATGCAGAGACAAGAATCTTGGGTAACAGCAACTGTTGTAAAACCAATAAATAGGAGCCACTTTATGACTCAAGATCTCGGGTGGAGGAGCACATACTAAGAACGGAGCAACCATGGCTGCCTTGAAGAGCCAAATGCATCAGATCGCATTCTTCTTCTTCCTTCCATGGTTGCTTCAATTCAAAGTGTTTGCTTATCAGTTTAAAGTGGGAGACTTGAATGCCTGGGGAGTGCCTTCCCCTGGAAATTCTCGAGTCTACTCAGACTGGGCTAAGAAGCAACATTTCCAGATTGGAGACTCACTGTGTAAGTCTTTACTGTTATTACATTTCCTACCTCAAAAACCAGTGACCCATCTCAATCTTTTGCCCTTATTCTTCATTTGTTTCTACCAATTGGTGTAGTTTTTCTATACCCACCAAGTCAAGACTCGGTGGTGCAAGTAACCAGGCAAGCATTCAAAAGCTGCAGCATCTCTGATCCAATACTCTACATGAAGGATGGGAACTCACTGTTCAACATCACTTCCACAGGGAAATACTACTTCACAAGTGGTGCTGCTGGGCATTGCCAGAAAGGGCAGAAGCTTGAAGTTTTAGTTGGAGTTGGATCATATGATGAGTTTAGTCTATCACCATCTTCTTCTCCTCCTCTTGCTCCAGGAGCTTCACCTTCTTATGCAAATGCCTCTGGATCAATCCCTACATCATCCTCTTCCACATCCTTGGGCAAGACATGGTATCTTATTGTTTTTGTTGTGGGATTTGCTACAGCCCTTGTGGAAGGCATATGAGGAAACCGTCATACTTGACTTTTTGCAGTGGATATTGGAAGATTGAATTGCTAGTTATATGTTTCAGGCTATTCTTCAAAGTTTTAGTATTCTTATATTTTTGAAGCAGAAATTGTGGAATAATGTAATTGTGACCAATGGATGCAGCAATACCATGTATACACTTTTTGTACCAAATAAATGTTATAATACCATGTTTCTACCTTCAATGTTGAGGAGAGAGTTGAGACCAAGGGAGATCAATATGAACAATCTACGGCTCTTAGTGACGTACACATTAAAAAAACCAACTATGAATATCTTTCAAGCTGGAAACCTTAAAATAATAATACCATCCATGACTTATCGACTAGCCTTTATACAGATCAACCAACAATGAAAATAAAATCCAACTCAACCAATGAGTAAACCATCTCCAATTAGTGTGACATAATGCAGTAAATACTACCATTGAACCAAATACTAACTAATAAGCTGGGCAGCCATCAACAATAACACCCTTTTGGGTAGGACAAGAAGCCAAGGGGCAGCCATCTGGGTTGGCTCCCCACCATGTCAAACCAATCTCTTTGGATTGTAAGGTAAAGTATAACAACACTCCCATGAAAGCCAGACCAGCATCAAGACCAGCTGATAGCACATAGTTGTATCTACTCCACCACTGACGTTTGTACCTATAAACCACAAACCCAGAGATGAATCCAATCACTATCCAAGAATTGAAGTTCACAGAGCTAGCAGGGGGCATCATCCCTGTTGCACCAATCAGAATGGGCATGTTGATGAGTGCGATCCATTTCTGTTTAGGGAAGATCTTGGTGGCAATCCACACAAGTACAGGGGCGACAGCGCCGGCAAGGAAGAACCAGTTGACGGCAGTGTAGGTTCCGAGGTCCCCGAAGATCCGGCGAGGGCCAATGAGCCCCCAGATGACTGATGCATCATAGAAAACTCTGTCACCAGGGCAAGTCCATGGGCTGTTTGATGGGAGAACGTCTGTGTTGCATATGTTTGGGATGGTTTCCAGGAGCCACCAAGCTGTGGTTAAGTATACCAAAGCTGCAACGACTGTTCCTACCACCTGCCATTGTAAGCATGATTGTTAGAGTCCAAGCAAGTTATAAATGGTTGTTTTGATGTATTTCTTCCAAATTTAAGATGGTATTATTGGCCATTCGGTGCACGGTATGTAGCTTGATCATATCTCTCCAATGATCATTGTAGGTAGAGATGATATTCTACTGTAAAAGCAATGATGAAATAGCATCGACTTAATAATTACTCTTGTTTTTCCTATGCTATGTAGTTAAAAATCAGCCAATCAACATGCAATCATACTAAGATTTGAGAAGAACTTCTAAGAAAAAACCCATGGTGGCAGCCAAATAGAACTCCAATATAATTGATTGGTTGTACTATGAGTCTATGACGATTAAATGCTCATAAGCATGATATTATTTTTTTAAAAAAAGATGGTGAAAAAGAAAGGAAAATGAACCTGGGCCATGAACATTGATCTTGGGGGGATCTTCATGTAATGCCCAAGCTTGAAGTCCGCAAGGAAGGTGACGGCCTGATAACAGCTAATGTAGCCGTATGTTTTGAAGCAGACATTGGCTGCCGGCCTCCCTGGTAACAGAATACCCATGATGTACTCGGTAATGATGTTCAATCCTGGCATCTGTTCGATCAAAAAGCCATCCCAAATTTCAGCTTCATATCATTAATATTTGGTTATATCTACACTGATGGATTTTCAAAGGAAAAAACGCAACCAATCATTGGTAATAAACCACTAAATCTTTATCTATTGTCGAAAAGAATTGAAAGAGATCTACATTTCTAAATTGCTCTATATCAGCAAAGAAAAAGGGGTGACCTGGTTGGTGGTGGCGACAATGATTCCAAGAGGCAATGTGAAGAAGATTGCCAATGCACAAGCCAATAAGACTCCCCACCATGGAAGTTGGAGTGTTTCATTATAAAACTCACAAGAAAAGACAGTTAGAGCAATGTTTGCAATGAGAATGCAGACGAACCACCACTCAGGAACTTGCTTATATTTTTTCATCAACCTTGTGTGCACATCCATCTTCTCCTCACTAAACGCCGACTTTGTCATTTTGATTATATCCCTACTTTCACATCAATCAACAACTTGATTAAATTACTTGGTACTCAGAAGAATTCGTTGTTGATTTTCCAGAACATGATTATTATTAGAAGAAATATTAATTGCTTCTTTTTCCTGTTTGAGCTTTCATGATAAATGGTTAAACCATTTAAATTTACATATACATAATAATTACATTAGCAAATGTAGAACTCGAGGACCTCCAATTGAATGAACAAGCTTAAGCAACAAGCAATGGTCAAAGGAATGTTTGCCTCCCTTGTTTTAATCACATACAATGACTATAAAGAAGTGCAAATACACATGAAGCATTCATTGATACCAGAGCATCACTTTCTACCAATACTGAAATGCCTATGAACTTAAAATAAGCAGCAAACCTATTTATAAAAATGACAATTTCCTATGTTAAATGCCCTTCATAAGACAAGCAACTGGTAAGTAGTGGAACAAAATTTAAAGACATGGATGATAAAAATTGTGACTCACTTGCCATAGAAGATAGCAACATGAGAAACAGTAGCTGTAAGGGCGGCGAATCCAACACCATAAGTCATGGCAAAAAAGGTACTAAGGTAGAGTGGGCCTTCCCTCTCATAGGCATTCACATCCAGGTGGAAATTTGAGTCTATGATCTTGGAGGTATTATATCTATGGCCATAGGAGTTAAAGAAGCGGGAGGAGAAGAAAGGAAATGTCTTGGCATTGTACACATTGTTCCAGTAGCTTGCTGGGGTGATCACATACATGATGATCACATAGCCAACAGCCACATTGGCCGTGGCGAACCATGGACTTGCAAGTGGGCTTCCAAGGTAGGAAGCCACTGCAGCCCAATCAAAGCCAAAGGAGAAAAGACCCATTCCATATAGGCCTGATCCAATTTGTTGGGCAATGACAGAGTGGGGGAAGATCCAGCAAATCCATGAGATGGAGCCTAGCATGGAGAATAGGTAGCCTGGGAAGACATAGTAGGCAAAGCTTGTAGTTAGTGCAATCAGGAAGAACTGGTTCCTGCTTAACCCACCTCTGGTCCGTTCTTCCTTCTCATGCAGGGCCCTGTATCATCATATAGATGAAGATGGGTAAGTGCATTGTCAAAATATTTTTGAGTTTACAGAAATCACCACCACTAATTTTCCCGGCAGCTTTTCCTAGTGTTCATATGCGATTCATGCTAAATATCATGTCAACGGTAATGATGCAGACAATAATACTCTTTTGTCAATTTAACCATGTTCTGTGTAGGTGGATGTGAAAGGAAAACAGAACTATTTTATCTGTCAACTTTTTTAAAAATTTTATAGTGCCTATCTGTGATTCATGCTGGCTGTCATATCAAATTCCTTCGTGATACAATTGCATTGACTGGAGTGTTGAAAAAATTAATGGTGCAGGTGATATTGCTCTTTTTTCAACTTGGCAAATTGAGTTTTTCATGGGCTGGTGGCTATAAAATTATGATGAACATGAAAAGTTTGATAAAGTATCATCTTCACCTGAAAAGAGTGACTTGAACAAGGTTGCTGGGCCACCACATGGCTGCTGGCTCCACAAGGTATTTCCTGAATACACCTGCCCATCCAAACCCCAAAACCTGCACTTGCAAATAGTATGGAAGTTAGATTTGAAAAAAAAAGGAAGTTTAATGCTATAATCCATGTTAATTAAGTTGTGAATATAATTACAATTGTTTTATTACTACACATAATCACTTGTACCTTGAAAAGGAGAACTCTTGAAATCAAGATTATTAGGGATTGATACAATGAAATAACTTTTTTTTTGATATGTTAAATCCCATCACACATGTTAGCTTGTCCCTTGATAGTGAAAAATCCCCATTTATTTTTTAAACAAAAGAAATTAATGGAGTGAAAGTTTTGACAGTCTTGATTTTTAAACATAATAATAAGCCCGTTGTAAACAATGTTTAATTCAAAATCAACAACAAATAGGTTCAATCAATGGATCTTCATCTACTAAAACAGAGGAAACAGAAGAGAACAATTGAAAATTTTTGCTGATCCTTTTTAGATCATAAAACAAACGCAAATTTTCACATCTAAAAAATAAATATTCTGATATGATATCCCCACCGTACATGAACAATAAAAACGAAGAATCAATTATTCAAATAAAAAGCACAATCCAAAAATTTCTCTGTTTTTCTTTCTGCAGCTACAAGAACTCTTCAATCACCAATTACAAAGAAAGAAAAAGAAAAAAAGGAACCGACTGATTGCTAACCTGGGTGGTGATGACGACGAGGAAGGAGACGAAGTAGGTGATCTTCTGACTATAGAAGACCTTCAAGGAAGTAACAATATGGACAGCATAGACACCACCTGCACCGGAGTTGGCGAAGATGGTGATAAGAACATGCTCCTTCACGTTGAAAGGTCCGGGGTTCATGGAGAAGGCCCACTTGGTCCCGGCGAAGACCTCCCTCGCCGGCAGCACCCTGGCCATGAGGTGCCCGAGGGGCACCACGGCGATCTGCGCCGATATGGCGCTGATAGTGAGCGGCTGCCTGCGGTACCAAAAGAACTGGTTGAGGAAGGCCAGGACGCCGCAGGACAGAACGCCGAGAACCCACATCCGGAACGTCACGGCCGGGATAGTGGGATCGTCGGTGGTGGCGACGGTGAGCGCCACCTGCTCCACCGGCGAGTTCTCCTCCTCGACCTCCACCTCCATGGCCGCCTTGGTGGTGTGGACGAACGTAGTCATATTGGTGCAACTTCCCTATTCCTATTGCATGCAGTGCAATAATAATACTAACAGTAGTAATACGTCGTAAGAGACGAAACAGTAGTCTTTATAGAGTGTTTGCTAACTATTGTTAGAAGAAAAAGATGGAGCCTAGTTGGAGTTGGACAAGGAATCCTGTAAGTTGCATGTTAGAAAGAGTTGGTTGGATTTGGGAGAGAAAGATGCATGCCGTTTGGGGGGAACAAATTAGGGGGCGTAAAACAGGCGACGAGTGTGCATGTATTTAGTTTCATGGAAGAAAGGTTCCAAGTTGGTTGTTTTCTTTGACGGTATCTGCGTTGAAGAAGAAAGGTGGAGCGATTCGGATAAGTCTTTCAATCAAAGAATGAAGATTCGGTATCATTTCTTGTTATTTATATATTTGTTTTGATT
The DNA here is from genome assembly GCA_033002965.1 of Piper betle. Classification (NCBI taxonomy): domain Eukaryota; kingdom Viridiplantae; phylum Streptophyta; class Magnoliopsida; order Piperales; family Piperaceae; genus Piper; species Piper betle. The sequence goes on along the minus strand of JAURVB010003124.1, from coordinate 306,885 downwards.
ATATAATTATTTATTATTATTAATAATGTATTTGTTTACTGATATTATTTTTTTTCATGTTTATCTTATTTAATTTAATTAATTGATAATTATTATTTATTTGCTCACTTGTGTTATTATTTATTCGTGTTTAGTCATATATTCGTATATTTGATATTTATATTGACGTTATTCATGATTAATTATTATCAATTATTTATCCATTTATCTATTCATTTACCTGCTTGCACGTGTATGCATTAATATTTACACACGTTTAGTCGCATATTTGCTTAGTGTTAATTATATTATTATCGTTATTCATAAATAATGTTTGATTTATTTTACATATTTATTGTTCATCTATATATTTGATTTTATTTATTTATTTATCATTTATTATTTAGTTATTTATTTATTTTCATGGACATTTAAAATGTTATTTATTATTTATTATTTTCTTGATGTTATTTGTCCACTATCATTTTAGTATTGTTCTTTTATTTATTTGATTGATTTATTTATTTATTGCTTATACATGCCTTAATTTGTGTGTCGAATCTTTAATTGTATATCTATTTAGCATTGTCCTTTATTGCAATGTTATTGATGATATAAGCATACACCATGATCATGTATCATGTAGAGTTATGAGTCTTTTCCTTAGTAATGGTTTTGATATAAGTTTTGGAATCCGAGCTTGCATAGATGTGACGTCACGCTTGGAGTTTGGACCACAAGTCTGTTAGAACTATTTTTTCAGATTTATCACTTTATTCTATTGTGGATTTGATTTCCAGATCATAGGGTACATTAAATGACTATTTTATTCCCTCATTTAACACGGATCGTATATACATATTTTATTTTCGTGATTAATAACTCTTGAAGATGAGATCCATAGTGTTATTTTCGAACTTAGCTCTACTTTATGTTGCATTTAGGTCTACTTATATGATTCTATTCCCATCCCTATATATAGTTTTTATTAAATTTTCGGTGAGTCGAGACTTGATGTATTTGACCTTGTGTAAACCCTGAGCGGGCGCATACGTACGGGATTAGTGACAGGTCTACTCTATTTCCGATGGATCTTGGCATCTCTATGTTTTAAGTTTCGTCACAACTAGAGAGGCCTAGAGTAGACAACTACAATTATATACAACACATGTTTAGACTTGTGATATCAAAAGCTGAAGGCGATTGCCTGAGAGTAATCGCCATTATGCTCTTAATCAGACGTTATATGAAGAGTTGGAGAAGGCTTAGGTGAGCTATTTTTTTCGATAATGGAACTAGTTACTGCCGAGAGAGACATTTGCTGAAAGTGACATAACAACAATTCAATTCGGGATCTTATCGAGTCTATAGCTTGATAACTCATCAATAAATGCTTTTTGAGTGTTCACATGGAGATTATATATGGTTTTTTTCCTCGTGGAAATCAGTTTCTACTTGTTAGTTTGTATTAGTTATTTTCCGGACCAATCACATTCGTTGTTAATGTTTTTCTTATTATATATGTAGGTCTTGTGTTCATGTGTCCGATCGGCTTTGGTAGAAGGATAAATAGATACTACACACACTTGTGCTTAACACATTATTGTTTTCTTTCATACTTTTATCAGTACGTAATATATTTTTATGTATATTTAGTAATGTCTTCTATTTTCGAAACGCCAAGAAGTTGTTTCGGTCCGTTTTATCATTTGAGTCATTCGGATTAATTAATTCAGACTTAACTCGACTCGGTTCAATTCGATTGTAACAGTTCTGATTCAGTTCTTAGGTAAACCGGAATCAAGGATGTTATAATTTGGTATTAAAGCGAACTTGGGATCGTGTTAGATTGATAGTGGTACGTCAAGATTCATAGAAATGAATTCTATGGATAGAATTTCTTTAAGGTGGGTGGAATGTAACATTTTCCAAAAAAATCAAGTTAATCCTATATATAATATTTACTAGAATAAGATTCAATATATTTAGTAGAGATGTGCTTAAGATCTTCCCACATCTCATTTGATTTGAAGAGTGTTGAATGACTTGAATCGATAGCAACCGCTAACGCCTGTCTATATTCCTGCTAGGCGGCTCCCGTTAAAGATTCTACTTCTATCAATTAGGTTGTATAATATTATCGATTAATAACTAAGTCTATGTACTTAATTTATCAAAAAATTCCTCAAATAGACACCATAAAAGAAGTAATTATTCAAATAGAATCACACGTTAAATAAATTTCGATTCCATACACTACAAAATAAATTTTACCTTTATTGTGACAAACTGTGAAGTATATTTGAGAGTATCGTGAACTATATTACTGAGGAAAAAAATATACCCCATAAAATATTTCTTAAAAGTCATGGAGAAATACTCTAAAAAAATCGCAAAGAAATATCATAAAAGTATATATGCCCACAACAATATAATCTGTGGATTATAGTGTCGTTGATATATGTATATTTGAGACATTTTCCCATGGTTTTCAAGTTTTTATCATGGACTTTACTTCTCCCCACATTAATAAGGCCCACACCAGCCTTAGATATAGTTTATAGCTTACCGTGAGTCAAAGCGATAATCATTTTGCAGCCTCACGAATACATGCTTATTTTAAGATTTGTATCCTTGTTATTTATATGAAACGTTGGAGTACAGTTCTTAAAGAATAAAAAGACAATACATTAATTATAAACTTATTTCAATTTATTTTTCACTTATTAATGCCTACCTAATTTAAGATTTTTTACATACTTTTAATATCTGAATATTTAAAACCTTTCCATGAATAAAATTTTTTACTTAATTGATATTTATTTAATTATAGACTTTTTTATTTTCTCGATATTATCACGGTAGTATATTTTTTGACAATAGCCAGTAGCCACTTCTCAATGTCAATAATTTTTCATTGGAAGAAAAATAAAAAAATCTGCAATTTATTTAAACTTATTTAAGAAAGCTGGAACTTTTCAAAACGAATGGTTGCATTCTAAGATTCCTATTAAGAGGCAAGTGAAGAGCAGCATAACGTTTTATACAAGGCCATACCTGACACATTTGTTGAAATTCACGGAGGTCGGAGCGTTGGAAGGAGCTTTCACGCCGGCTGCTGCCCTAATAACGACCAGATTCATAGCAGCAGTTCGACTTTCTGTTCACCTTTTAAGGTGATTATCAAGAGCTTAATGGCAGCCACACCAATTCCCAAACAACACGGATGAATCATATATGATCTTTACCCTTTCATAGACAAAAGAAATTATTGCAATGCACACGCCCCATACCGGGCGACCACAGCTAGTAGTGTTTACGATTCAAACTTTACTAGATGTTCAAGTAATATTAACATGATCTTGGGGAAAATAAATACCGAGAAAAATTAGTATTAGCATCAATGGATACTCTTGTGTCAACAATATTTAATATGGGCCTTCAGATTACCTGATTGGTTAGATGGTAAAGACAAATTTGTCTAAGTGACAAAAAAATACAGCCATCTGATTTAAATGGAGGCTTAGGGTCAGATTTTCATGACGATAATATTATTAAATCCACTACAACAAATACTACGCCTTTTCAAAAATAATAGTACCGCAATTTCGAACACTAAAGGAGTCAAGGGAGTGGAAACCGCCTCAAGCATTGAAAATCTAAAATATCTCACAAAGAGAAAATATCCTTACCTAATGGGATACATTTGAAGGGAGGTTGACTTTTCAAAAAAAGAAGGTGTGATAACGTTCTTTGGCTGGACAATAAGTCAAACCGCCTACCCCCTTCGTACAAAGCAAGATGGTCATTTGCCATTGTCATTCTTGCACTTTTAAGGTCCGAATTCCAATCCAAACTAATTTTATACTCCTTGGCACCGACTGAACTCCAATTCACAATAAGACTACTATACACTTTGCAGGTTTCCTACTAACGGGCTTGGATTTCAAACGTCCAAAGCAACTGTTATGTAATAGTGGCCAATCACAAACGATAGAAACCCGCCACTAATATTCATGTTTAATGGGCACGGCTGAAATGATAATGATTTGGATACATATACGTCACCACAATTTTACATAACATCAGGACTACAATAGCAACTTATCCACTATCTAACACCAATAATCCGTCATCTAATACTACGCGCCTAAAAGCATATACAATACACCTTATCTTTTCAATATCACCATAAGCCCTGTTTGCTTAGCATGAACGACGAATAATAATTTGTACCAAAAGAATAAATCTTCCACTAAAGATTGATCTATTTTAATAATATTTTATGATCAGATGCAAGCATGAGTTCGTACGAACCCCTCAGAAATTTCTCCACAGACAATTTCTTACAAAACACTCAAAAGGAGAGAAGAAATTTATGATGAAATTTCACATCATTGCTAACTCATATTTAACATTATAACTAACAATTTATAAATAATAACTAAACCAAACTTCACACATTTTACTCCTTTTTCATGCCAACCAACAGACCTTCATGCGTGCAAAAGAAGATATCCATTCGCCAAACTATTCACGCTTCACTCAGACACACATTTCGTACTTAAAACAGGGAAGACAACGCAGGGTCCACAAGTCAAGCATAACAAGGCAGAATTAGGGTAACAGTTAGAAAACAAAACAATTCACCCCCTAAACAAAGTCTACAAAGTTCAACGAGTAACAGTAATACACATTTATAACTTCATAGATCCGGCTTAGAAATGTATGCACACCAAGCCTCACACAAAAATACTAGCTACGTTTTCCCCGTTGGGAAAGCAATTCAGAGTTATCGAGCTCCTAAAGATTACTGCTTAAACAAGTACAGCAGCACTCTTTCAAATATAATCAGCCATATGCCATCGTGCTTACTATCACCATAATCCACGCACTGTACTTGTCAAACTAAGAAAATCAAACAGAAATAGCAAATCAAGGCCAGATTCAGACGACTTCCTTCTGAGAAATATAATCCGTAATTTTATCATCTGGTGCAAAAAGACCAATCAAATAGCATATATCATATATCAGAGATGGAAAAGCGATCTTTATGATGCAACACAGTTATAGGAGTATCGTTCATCAAAAGCACACGGGTCTATTATGAGAATGCGACATCATAGAATTATAACAGCATATATAATCGCATGCATTACGAAAAAAGTACCAAATAGAAACCCAAGTTTGCAAAAATTTAACAAGCCTCCCTCTCGCTAGTCATATCTGTGATTTGATCATGACCACACGCAAACGTCAGCGGATTGTATTCGCACGCAAATACGTATCACTCAAGTCAAGCACGGCGATCTGACACTAAACGCGAAAAAGAACCAATCTAACGCTTCCCACGCGGACCCCCAGCGGATCTTGGACCAGGAAAACGAGCAAATTGCAGCCTTAAAATGGCCAACTCTCGGTCATTCTCATCGAACTTATAACCTGCAAAATTCAATTTGTGCAGTTTTACGTGCAGTTATCGCAAGTTTCGAGGGCAATGACTGTCAAATTCAGATAAATCAGTTAAAAAAATTACGCCAAACAGCCATCACCAAACGCAACCACTTCCCCTTCATCCAAGTGCTGAGATGCAGAATTTGATATGGTAGTTTACCTCAAAAAGATTGCCTAAACTGTTTGTGGGCACTGGAGCCGAGAGAACAATAAAATTCTGCATATAGCATGGAACAACCAATTTCTCTTTTGCCTGGTATAACTACAACCATAATATATGTATTGGCACCAGATAATTCCATTAGGCAAGTGTAATATAGTAGTAGTCGGAATTCAAAGCCGGCAGATTTCAAAACCAGCGGATATCGAAATATTCCCATGTCAAACACAAGCCACTACGATGTCGAAATCTTCTGGACAATACTACTTGTGCAACCATGAACAGTACCCTACATTCAGAAACCATTGATAGGCCTCCCATTGATATGCGAAATATTTGAAACTATAAATCCACTCATCAGATTTGGATTGACACGTATAGATGTGGCCTCCCATTACAAGCAAAGAAGGGAGTAAAGCATATACAAAAAATGCAGCCAAAGATAAAATCCTTTTCCCATGCAAGGCTAAATCAAAAAACTTAGCAGAATCAAAATAAGGAAATGTATGATTTTCACCTTGCAAGACATCCAATGCGACTGCAGCGTGATTAGCACTTGAAAAGTCAACAAAGCAAAGAACAAGAGGCGTTCCACCAGGCTGTGAATACAAAAATATGATCATTTTAAAAGCACTATTCAGTTGGGAAAAATAAATGAATGCCAAAAAGAATATAAAATTTGTATAATGTATGAACACTCACATGTCTGGAATCTTTCGTGACAAGCCTCACTTCCTTGTAGCCCACAAACGGGCGAAATATATCTACAACATTAAGTCAGGGAACAAACAAACAAGTCCACCATTCTACGGAATCTCAAAAACACCAAAATCTTCAAACTTAAAAACCATTTCCTCTTCACCATGAAAAATATGACATTTCAAGTATTGGGTAGTGGAAAAGCTATTAAACTACAAAATCATAAAATAGAGAAGAGAACAGCAGACAATGAAGCAAAAGACAGCCACATTTGATATGCCTAATAAAATAATGCTAACCTGCGTTGAAAATAATTCCACATTACTTGGAGAGATTGCTGTGTCTTGTATAGATTCAAGTATGGAGAATAGCCATAGTCCCACATTACTGAGAGATTCAGGTGGTGTCTTGTATAAATGTGGGTTCTAGGCCACACGCCTCTCTAAGTGATGTGGGACTATTCTCAACAAACAAGATATAGATATAGATCAAAATCATAAATGCAGTAAGCAATTAATCAAATTACTTTCATATAGCCAGATTCTTTAATTACCACTAATGGAAACTAAGTTCAAAAAATATATATGTGTAAGACAAGGATACGCGCTACTTCTCTACGAGTGCAATTCGAAGGAAGACCCTCCACAAATAGTGTATTTGTTGCATCAGGGGGAAGAGGTGGGTCTGCTCTTCCACTGCCATAGCTCATGCTTCTGCCCATGCTACTCATACCAGGATCCATTACTCCAGTGATCGTTACACGTGGGGCATCAGCAGGATAAGCAGACATTCCAGCACCTCCACTTACTTGTCTACCAGAATCACCAGGCCCATGGGAGACAATTTGCTATAAAGAAAAAATAAATTAATAATAATAATAATAATAATAATATTATTATTATTATTATTATTAGTAATAAAACCTAAAAGCTTAGACAAATATGAATATTTGATGCAAAGAATTTTTTAATAAAAAGTTTGATTAATACCCCAGTTCGAAGGAATTGATCATAAGATGCACCAATGGATTGAGTATCTCTAACCACCCTTGGACCACCACTCTCTTCTCGAGGGTAATGTCCAGGCAGCTCATGAGTAACAGGACCATCTACATGCAATGAGAACAAGTAATTAGAGAAATATGCAAACAGAGAAAAGAAAACGCTTTTCAAGCTAAGCATACAGAAAAGAAAATCAACAGAAGTAGTTATCAGTCAAGTAGATTAGCAGAATATGAAAGTAAAAATGTTTCTAACCTATTTATGACCATAAAAGTCAGTCATAAACTAGACAACACAATATATTATCTATGAAAAGATATGACCTCAAACAAATGCACGATGGAGGGTGATCAATTGGTCGGTTCGGTCCGAACTACCAAAATAGCATTCAGTAGTCTAATTCTGGAACCGAACCGACCAAGAATTCTGCCCAAAACTGAACCGAAACTGGTTGAAAAACTTCGGTCGATTCAGTTCGATTACCGAAAAACCAAAATTTTACTAAACATCTTAAAATTAATTATAGTTTTGATAATAAATCAAATTTAAACATGATTTAACCATCATAATCATATTTAAAAATATTCTATACATAAATATTATATTAAACATCTTAAATAAATTAAAATAAACTAATGATAACCTATATAAAACATGAATATTAAGGTGTTTTTTTAAAAAATTGGTTTTTACGGTAGGTATCAGTTCGGTTCTATTCCGAACAGAAGTTCCTTATATTGGGTTCGGTTACCCAATATTGAAACCAACCCAAACCAAATTTTTTTAAAAACTGAACCAAACCAACAATTTCGGTTCAGTTCAATTGGTTACTTCGGTTCAACCTGAAGTATGCTCACCCCTATGCACACATATGGCTGTGAACTGTCAATCATTCAAGCTATAAACATGAAATTTCTAGGTAAAATCATTACTAAAGCTACTAAAAATCTGTGAAGACATTTCTTCCAGAAATAGACGCATCTACCTGCAGTAAAATAACATGATGAGAACATAGAAGTCCATCACAAAAGATAAAATATTGGGTAAACAAAATCACACCATTTAAGAACATCTGTTCAACAGTTTGATTGGCAGGTAACTTCCAGTTACACATTTCTAGAAACCAATGCCATAGCAGTAAATAATATATCTGAAAAAGTAAGAACATGATCGAGAAAAAACATGATACTAAATCAAGAACCATCGTCAAAATATCCAGCCAGAAACCAGCCAGCACAAATATTCACCACACCAAACTTACAATAAGGGAAACAACTGCCAAAATAAACATATCCACCAGCTAGCTACAACCAAGAACATAAAAATCACCTAAAAATCAACTAATCACTCAAATTTCCTTTATTTCCAATTAAGTTAAGCATAACAATATGGTCAGAGAAACATAAATATTGAGCCCACCGAACTTCCAAAACAAAACAATGATTGAAAACAATCATCCAGTTCACACAGAATATCTTAGTCAGTCAAATCATCTTTAACACTACAATCATTAATATGGATATCAACTCCTGCCAAGCTAAGCATAATATGGTAAGAAAAACACAAAATCTCACACTCACTGACCAGTGATGGTAACAGAACACATCCAAACATTAACGAGTCCCGACATTAACAAAAAAAAAGTATACATATACACAAACCCATAACGTCCAAACCAACATTGATTTGAAACAATTGCGCGATGGAACACATCTAACAGCAAGCACAGAGGAACGATCGCGAACATAAAAAGAGAGATCAGAGAAACCATAGATGTGGAATGGGGCAGACAATAGGAAGACGAGGAAGGCGATCGGAGAGAGGGAGAGGGTACCGAAGTCGGAACGGGGCCGCTTCGCGGTTGGCGGCGGGGCCATCGCAGGCGGCTGACGGCCGTCGGCGTAGCGCCAGTAAGCGTCGGCCATAGCGTGACGTCGCCGTTGAGAAGACAAAAGGGCCCCTCAACTGCTCAAACGTGGTAGCCTAACCACCATTTATAATAAAGGAATGAAAGAGTGTGGATCATTCTGTGAACCACAATCAGACCATTAACTTTTTATAACAACCGTTCTTGTTAAGTAACTATGAATAAAATTACCCAAAATTACCACTTATAATAACTTTACTATCTTAATCGTTAACTAAAAATTGGACACTATATATATATATACATGAAATGTGATGGCCCACCCCTGATTAATTTGGACGGTGTGATTATAAAAATAGTCCAAACTAAATTAAACCTAAGAAAAAAAAACTTTGATCTTTACTTGTGGCAGCGGCCGGACCAAGCCGACTTTGAAAATGGCCCTTTACTTGTGACGGCGGGCAAACTAGGCTGACTGTGAAAATGGCCATATGATCGGTAGATATGGTCGTGGCCAGCCTGTTCAGATGGTAACTAGCTAGATCTGACCGTGTTTAACACCCCAATTCGGTTCACCCACGATCAAAACGGGAAATACTATTGGTGTAAAACCCACGATTCGAGTTAGGGTTTTATATTCAGAACCGGTCGGGTCGACCATTATTTTTCGAGCTGAGTCAGTTTCAGGACACGCGTACCGAGCCGACGCCGGTCACGTGTATGAGCTATGAGGGTCATGCGTACCCAAGTATATGATGATAACGTCATGAACACAGCAGAACAGAATGAGTTATCAGAATATATGAGAGTATGCCAGTGATTTTTTTTATTTTTATATATAGTGGATCGTAGAATTAGTTTTAGGCCGTTTACCGCGTTAGGACGCGTTACGGGCATTTTGGGTGGGTTGATAGTTCTAGAGCATATCATTATGATTTTTTTGTGTTGTGTGATTTTATAGGATTTTTCCCAAATTTTTTGGAATTTTTTTTATGACTAAAATATTATTTTGACTCGAGTCGGAGACGAGTCAAGTAATATTTACGTCTTTGCCACCACACACATCCGCGCCCTCCCTTTCTTCCCCAAACCCTCGCCCGACGCCGCCCTTGCGCGCGCCGCCGCCACTGCTGCCGGCGCCGCCCGGCCGTCGATAGTCGCCGCCTAGCCCGGCGACGACGTTGCCGTGTTGCCCCGACCAAGCCCGGCCGCCATCGGGCCGCCGCGACGCGAGGAAGCCACGCCGCGACGCCGCGCCCGCGTTGCGCTCCCGTCGCCGATTCCGCCGCCGGCGACCAACGCCGCCGTGATCGATCGGTCGCCACAGCACCTTCGACCCCCTAGCAGCCTTCCCCGACCGGAGCGGAGGCCATCGCCGCCGTGGCCGGCCGGATCTAGCGACCCATCGCCGCCGGCCCTGTTTTAGCCAATTTCCGGCGAGCCACTGCCTCGGCCGACCACGTCGACCTCATAGATGAGTCGGGCTCGTCGAGCCGGTTCCGAGGGTACCCAACACGACCCCTTTCCGGCTAGTAGACGCCACCGGCAATAGTCGCCGGAAAACCACCGGAAGTCGCCGGAAAACCGCCCGCAACTGCCGGGAAACCGCCGGAAATCGGAATTTCTGGAATTCGCCGGAATTCACCGGATCTTCCGCGGGGCTCACCCGGTGGAGCCCGATCGAGCTTCGGACGCCGAGGAGCGCCGAACTCGAGCTTCGAGGCGCGCGACGGAACCCTAACCGTCGCCGATTGCCGACGACGTGAGGTATAATTACCTCCGACTTGATTATTTAAAGTTGATAATGATTGTTAGCACAGCATGCTAGGATTTATGATGTGATTGATAGTGAATGGAGGTTAAGTGATTTAATGAAGTAAGTAGATTGAGCAGGATAATCGAGTAATGTAACTTAGGAAAAATACAATAAAATTGGTAGGAATAGGATGAGTAGAATTATTTTCATATTTATGATTAGTGATGTGATTAATGTTTAATGATGGATGAAACGATGAGTTGCATGATGAGATTAAGTGTGAGTGAAGAGTAAGCGACCTAATGAAGTAGATCAAGTCAGAGCACGATAAGTGACCACAACATAAGTTACAGACACGTAATAAAAATTAGTATGAATAGGATGAGCTAGGATTAATTAATTTTTATGATTTTCTGATTGTTATGTTGATGGATGCTTGCATTGTGATTGTGATGTTATTGAGTTTGATGCATCATTTAGTTAGCGGGCGTTAGTATTTAGTTTTGATATGTAGGTACGGAATAGGAGCTCGCCGCCTAGGCGCGATGACACGCTTGGAGCTTCTACCAGGTCCGTTTAGGACTCGTCTTGTTTTACGCTTTTCTATTGTATGTTTATGTTATTATTTGCAGGACGGGTTAAGTGGTGTTTTATTGGATCCCACTTAACTCGGGTCATTTAACCGAATATTTTCCGGATTAATAACCCCTCGAGGATGAGATCCCTCGAGGATGATTTCGAAAACAAGATCCACCACAAGTTGCCTTCGGGCCTATTATATAAATCCCTTCCCAGGCCTATATATATAGTTTTATCGAGTTTTCAGTGAGACGAGAGATGGAGAAACCGACTGCACGTACCATGCAGAGGATGCCGTGACAGTCAAAGCGGGCTCTGGATTAGTGCCAGCGGACTGTTCCATTCCCGAGGGATCCTGACAACTCCGCGTTTGAGTTCCTCACACCCGGAGAACGTGGAGGTTTACGGGTACTGTTTAGTACAGCGCATGTCCGGACTTGTGGTTCAAAGGGTACTAAAGGCGACTGCCTGAGAGTACTCGGCCTTCGTGCTCAAGGCCAGGAGAAATATGGAGGTAAGGAGAGGGCTTAGGATAAAGTTTCACGAGAAGTACTGAAAAAGAAGTGCTGAGAGTAGCACAGTACCAGCAGCAGTAAGTTCGGGATGCTACCGGGTCTGCAGCCCAGTGGCTCCTCAGTAGTGCCCTTCAGAGTGTTCTTGAGGAAGTATATGTTTTCTTTCAGATGAGAGTTTGCTCTCATAGCCAGTTTGTTATAGTTATTTTATTTTCCGGACCAGTAACGCTTGTTACTGACGTTTTTCTTATATATATGTAGGTGATAAGCACGAGATGGATGAGCCAGCTTGGACGGAGGAGCAATGAGGTCTTGTGCACACACATGTTAGATTTCTGAATGTTTAATATTGTATTATTATGTTATTATTTTGTGAATGCTATGATTAAATGTTTGAGGCATGATAGGATATGATTAAATGAAATGAGATGATGCTAAGACATGATGATAAGAGGTGAGATGTGATCAGAGAGCGCAGCAGAAGTGTGGCCCAAGTCCTATGATGAATATACAGTATATTAAATTATGTGTGATTAAAATTGTTGATATATGTATATATATTGGTATGTATTGTTTTGACAGGGTAGACCCTAATTGCACTTTTAGGGGAGACTCTGTCAGTTTTACTTTAGAATTTTCATCGATTTTTCTCGTGATTGTGATGGCGTGAAATTGAATTTGCATGTCATTCATGTAGTACCATGTTAGGATTTTGCACATTTATTCATTCATGATGGATCGTATCTTCATCTTAAGACGCCGAGATTGGATCCGCATGAGTTAGGTTCGGGTTAGCGGACCTAACCGGGGCCTGTAACATGCCGGTTCGGTTCATGAGCGTGGACCGGATTTGGGGTGTTACAATTGGTGATTGAACGGTTCGCTAATATATTTAATTCGGTTAAGTCGATCAGATCTAACCTTGGCATCTCAAGATAATGATGCAAATATTTAATTCATGGATGAGATGTTTAGGCTCTATCGTAGTTCTAGATGAATGCTATAATATGTAATTTATATTCAAAACAAAACACACTCATTAAAAATTCAAAAAATATTAATTTTTAAAAATAAAACGGACACTCTAAAAGTGCAATAAGGACTACCCTGTCAACAACAAACAATATATATATATATATATATATATATATATATATATAACAATAAAATGTAATATATTTCCAAAACATTCTATCTTTCTCACAACATTCACATGATAATCATTTTTATTCTTTTGAGTCGAGTCTGGACTCCATTGCTCAGCCTTTGTAGTTCTATTCACAATTATAATCACATGAAAAACATTGATGGTTTTCTCACAACATTCCTGCAATAAAACATTCTAGCATATATATCTATAATCATTACCAATAGTTCATTAAACCACATTGCGATTCATTCCATACGGCAGGTACATGTATGCATGGTGCGTCGCTACTCCTGTGCAGTCCCTACAGCACTCAGTCATTCTGCTTTTCACCTACATATATAGTACAAAAATATCAATAACGAGTGTTACAATTCAAGAAATAACTAATAATTAAACTAGCATAGGAGAGATGACTCTCCTGTTAAACGAAATCATTTATGCACTTTTGCATTAGAAATTCTCGTAAGGGCACTAATTAGGAGTCGTCGATCTCAGCTCGACAACATCCCATTTTGACTCATCAAATGCCTCGACAAATTTTAAACTAACCCTTGCACGGGAAAATTAATTATCCTAAAGCCATTTACATCCTCCATATCACTCCTGGCCCTGAACATAGAGGTCGAGTACTCTGAGGCGTGCTGCCGTCAGTATCTTTTGAATACACAAGTCTAGACATGCACTGTATTGCAATACCTGTAATCCCCCACACTTCTCTGGGTTTGAGAAACTCAAAGGTGGAGTTGTTAAGATCCCTCGGAAATGGAACAGCCCGCTCACCAATCCAGAGCCCGCTTAGACTAGCACGTACTTGCTCACAGTGTGCATGAGTCGACTCTCCCTTGTCTCACATCTCACTAGAAAACACGATAAAATTATATATACATAGGTTTGGGTAGGGATTTTAATATTGTGGGCCCAAAGGCATTATGATCTAGATTTGATTTTTCAAAAACAACCTTGAGGGATCTCATCTTCGAGGGTTATTAATCATGAAATTTGTACGATTAAATGGCCCATGTGGAGTGGGGTATGATAAATCCACCACTTAACACATCTGTTTACTTGTTAAAACACATCATGAAAGAGTGAATGAGTCAAACCAGAAGCGAGTCCTAAACAGACTGGGTAGAATTTCCAATCGTATCCACACACCTAAGCCACGAGCTCCTACTCCGTACCTACACATTAAAACTAAAAACTAACGCTCACTATGATGCATTCACACATCATATATCACACTCACATCAATCTACATCGTGATTTTCTAAGTTGCAGCACATCTAATTAACAATTTATACTTAATCTACTTAATTAGTTCATTAACATTTATTTTATATCATTCAAATCACGCAAAAATTCATTTTATTTACAATGAAAACAATTTACTATGTCAATCAATCTAATCCTAACATGTTGTATTAATAATTATCAATTTTTAAATAATTAGGTTGGAGTTAATTATACCTCACACGTCGGCAATCATTGATGACTAGGGTTTGTTGCACAGTTCAAGATTCAAATTTGGCACCTGGAGACATTTCGCTGAAAATCTAGCGATTTCCAGCGAATTCTAACAAATCTGGTTTTTCGATAGTTTTTTGGCAGCTTTTCGGCAACTTTTCCGGCGAGGTGATCGAGGCTATGGGTCAAGCACTAGCTCGACAAGCTTGATGTAACCACAGTGGTGGTGAGGGCAACGACAACGACAATGGTCGTTGACAGTGGCCATGAGTTGGTTGTGGTTAGTCGGCTTGCCGATTGGCCCTTGGCCGACCTCGGCGGTGCCACATGGTGTGGGGGAAAGGTTCTTGGGGTTGAAGGGGCGGCAACGGTAGCACGACGTGTAAAACTCATGATTCGAGTCAGGGTTTTATAGTCTGAACCAGTCGGTTTGACCGTTATTTTCAGTCGAGTCAAGTTTTAGCTACGAGATGACCATTCGTTTTTCTCACCGACCATTCGTTTTTCTCACTAACCATTCATTTTTCTCACCGACCACTAATTTTCTTTCCCCTTAACATATATTTATTCCACACTTCTGACACTGTCACCATCCAGCCACCACCATTCTTCTCACCTAAGTTTCTTCTTCTTTTTTCTTTCTTCTCTCTCCTCCCACAGTCCTCACTCAAGCCAACCACAACCTTGTCACCATTGTCGCATGACTGACAATTAGGTATGGGCTAGGAACTCACCTCCTAGGCTCGAAAACATGCTCGGAGCTTCTACCAGGTCTGGTTAGGACTCGTTTCTTGTTTTATGATCTATTCTATTGTGTATTGCTGTAATATTTGCAAGACAAGTTAAGAGGCATTTTATTGGATCCCACTTAGCTCGGGTCATTTAGTTGAATAGTTTTTGGATTTATAACCCTCGAGGATGAAATCCCTCGAGTATGTGCTTGAAAACAAGATCCATCATAAGTTGCCTTCGGGCCTATTTTATAAATCCCTACCCAGATATATATATATCGACAACCATGTGTCAGTCGAAGTCAGGAATACCGACAACCATATGTATAACACCCCAAATCCGGTTTACACTTAGAACCGAACCAGAATGCCACTTGTCCTTCTTAGGTCGGCTAACCTGAACCCAACCCTGTGGATCTACTCTCAGCATCTTGAGATGGAAGATGTTTATCACTATGCATGGATAGATGCACAAAAATAAACCTAACATGCAACTACATGAATGACATGACAACCAGTTCATATTAAAAAGAATGAAGATAAAAATTGATAAAAATGATAAAGTTGATATATATATATATATATTATATATATATTATCACATATTGATATTTACATAAAATTCCAATTTGTTACATAATTTATTCTAAATATTGGATCTCAACCCATCTGTGCATTCTAATTACTTTTTACATTTAATTCTGAGTCTTACTTGCTGTACTTATTCAATATCTAAATATATTTATTAAAATATATGAATTCAATTGTCATATTTTACATCACATCATTCCCAATATAATGACAACATAGTACAATATTTTATCATTTGACATGTATGCAAGAGACCTCACTGCTCCTCTGTCCCGACTGGCTCATCCTACTCATGATCATTACCTAAATATATTATAAAAATACGTCAGTAACGAGTGTTACTTATCCAAAAAATATAACTAATATCAAACTGGATATGAGAGCAAACTCTCGAATGAAAGAAAATATCGTGAAATCTCTGAGGGCATCTACTAAACTGGAATCATCTTTAACTGAACTGATCTACTGCTGTTAATGCCTCTCTCGGCATTTTCTCATTTCTGTTTCTGGTCCCTTAGGACTACTGTCATATCCTGAAGCCATTTTCCTTACTTCCATACCCACTTGCGTAGCATGGTTGTCGGTATTTTCGGCTTACAACTAGCACATGCCACTTGCGTAGCATAGTTGTTGGCGGCTACGACTGGCACATGGTTGTCGGTATTTCCAGCTTACAACTTGCACATGCCACTTGCATAGCATGGTTGTCAGCGGCTTCGACTGGCATGTATGGTTATCGGTATTTCCAACTTACGACTGGCACATGCCACTTGCATAGCATGGTTGTCAGTGGTTTCGACTAGCACATGCTGCTTGCATAACATGGTTGTTGGTATTTCTGACTTACGACTGGCACATGCTACTTGCGTAGTATGGTTGTCGGTGGCTTCGACTGGCACATGCCCATTAGTGTAGTACTGTTATCGAAAAACAAAAATATATATATATATATATATATATATATAGATCTTGGTAGGGATTTATATAATGGCCCAAAGGCAACTTGTAGTGGATCTTGTTTTCGAAAACATACTCAAGAGATCTCATCCTTGAGGGTTATTAATCCGGAAGGTCGATTGTTTCAATGACCCGGTTTAAGTGGGATCCGATAAAACACAACTTAACTTGTCCTACAAATAGTGAAGCAATACACAATAGAATAAATCATAAAGTCAGAAACGAATCCTAAATGGACCTGGTAGAAACTCTGATCATGTCTTAACGTCTAAACAATGAGCTCCTACTTTGTACCTAATCGTTAGTCATGCGGTGATGATGACAAGGTTGTGGCTGGCTTGAGTGAGGATTGTGGGGGAAAAGAGAAGGAAGAAAAAGAAGAAGGAAGTTGGGTGAGAAGGATGGTGGTAGCTGAATGGTGACAATGTCAGAAGTGTGGAATATATATGTCAAGGGGAGAAAACGAGTGGACGTCTAAGAAAAACGAATAGTCAGTTGAGAAAAATGAATGGTTAATGAGAAAAACGAATGATCGGTGAGAAAAATGTATGGTCGTCCGAGAAAAATGAATGGCCATCTCATAATTAAAACTTAACTCAACTAAAAATAACGGGCACGTGCCAGTCGAAGCCGTGAATACCTACAACCATATGTGCCAGTCAAATTCGGAAATACCGACAACCGTACTTGCTAGTCGAAGCCGAAAATACTAACAATTGTGCTACGCAAGCGGGCACGTGTCAGTCAAAGCCAGAAATACCAACAGCTAAACGTGCCAGTCAAAGTTGGAAATACCGACAACCGTACATGCTAGTTGAAGCCGGAATTACCGATAGTCATACGTGCTAGTCGAACCCAGAATTACCGACAACCATATGTGCCAGTTGAACTCGAAAATTCCGACAATCGTGCTACGCGAGCGGGTATATAGAGAGGGCTTAGGATATACAAGTAGTCCAAGGGACCAGATAATGAAATGAGAAAATGTTGAGAGAGGCATCAACAACAGCAGATCAGTTTAGTTAGAGATGCTTTCAGTTTAGTAGATGCCCTTTAAAGAGTTCACGATAAAAAAAATATTTTCTTTCATATGAGAGTTTGCTCTCATAGTCAGTTTGATATTAGTTGTATTTTTGGACCAATAATACTTATTACTCATGTTTTTATAATATATGTAGGTGATGATCATGAGTAGGATGAGTCAGCTTGGACGGAGGAGCAGTGATGTTTCTTGCACGCACAGACACGTGCCGACCAAATATTTATTTTGACTATTTTAATTGTGTTATGTTATTATGAACAATGAAATACTTATGATGAAGATTGTGATAAATAAAAATGGATAGTGATATAAAGATTTGAAACAGATATTAGTGTGCAATTCGAATGATAAAAGTGAAATATGAATAAAATGAACAAGTGGGTCAATACCCAAATGTCATGAATGTTTTGATGTGATAGAATTAAATGTGTATGTGGAAAATATAGTATGTATACATGTCTATTTTATTTTTTATAAAATTTTTAATAATTTTATTGCAATTGTTGTTGGTGTGCAAATTAGTTTTCATGTCATTCATGAAGTAACATGTTAGGTTTATTTTTGTGCATCCATCCATGCATAGTAATAGACTTCTTCCATTTCGAGATGCCGAGAGTAGATCCACAGGGTTGGGTTCGGGTTAGCAAACCTAACCAGGACCAATGACATTTCAGTTCAGTTCCCTGGTATGAACCGGATTTGGTGTGTTACACGACAATTGCGGATCGGTGCAGCTGACAGCGAAACAACATCGGGAACGCAACGACGTCGTGGAGGCTAGGAGGCAGCCAGGAAGATGGGGGACGACACAGTGGACTTTGGCGACAGTAAAGCGGCCGGAGGCGGCGTCAGCGGCGAGGAAGTGTCGGTGATCGGGGTTAGGGGGAGAAAGGAGTTGGGGAGGGTTTGGCTGGCAATCTCGTGAATAAAAGTTAACTTGATTCTTACTCGAGTCAAAAATAATAACTAACTGCTAATAAATTCCAAAAAAATCCAAACAAATATGGAAAAATCTCATAAAATATAATACAATCCATAACATCAAAATGACATATTATATAACTAATAACTCACCCAAACTGTTATATAGCACTTCCTAATGCATTATTTGACCTAAAATTAAGTCTACGATCAAATACACAAAAAAATATCAGCATACTGTTAGATACTCTGATGACTCATTTTTCATTATTTTTTTGATGTTACCATCATATACTCAGGTACATTTGACCCTCATTGCTCATGAAACACGGTTGGCGTCGGCAGATAAAATATAATACAATCCATAACATCAAAATGACATATTATATAACTAATAACTCACCCAAACTGTTATATAGCACTTCCTAATGCGTTATTTGACCTAAAATTAATTCTACGATCAAATACACAAAAAAATATCAGCATACTGTTAGATACTCTGATGACTCATTTTTCATTATTTTTTTGATGTTACCATCATATACTCAGGTACATTTGACCCTCATTGCTCATGAAACACGGTTGGCGTCGGCTTAACACACGGGTCATGAAATTCACTCGACTCGAATCGACTGGTTCACTAGAGTAAAACTCAAACTCAAGTCATGGGTTTTGCACCATGCTACCAAAGTAGGTCATGTGGCCAAATCTAGCCGGAAACAGCCTTGTCTGATCGCCATTGACATCATAGCTTAGTGGAAGCGGGCAAGGAGATTTAAATTTATTTTTAAGATACAGTTAATCTAGATCATCCTTATAATTGAACGACCCAAATTAATTTGAGGTAGGAAACTTTTTTTGTCTTGGGCTCATATAAACTTTTCTATATATATACAGGAATTCTGCTATGCGCTGAATGCGGCGCATAGCAGCATATTTGATTGTGGACCATTGGATCCAAATCCAGTGGCCCACAATCAAAATTCTTACCCACCCCCTTCTCCCGTTTTTCACACACCCCCTGTAACACCCCAAATCCGGTTCACGCTCGTGAACTGAACCGGGATGTTACTGGCCCCGGTTAGGTCCGCTAACCCGAACCTACTCATGCGGATCCAATCTCGGCGTCTTAAGATGAAGATACAACTCTCAAGCATGGATGAATGCAAAAACCCTAACATGGTACTACATGAATGATATGCAATCAGAGTACACACCAAAACAATCCCGATAAAATTTAATAAAAATTTTGAAATATGACAGACAGAATTTCCCCTAAAAATACGATTAGGGGCCACCCTGTCAAATATACATATAAAAATATATATAACCAAGTATCAAACAATTTCATTCACACAGAATCTAATCTACTATACACTCATTCTGAAGCTTGGGTTTCAACCCTCAACGCTTCCACTGCGCACTCTGATTCATGTTTCACCTCTTGTCATTATATCTTAGTTTTTCATCATGTCATAACATTATCTCATTGCATTTAATCATATCCTATCATATCTTAGCATTTCACATCATTCACAATATAAAAGCATCATAAATAAAATATAAACACTCAATCAACTGACATGTGTGCAAGCGACCACAATGCTCCTCCGTCCAAGCTGGCTCCTCCAACTCGTGCTTATCACCTACATATATATAAGAAAAACGTCAGTAACAAGCGTTACTGGTCCGGAAAATAAAATAACTATAACAAGCTGGCTATGAGAGCAAACTCTCATATGAAAGAAAGCATCATACTCCACGTGAACACTCTGAAGGGCACTACTGAGGAGCCACTGGGCTGCAGACCCGGTAGCATCCCGAACTTACTGCTCTGCTGCTGGTACTGTGCTACTCTCAGCACTTCTTTTTCAGTACTTCTCGTGAAACTTTATCCTAAGCCCTCTCCTTACCTCCATATCTCTCCTGGCCTTGAGCACGAAGGCCGAGTACTCTCAGGCAGTCGCCTTTAGTACCCTTTGAACCACAAGTCCGGACATGCGCTGTACTAAACAGTACCCGTAAACCTCCACGTTCTCCGGGTGTGAGGAACTCAAACGCGGAGTTGTCAGGATCCCTCGGGAATGGAACAGTCCGCTGGCACTAATCCAGAGCCCGCTTTGACTGTCACGGCATCCTCTGCATGGTACGTGCAGTCGGTTTCTCCATCTCTCGTCTCACTGAAAACTCGATAAAACTATATATATAGGCCTGGGAAGGGATTCATATAATAGGCCCGAAGGCAACTTGTGGTGGATCTTGTTTTCGAAATCATCCTCGAGGGATCTCATCCTCGAGGGGTTATTAATCCGGAAATATTCGATTAAATGGCCCGAGTTAAGTGGGATCCAATAAAACGCCACTTAACCCGCCCTGCAATAATAAAATAAACATACAATAGAAGAGCGTAAAACAAGACGAGTCCTAAACGGACCTGGTAGAAGCTCCAAGCGTGTCATCGCGCCTAGGCGGCGAGCTCCTATTCCGTACCTACACATCAAAACTAAATACTAACGCCCGCTAACTAAATGATGCATCAAACTCAACACAATTAAACACAGAATCATCATCAAAATAACCATCAAATAATTATAAGAATAAATAATCCTAACTCAACTACTCATACCATATCTTATTCTGTTCTTCTAAGTTGCATCGTACTAGATTAACATGTTCATACACAATTCATCTCATTAGATCACTTCATTCACTAATAATCTCATCATGCACATCTTTACTTTATTCATGGTCAAAACATTAATCATGATAATTAATTAACCCTAGCATGCTATGCTAACAATTATCATCAATTTTAAATAAATCAATCGGAGGTAATTATACCTCACGTCGTCGGCAATCGGCGACGGCTAGGGTTCCGTCGCGCATCTCGGAGCTCAAATTCGGCGCTCATCGGCGTCCGAAGCTCGATCGGGCTCCACTGGGTGAGCCCCGCGGAAGATCCGGTGAATTCCGGCGAATTCCAGAAATTCCGATTTTCCGGCGGTTTTCCGGCAGCTAATGGCGGTTTTCCGGCGACTTCCGGTGGTTTTCCGGCGACAATCGCCATCGGCGTCTACTAGCTGGATAGGGGTCATATAGGGTACCATTGGAACCGGCTCGGCGAGCCCGACTCATCTATGAGGTCGACGCGGTCGGCCGAGGCGGTGGCTCGCCGGAAAAAGGCTAAAACAGAGCCGGCGGCGATGGGTGGCTCGATCCGGCCGCCCTGGGCGGCGCTGGCCTCCGTGCCGGTCGGGGAGGGTCGCTGGAGGGCTGAGGGCGCTGAGCCGACCTCCTGATCATGGCGGCGACGATCGCCGGCGGCGCAATCGCCGACGAAAACGGAACGCGGCGCGGCAATTGGCGAGGCGTTCCGGCGTCGCGGCGGCCACATGGTGGCCGGGGCTGGTCGGGGCGGCACGGCGACGCCGTCGTCGGGCTAGGCGGCGACCATCGACGTGCCGGGCGGCGGCGGCAGCGGCGGCGGCGGCGACGCGCAGTGGCGGCGCGTCGAGGTAAGGGTTTCGGGAAGAAAAGCAATGGTCGGGGGTGTGTGTGGTGGCAAACTCGTAAATATTACTTGACTCGTCTCCGACTCGAGTCAAAATAATATTTAAGTCATAAAAAAATTCCAAAAAATTTGGGAAAAATCCTATAAAATCAAACAACACAAAAAAATCATAATGATATGCTCTAGAACTATCAACCCACCCAAACTGCCCGTAACGCGTCCTAACGCGGTAAACGGCCTAAAACTAATTCTACGATCCACTATATATAAAAATAAAAAAAATCACTGGCATACTCTCATATATTCTGATAACTCATTCTGTTCTGCTGTGTTCATGACGTTATCATCATATACTTGGGTACGCATGACCCTCATAGCTCATACACGTGACCGGCGTCGGCTCGGTACGCGTGTCCTGAAACTGACTCAACTCGAAAAATAATGGTCGACCCGACCGGTTCTGAATATAAAACCCTAACTCGAATCGTGGGTTTTACACCCCCCCCGCCCACCCCCACCCCCCCCCCCGTCGCCCCCACCTCGGACCGCCACCGCTCCACCCCTCGCGTTCCCATTCCACCGTCCCCTTCCCTCGTCCCTGCTTACAGCCGCCGCCCCACCCTCACGATCCCCACAACGCACCCCCCCCTCCTCGAGGGTGGCCGGCGGCGAGGTCGCCAGCAATGGGGTGGCGTGGTAAAATAGAAGGGGGGAAGAAACAGGGGAGGGTAGAATTATAATAAAAACTTTACTTGGTCACGACTCGAGTCAATTTTTTTATTACGAAATAAATTTTAAAAAAATAAAATAATTTTGTAATAAAAATTTGACTTGGTCCCAATTTGAGTCAATATTACAAATTAAATTTTTAGAAAAAATAAAATAATTTTGTAATAAAAACTTGACTCGGTCCTCCACAAGATCGAGTCAAGGTTTTATTACAAAATAAATTTTAAAAATAAAATAATTTCATAATAAAACTTGACTTGGTCTTGATTCGAGTCAATATTATGAATTAAATTTAAAAATAAAATAAAATAATTTTGTAATAAAAACTTGACTCGATCCCGATTTGATTCAATATTATGAATTAAATTTAAAAATAAAATAAATATATTTTGTAATAAAAACTTTACTCGGTCTTGCACAGAAATTATTTTATTACAAATATAAATTTATTTTTTAAAAATTTAATTCATAATATTAACTCAAATTGGGACCGAGTAAATTTTTTAATACCAAATTATTTTATTTTTAAAATTTATTTTGTAATAAAACGTTGACTCGTTCAGGCCCGAGTCAAGATTTTATTACAATTTTATTTTATTTTATTTTTAATTTTAATTTGTAATACTGACTTGAATTAGGGTTGAGTCAAGTTTTTATTACGAAATTATTTTATTTTTTAAAATTTATTTTGTAATAAAAACTTGACTCGGTCCCATGCAAGATCGAGTCAAGTTTTTATTACAAAATTATTTTATTTTATTTTTAAATTTAATTCGTAGTATTGACTCGAATCGGGACCGAGTCAAATTTTTATTACAAAATGATTTTATTTTTTTAATTAATTTTGTAATAAAAACTTGACTCGATCCTCGGATTAAGTCAAGTTTTTATTACAAAATTATTTTATTTTTTAATTTAATTCGTAATATTGACTCAAATCGAGACCTCAATCAAGTTTTTATTACCAAATTATTTTATTTTTTAAACATTTATTTTGTAATAAAAAATTGATTCAAGTCGTGACGTAATAAAGTTCTTATTAACCCCCTCGCTCCCTCCCTCTGTTTTGCCCTGCCACCCCACTGCCAGCTACCCCGCCGCCAGCCACCGGGGGTTGGGGGGATTGCGAAGGTGGGTTGGCGGGTGTGAGGAGGGGTGGGGAGGTGGTGGGGAACGCAGGGTGGGTGGTGGTGGTGGGGGGGGGAGCTGCGGCGGGTGGGGTGGTGGCTGCGAGCGAGGACGGGGGGTGGGAACACGGGGGCGGGCGGCAGCAGCTGTGGGGGGGGGGCAAGGAGCGGCTGCGAGTGGGGCCAAGGGAAGGGGATGATCGGCGGGGAAGGTCGGGGGCAGGGACAACAGGCAGGGAAGGTCCGAGGCTCTGGGGCAGGGCAACCGCCAGGAGAAATGGAGAGGGGGGGGGGGTTTGTGGTTGAAAACGAGAGAAGGGGTGGGTAAGAATTTTGATTGTGGGCCGCTGGATTTGGATCAAACAGCCCACAATCAAATAGGGGGCAGGCAATATGAGAAGTTAGACCATTAACATACGGCAAACTATTCATGTATATTTTTAAAAGATCCAAATTTTATTAGTATAAATAAATAAATACACATGGTGAAATTTTATTGAATATCTTAAAGATATATTATGATTTTTATAAATAAATTTTAATTAAATATATTGATTTAAATTTTTTTATTTTTATAGTATTTGACTACGATTTCTAAATTTTTTATTAATAAGAATATATATATATTAATTTTATTTATTATACATATATGTGGGTGTGTCTATGTGGAGGACGGCTATGCGCTGCATCAAAATGCAACGCATGGCAGCGTAGCGATTGTGGGCCGTTGGATTTTCATCCAACTACCCACACTCTTTTTTATATATTTTACCCTCCCCCCATTCATGCCGCCCTCGGTGCCGCCTGTTCCCCTGCCATGCCCCGTCCTGCCCCCAGCCAAATCCCCCTGGCCCCTCCCGCAACCGCCGTCCCCTACCGCCCCAGTCCATATTCCCTCCCCCTCACAGGCTCTGCCCCGCCCGGCCCACCCGAACCGCCCTCCCTGGCACCGCTCCCCCGCGCGTGCGTTCCACACCCCCTGCGCACCCCCACCGTCGCCTCGACGGCGCATTTTCACCTCCCCTGGGTCACCTTGCCCCGCTCCCCAGCAGTGCGCCCCCGCGACCTTCTCGGCAGCTGCTCCATGAAATAGAGCAGGGAGGGGCAGCAAACAGGGTAAGAGAAAGAGAAAGAGGGGAAAGGAAGGGAAAGAGGGGCAACGATGGCGTCGATGGCCAATGGTGATGCAGGTGATGATGGTGGCGAGGTTGCTAGCGGTCGAGTGGAGCGGCAAAAATAGAGGAGGGGGCGCGGCGGGGTGATGGCAATTTCGTAATAAAAACTTGACTCACTCCCAACTTGAGTGAATATTACGAAATAAATTTTAAAAAATAAAATAAAATAATTTTGTAATAAAAACTTGACTCACTCCAGATTCGAGTCAATATTATAAAATAAAATTTAAAAAAATCTAAAAATAATTTCGTATTAAAAACTTCACTCGATTCAATATTAAGAAATAAATTTTAAAAATAAAATACCATAAAATAAAAACTTGACTCGTTCCCGACTCTAGTCAATATTACAAAATAAAATTAAAAATAAAATAAAATAATTTTGAAATAAAAAATTGACTCTCTCCCGACTCGAGTCATTATTACGAAATAAATTTTATTTTGTAATATTGACTTGGGTCGGGAGCAAATCAAGTTTTTATTTTATGGTATTTTTATTTTAAATTTTTCAAAAATTTATTTCATAATATTGAATTGAGTCAAGAGCGAGTCAAGTTTTTATTAAGAAATTATTTTTATATTTTTAAAATTTTATTTCATAATATTGATTCGAGTAGGGAGCGAGTCAAGTTTTATTATAAAATTATTTTATTTTTATTTTTTAATTAATTTCGTAAAATTGACTCGAGACGAGAGAGAGTTAAGTTTTTGTTTTGAAATTATTTTATTTTATTTTTAATTTTATTTTGTAATATTGGCTCGAATTGGGAATGAGTCAAGTTTTTATTTTATGGTATTTTATTTTAATTTTTTTAAAATTTATTTGTTAACATTGAATTAGGTCAGGAGCAAGTTAAGTTTTTATTATGAAATTATTTTTAAATTTTGTTAAATTTTATTTCATAATATTGACTCAAGGTGGGAGCGAGTTAAGTTTTATTACAAAATTATTTGATTTTATTTTTTAAAATTTATTTCTTAATATTGACTCGAGTCGGGAGCAAATCAAGTTTTTATTATGAAGTTACCATCATCAGACATCCCCTGCGCGGGATTGAGTTAAGTTTTTATTATGAAAATATTTTATTTTTTTAAAAAATTTATTTCGTAATATTGACACGAGTTGGGACTGAGTCATATTTTTATTACGAAATTATTTTATTTTTTTAATATCTATTTCGTAATAAAAATTTTACTCGAGTTGGGATCGAGTCAAGTTTTTATTACGAAACTACCCTCCCATGTTCCCACCCCCCTATTTGCCGCGCCACTTCACTACCGGCGACCTCGCCGCTGGCTGCCTGCGGGGGGAGGAGAGAGGAGGATGGGGGGTTGGGCTGCGGCGTGGGAGGGGCTGCGGCGTGGGAGGGGCCGCGGGGGTGGCTGGGGCCCGCCGTTCGGGCAGGGGGCGAGGGGGTTGGGGACGCGGCTGCTGGGGGCGGCGGGGGACCGCAACTTCGGGCAGGGGCGGGGGGCCCGCGGTGCCGGGAGGGGCAGGGGGGCCGTGGCTAGCACGGGCAAGGGGGTGAGGGGGAAACGCGGTAGCGGGCAGGGCCGGGTACGGAATCTAGCAGCCAGGGAGGGTGGGGGGGGCGCCAGGGCTGCGTGATGGGGCGGTGGGGGACTGTGGCCGCGGGGGAGGCCGGGGTGGGGGCAAGGCCAGGAGGCGAGGGTGGGGGCGGTGGTATCCGGTAGGGGGGAACACGGCCAACGTAGGAGAAAACGGGGGAGGGGAAAAAATGGAAGGAAAGATTTGGACCATTGGATTTTGATCCAATGGTTCAAATTAAAAATGTTGCCTATGTGCTGCACTTTGATGCAGTGCATAGTAGCATTATGCCTATATATATATTATTTTTGTTAATGAGATGTGAAGTATTGTCCTTAACTCAATTGTATTCGACCACATCTTGAAAAAACAAAAGACTGCTATGAATGTTTTGCTAAAATTTTTTTTTCAAGGCCTGTTTATGGTAAAATTCATCGTTGAAATCATGCCTATCAAATATTTATCAAGTAAATGCTAGTAGAGCTTTAGAGGGGAAAAAATGGTATGAGAGCTTACAAACCATTTACATAATAATAGAAAAAATTATAAAAAGGTCATTTCATTGTTATATTTTAAACCATCAAGAGATGGAATCTCTGTTTTAGATATTGCCTTAGTCACCAATAAAATAAAACGTAAATTCTCAATATGAACATCAAAATTTGCAATCTTATCAAAACGTGATTTTCTTATTTTCTTATGGGCTAAAATTTCAAACGTCACACAACTTTCAGTTTTGATAATTGGAAGATTTTACAATTAGAGCGGTGATTTGCTATAAGGCCTTGTAGTCATTAAGGCAATTCTAATTAACAAATAACATTTAAGCACCCATTAAAAACCTTTAATAATAATTTTTAAAATTCAATAATTAATAAATACTATGACTCATAGTATAAGCATCTTAATATTAATTGGTTTTTCTGGCAAATATAGGTGGTAGGACCTAAGTTGCAAAATCGGCCGATTCCACTTGGAATCGGCTGATATAAATCGGATCGGAGGGTTTCCAATTTAAACAATCATGCGAATCGGTCTTCATGAGAATCGGTCCGTGAATCGACCGATTCGAACTGATTCTGAAATCGGCCGATTTCAGACGGCGGCGATAGACGGGGGCAAGGGGAGGATGGGGCGGCGACAACAACGACTGGGCGATGGGGGCCTGGGTGGGGGGTTGTGGGGAGAGGATCTGGAGGGGCGGAAGGGGGGTGGCAGTGCGGGGCAGCGGCGGTGGAGAGGGACGGGGCGGGGCTGGCGGGGGAGGCGAGGCGCGGCAGCGGCGACGGGGAAAGGAGGGTGGCAGGTGTGGGAAAGAAATAGTCATGACATTCTCGTAACTAAAATTTGACTCGAATCCGACTCGAGTAAAAAATAATAACTTATTCTTGATTAATCAAAAAAAATCTAAAAAATATGAAAAAAAATACCATAAAAGATAATACATACCATAATATCAAAATGATATGTTCTATAACTAATAACCCACCTATTGTAACTAAGTTAAAATTTTTGTATAAGACCGATTTGGACCGATTTAACTAAATTGGTTCTTGACCGATTTAGACCGATTCGATCCGATTCAGTGACTCATTCGAAAACCAATTCCGATTTTGATTCAAATTTTGATTCCGATTTTTACAACTATGGTTAGGACTAAGGAGTGATTATTTGCTTTTTCTTGCACGTAGATGACATTGAATGTATGTGCCACCGAAACTTTCCTTATTTTTCCTTATCTAGAGTTTGATTGATTCATTAAATTAGTCAGTTGAATTTTACTCATGTGACAAGTTTTTTAAGCCAATAAAACTTTAAGGTAAGGGAAAAAAGTGTGCTTCTACATCTCAAAATTATTGTTTTTCGTTACTGTTGGTGTGGTTTCCTTGAAATTGCACGAAAAAAATATAAAATTTAAAGTCATTAACAGGAGTGAAAAAAAGTTTTGTGTTTGAATGTCTTAAAATTTAATGAAATTTTTAAAAATTTTAAGTTTAAGTGATGAATGATATCAAACAAACTTGAGCATTAAAATACTGAGGGAAATTATGAATACACAAGATTGCATAAACAGGATGTTCTTTGAGAACTTCTAAAATCAGATCTCTGGTGTAAATCATTAACACTATGAGAGTGATATTTTTTTTTGTGAAAAAAATCATTAACAAGAATGAATTTTTGTGTGTGTGTGTTTGAATGTCTTAAAAATAAATGAAAAAAATTTTAATTTTAAGTTTAAGTGATAGAATGATATCAAACAAAGTTGAGCATTAAAATACCGAGGAAAATTATGAATACACAGGATTGCATGAACAAGATGTTCTTTGAGAACTTCTAAAATCAGATCTCTGGTGTAAATCATTAACACTATGAGAGTGATTTTTTTTTGTGGAAAAAATCATTAACAGGAGTGATTTTTTTTTGTGTGTTTGAATGTCTTAAAAATAAATGAAAAAAATTTTAATTTTATGTTTGAGTGATAGAGTGATATCAAACAAAGTTGAGCATTAAAATACCGAGGAAAATTATGAATACACAAGATTGCATGAACAAGATGTTCTTTGGGAACTTCTAAAATCAGATCTCTGGTGTAAATCATTAACACTATGACAGTGATAATGTACTAAATTGCAAGGAAACATAAAATTTAAGATGAGGATTGCAGTTCTTGGTACAGAGCTTTCTCCAACCACTCCTCTGCATCCTGCATCATCTCAGGGCTAAGCCTCACCATCAGAATACAAAACTCTGTCTGGTTGAGCTTCCCATCGCCATCCAAGTCTCCTTCTCTCACCATTGCCTCTGCATCCTCCTTGCTCATCCCTTCCATCCCCAGCACTGTGGAGTTCCTCTGCAAGCTGTCTGCTGTGATCAATCCAATCTTTTGGTCCACCAGCAGCTGGAAACCTGCACATAGCTCTGATATAAACACCTTGGCGTCCAGCCTCTCTGCCATGGCCGGCAGCAGGTCTTCATACTGGGTTGCTTCCTGGGTCGTCTCCATTTCTGGCCAACTCTCTCCTTCTTGCTGCCAATATGGAAAGAAGGTTATCTTCTTATACTACCAATCCCACTGATTGAGGTTATCAATACAGCTGACTTGTTCTAGCTTGTCTGGTTTGTTTTTTTTGTTGAGCTTCTGAGAAACTTCCTACTTGACATCTTCTTGGTGCTTTTCCAGATCTGCATATATGCTATTGGAAAAAGAGTGGTTGCAGATCAGGACAGAGTGTTAATGGGGCTCTCACGTTCTTGTCATGACCGATAACTCAAAAGGACCTCCATCCATGGCCAATTATTGTGGAAATATAGCGTCTCTTGGGACCCTTTCTTTGTCCTTATGTTTGGCACTAGTACTAGAAGATTTTTCACGTTGCAAAAACCTAAACTTTTCATAATGGTGCACAGAGTTGGGTTTGTCCCACATCGATCGTAGAGGTTGTTGGTAACTTGTATATAGGCTAATAGGAAAGCCTTATTCCTTAAGTTAACTTTTGGATTAAGAAAAACCCGTGACACTTATTGAAAATTTCTTTTGGTTGTTTAAAATCTTTTTGGGGCCCGAAAGGTCCAACATTGGTTTTGGAGCTTGGGGGCCAACATTGGTTTTGGAGCTTGGGTACGGGCTCGAAGGGCCTAACAAGTAGTATCAGAGCCGAGTTCGAACCGGATTTGTCTACACCGATTATTGTTGTTTCCTTCGTAGGTTCCACCTGATAATTTGAACCTTCGTAGGTTCCACCTGATGATTTGAAGAGGAGTTTGCCAGGTGGGTGCCGTTTGATTTGAGAGAGTGTGTCAAACGATGTTGGTTTCGGGCCACGCCCGATGTGTGAAGGGGAGTTGTTGGGTTTGTCTCACATCGGTCGTAGAGGTTGTTGGTGACTTGTATATAATCTAATGAGAAAGCCTTATTCTTTAAGTTAACTTTTGGATTAAGAGAGACCGTGACACCTATTGCGAGTTTCCTTTAGTTGTTTAAAGTCCGCTTTTAGGGTCCGCAGGGTTCAACAGCTGGTTTCGGAGCTTGAGTGGGAGCCCAAAGGGCCCAACACATAGTTTTCATTGAAATATGACCTGTACATAAGCAGCTTGTTGCTCATAAGAATCATCGTTCACTGTTCTTGCCATGTTCAAATTTGCATTTTCTTTATCGTCATCCACCTGTTGCCTTTCTCGTTTATCTACTCTTTTGAATGTTGCTTCATGCTTCATTCAATAGACATGTAGGAGTCTTTTACTTTCTTCCAAAGCTACATATAAGAGTCTTTGCCAACCACCTAGCATTGGATGAGAGACTTTTCCAGAAAGAATTTAATAAGTAAATAGGCTTCCTTCGAGAATTTCAGCTACGTATGGAACAAGTTTGGCATGTATCTAGTCATGTTCACATTTGCAGTCATATGTATGTGAACACAAAGATGTGTTTGGTGGCATGGTGGATGACTGGATTTAAGTATAAGCGCCAATCTTTTACTCAAAGCAATTTTAATGAGCAGTCAGCGAAATAAGTTCACACAGTTTCATCTCACCAGAAGGAACATGAAACTCTTTTGTGCATAAAGCTTTTTCGAATATGAACATATTAAGCTAATGTCTAAAAATTAGACCATAGGAACAGACTACGATAGGATCAGAGATGGATTAAAAAATTAGACCACAGATTTTTATATTTGTCATTACATCTAAAAAACAACTTCACACAATCCTCAACTTCTTGGAGAATATCGAAAGATAACAGAATAAGATCCAACATGCATATACTATCCGCCATGGCCAGGTACCAGGTTCTTTGCCAACACTAACTCCATTGCCATATATAGCAGTGAAAGCTTGCGTTTCTTGCATCTCATCATCACCATCCTCAAGCAAATGGTACGTAGAATCTGTTGCATGCGAACTATTTTCGTCTTAATGCAAGAAACCCGGAATCTATATTTTCATGTTCGTCTGCTTAGGCAAGCTGTTCGTCTCTCCTTCCATAATTTAATGTCCATCTGCTGCTTTGTGATTCTGGGCAGTACTGCAATCAAGAACTAGAGACGACGATGAGGAGAGGAGAACAAGCTCCAAGGCATCTCCTCTTCCAACTTTAATTTGCTTGCCAGCCATGGTTAGAACTGAATTTCTGAAAAAGAGAACTTCCCTGATAATTAGTTTTTGCAATTATACAGTTTACAGAAACCTCATTGACATCTTGCGATGTTTCAATCAATGCAATCAAACGCAGGAAAAGGATAACACATTATAAAATCAGATGCATGGCAAAATCGTAGGTTGTGTCAATGATTAATTAGAGCTTTAAATTTGTATTAAACATTATAACAATATTGAAAGGACAATAAAAACGGGTTTTTGTGTTATTTTTAGCATAACCATAACCAAGTCATTGATTAAGTTTATAAGTTTATGTTATAATCAAGTTTTCACTATTTTGTCATCGGTTAAACGTTTAATGCATGGTTAAGTTTTCACTTCATTATATATCATGAATCAAACATTATTAAATGGGTTAAAAATTAAGTTATTGAAAATACCTTCTTATTCAGATAATATAAAATGTTCAACCATTCAAACTTAAGTAATCTAATACAAAACTTAGGAGATAAGTAAATAAATAATTTAAATTAAATAAGTTCTTCAAATTAATACTTTAACAATAATTAAAAGTTTCAAGATTAATGTTGAGATATAAAAGAGATTTATGATTACATATAAAATAATTAAATAATATTATGTTAAATTGGTAAATCAGTTACGTACTTACTTAAAATCCTTCTATCATTATCATTTATATTTAAACCCGGTTCAGTTAAATTAATCGAATTATTTTACCATTTTAATTTTGGCACGATTAGTTAATCGGTAAGTTAGGATAACTATTTAGAGCCCTAGTAGAGGGCTTGTATATGACTTACGTATATTTTACTAGTAAAAACGATATGATCTTGGAGGGGTAGACCTATTTCTGACCTTGTTAATTCAATATATTTCCCCTTTTTTTGTTCATGCTTCTCAATTAAACTACTCAAATTTGTATGATAAATACTTTTCAAATTATGATTGCATTTTATCATTTTTCTTATATTCGAGAGTAGATGTGATTATTCATTATTTATTAAAAAATGTTGATCGAGAAAAATGCCAACAAAATTTTCCAAATGCCCTCAGAGCAAATCTTGCTATTTTTATATCTTTTCTTTATTATTTATGTACATATATGGAAAATATAATAATTTGAATACCATCCTGGTGCCAAGAATTTGTAAAATACGTAGAAATATGTTGTCATGTTATCAACATGTAGTCAAATCGAAAAATGTTATAATGACTACATAACTTATTATCTATGATCAATTTGGATTTAATGAAAACTAAGAAGTCATTATTTCCACTGCAACCCAATAATCAAATCTATCTACAATCAATTTGCATCGGACTTCTCACGCTAATATATATATAGAAAAGGGAGTTTGTAGCTTGGAGCACAAGCTCCCTCCCTGTGCTCAAATTTGTTTTCAGTGTTGGATCGCGATCCAATGGCTGGAAATCATTCCCCTACCTTCCCCTTCCTCTCCTCTCCCCGAGTCCCTTCCCGGCGGCCCTTGCAACGCCCTCCCTCGGCACCGCCGCGCTCCCTGCATGGGCTGATTCCCGCGCTGCTGCCCCGCCGGGGTGGGGGGGTAGACGCCGGGGGGCCTACATCTGCTCGCCGGGGGGCCGGGGAGGGGAGGAGTGGACCAGAGGGGTAGATCGCCCGGCGGCGGCCGGAGGGGGAGGGGGGAGTTGCAGCTTTGGGCGAGGGCAGGGAGGTGGCGCGCCGCGGCCATGGGGTGGGGGCAGCGGTTGGCGGGTGCGCGGTTGCAGCTGCGGTTGGGGGTGTGGCCGGGCGGGGGGGGGGGGTGGCGGACGCGCGGGGCAGCAGCGGCGGGGATCAGCCCGCGCGGGGGAGCGCGGCGGGGGCGAGGGGGGCGTTGTAAGGGGCGCCGGGAAGGGACTCGGGGGAGAGGAGAGGGAGGGGGGAAGGGAGGGGGAATGATTTCCAGCAGCTGCGGCCTGGGGCGCGGCCGGGCGGGGGGGTGGCGGGCGCCCGGGGGCAGCAGCGCGGGAATCAGCCCGCGCGAGGGAGCGCGGCGGGGCCGAGGGGGGCGTTGCAAGGGCCGCCAGGAAGGGACTTGGGGAGAGGAGAGGAGGGGGAAGGGATGGGAATGATTTCCAGCCGTTGGATCGTGATCCAACGGCTAGAAACAAATTTGAGCACAGGGAGGACTCTCTTTTCTCATATATATATATATATATTGGGCTTCAAAAAATTAGATTTTTTTTAAGCTACGCTAATTTTTACAATAGAGAAAAACCTAGAAGTTTTCTCAAAATTAGTATGTGTTAAATTTCAAATTTTCTCAAAGCGAAAAAATTTCCTCCGTTGGACTTTTTTATCACCTTATTTTTCTCCAAGTTTTAAGATTGAGAAACAATTTTTTGGCTTATAAAAAGTTAAAAAACAATACATGCTCACCTTTAAATATTTCTAAATATAAAAATTTTAGAATTTTTGTCAGCAATCAAAATTGGAGTAGTTGTGAAAAAAAAATGTTTTAATAGATTGGACCTGCGACCACCATCTAGGTCACATGGTGGTAACTCTTACAAGTTGCTAAGACTCTCTTTCACAACGAACAAGATATAGATAAAAACTAATACTTGCAAGTCGCATGCAGTTTCAAAATTTCCGATATGTATTTGTACAAAGAATAACTCATCGTAAGTTGAAATATTGGAAGAAGATTACTTTTCTAATTAAAATTGACCCGTACAAACATATTCTTCCTCCGTATGCATAAAATTCCGTACCAACCACCATGAAAAACTATCAGGGTTGAGCATTGTTCCGTAACTGACCGAACCGAATTACCGAGTAGACATTAGGTGGCTGGATTTTATAGCCGAAACCAAATAGAATTTTTGTCAAAACTAAACTGAACCAAATTGTTTCGATTCAGAAATTGAATAACTGATTGCTAATAAGTTATAAAAAAAGGATTTGTTTAATTATTTAATCAAATTTATACCATATTTTAACGAACATAATCATATATAAAGAGTAAGTTTAGACATATGCATCACGTCAAACAAATTAAAATTCACCATAAAAATATAAGTATATTTTCTCATCCTTCTCCACAAAACAATTTCTGGGTGCTCTTGATGAAAAGTTCAGAACCAAAATATCAATATCCACTTCACTTTGCCTATGATTGTATGAAAAGTACTAAACCAAATTAATTCTGAACCAAACAGACTTGATAATTCGGTTTGATTTTTGTTTGGGTTTTTTATTTTCACCCTGCTCCCTCTAAAAACTACCAATGTAGTTTTTTTATAGAAAAAGTAAAAGCAATTTTCAAGTCACCGGCTCACTTACAATACATGTCTTTATATGCAAATGCACCACAAAATATTCATGCTGATCACTAGCATAAATTTCTCTCCAAGTTTTGTTTCTGTTCTTCTTCTTTTCAGATGCCTTAGAAGCCTGTGAATGCCTTCTTCTGGATTAAAGGTGATAAAGGGTTTTCGTAAATCGAAGACGAAGGTTTAGAGTTTGTCAATAGTTTCTCATCCTTCTCCGCGAAACAATAATCGGGTGCTTGATATTCTTCATCCTCCAAAGCTACACCTACCTCAAATGTCATAAAGTGAGTAGATTTCCCTACAAAAGTTAAAACCAAAGTTCGTCAAGAGGATCCCATAAATAAAAATAAATATCCATTGAATTCATAAATTCAGTAAAGCTGTTATAGACATCTTCACATCCCCCTGCAAGCTGAGCATGGCAAAAAATTCAGCTTGGAACAAAACTTAAGAAAAGGTTCTTGGAGGACTGCTTTTGTAAAGATATCTGCAACCTGTTTGGAAGTATGAAGGTAGGCTGTTTCAATGAGTTTCAAAGCAACCTTAGCACGGATGAAATGATAGTCAAGTTGAACATGCTTTGATCGAGAATGCATAACAGGATTAATTGTCAGATTCAGAGCACTGAGATTATCGCTGTAAATGATTGGAGTAGCCAGTATACTTATACCAGGATCCCGAAAGAGATATGACAGCCAAGTGATCTCACAAGCAGTTTGAGTCATTGATCATATTCAGCTTCGGTGCTACATCTGGAGATTGTAGGTTGCCTCTTTGACATCGAAGAGATACAATTTCGACCGTGAAAAGTGCAGAAACCAGTGGCGCTATGCCGTGTGTGTGGACACCCTGCCCAATCACTTAGGCGATAAATATAATCTTTAAATTACTTTAAACTTATATTTATTATATGCATTCAAAACTTTTATTTCAGATTTCTGAATATTTTTTTCATTTTTTAATTTGGTATTATCTTTCCATTAAATATTTTGTATTTGTTTTTTTTATTTTTTGAGCCATGAAGGTAATCGTTATTTTTTATTATAAATTTAGTTTTTTTAATTATAAATTATAACTTATTCTTTATATATTGAATTAAATTTAAGTTTCAATTTGGATTGACTTTAACTCTACTATTTAGACTTAGTATGTACATTAAAGACACTTATTACAGGTTTCATATATTTTATATATTTTAATTTGGCCTTCTCTTTGCATTGAATATTTTTATTTCCTATTTTTAAACGCCAAGTCAAGTTAATTGTTTTTATCGACTATTTTTTATAAAAATGGATGAGACCAAATGATTTTTCATCTAACAAAAGCAAGTTTTTTAAGCTTGTTTTTATTTTATTTTAAGTTGTGTTCCATGGATTGTGATTTTTATATTTTGAATTGGCTTATATTTTTTAATTGAATAAACTTAAAATCTTCATATTCTATTGATGCGTATTCTATAGTTTCAATCAATATTGGGAGGGATGTAGCTGATGCAAATATTGTCTTTCATAGAATCATTATACATATTTTTAATAATTTTTTTATTTAAATAATCTTTGGAGTTAAAATTTGAACTAAAATTTTCATTTCATTATTTATTTGTTTAATTTAATTTTGAATCTTACAATATACATTTTTAATAAATTTCTCTCTCTCTCTCTCTCAGTGGGCGCGCTTTGGATTCGATAACCTGAGCCTGGGGCTGGAAAAAATTCCTACCCTTGAAGGCCCGGATTAAATAAATTTTTTTGAAGCAAGTTCTCAGGTCTTGGTTGATTCAAGAGCAGCCAACTCCTCTTTCACAGCATTCTCCCAACTAGGATGAGACCGTGATTCTTTAAAAGATTTTGGTTCACTGAGTACAGCTTCCTTAGAAACAGACAGTACATACATTTTGGATTATGGTTTGACAATCCCACACCATAGCTTTCGGAGCCCGCATGCGGCGTTCAGTTCTCTCCGCACCCTGCGCGGAGACAATCTCCAAGTTTGTAGGGTAACTAATTTATTTTATGGTACGGATGGCTTCTAATCATTTTATGACTATTTTGAGTATGAAAAAAATCTGCCTTAGATTAGTATAACTGCCCACGCAGAGATCCTGGGATGTAAATGCAAAGGCTAAGATATGGTGCGGGTTGGCTGCGCATGGAGCCGCAGGCCCCAAAACTTCAGGACTGCTCACCCCGCCAGCAATCTCCTCGCAGATCATTCCAATCCCAGAAACCCAAAACAAGCAATATGAAAAATCAAAAGAGGCAAAAAAAATTAGAGAGTAAGGTACTCATTATCCATACCTACCTGTAAACAACAGCCAGTAGACGGGCCTCTTGCTGACCACATCCTCGTAGTACACAATGAAGCGATCAACCTTCTCCCAAACATTACAGAGGAACCCATCCATGTACTCCTGCCCGAGATAGTTGGCCCCTTCCATCCAATTAGGACGGAGGATGCCCACACCCAACTCGAGCACTGTGCACTCTTGCGGCTCCTCCACGTAGTAGAGGAAGGAGGTGCCGTTGGTCCATTGCACGTCGTAGAGAACGCGGCGGAGCTGGTCGTGGTAGATGTTGAAGTTGCGGCCATTGGGCCAGTCGTAGTAGAGGTCGACGACGGAGAGGTTGTTGCTGATGTTGGTGAAGACGATGGAGTGGAACTGGTGGGGCCATGGAGACGGTGTGGGTGTTGTTTCGCCGTCGGAAAGGCCCCAGGATGAGAGGAGGAGGAGGAGGAGCAGGGAGGAGAGGAGACGGTCGATCGGGTCGGAGGGGAAGCCATGAAGATACCATATGAAGCCTGCTAACCAAACAATATTTATCTAACCGTTAGCCCACATTAATATATATATATATAGCGAGAGAGAGGGTAGGTTGTGTGTGGTGCAGCGCAGCCAAGATGATGATTGTGCTTCACTTTTGATTTGAACGTAGAAATTTCATCAAACGATCGGGAAAGTATAGTTAGGCTCTCCCTTCCCTTCGCCGCCCCTCCTCACCCCCGGCATCGACGCCCCGTCCCGGCTCAACGCCCGCGCGCCGGAGTTCGTCCCCCGGAACGCGAAATACCAGCATCACCGCCACCCCCACACCCGCGCCATGGCGTTGGCGCCGGTGCACTTCTTCCCGGCGGCGCCGGCAGCCGATGGTTGCGAGGCTGGCCCATCCAAAGAGGAAGAAGAAGAGAGTAGGCGGCGTTGATCCACCTTCCTTACAAAAAGAAGAAAAAAACGTGCGGACTTTTTGGGTAGAGGGATGTGGTGGAGGGGGTGCCGGCGCCGGGGAAGAAGAGGGTTGAGGATATGATGCCCATCGCCACTGGGCGCGACAGGGAGGAACTTGAGGCCGAGCTGGAGGGATATGTTTGCTTGCCCTTTTTCGCCTTCCTTTTTTTAAAGCTTTGCTTGGTTTCTGTTACCATTTTGGTGATGTTTTGTGTTCGGTTGGTTGATTGTAGGCGAAGAAGAGGTTTGACATGGACGCGCCTGCTGGTCCTTTCGGAACCAAGGCAAGCTCTTGCTTTTTTCGCCCCTTCTCTTACTAATTGACATTTTGTTTTCCTTTTCATTTGTTCTATGTAATGTTCACTGGACTTGCAAATTATTCTAGTTTTAGTTCGGTTTTTTCTAGGATTGTGTCAAGGGGTGCAGCCAGACGAAAAATTGGCCAAGTTTGTTTCTTTGCATGAACTTCTGTAATTGATTTTAAGGTAGTACTACTCGATGAGTGATGCGGAAATTTTGGTTGCCAATTCAGACGAGCTCAGCTAAGAAAATGACTAAGAAAGGTAC
This sequence comes from Piper betle, assembly GCA_033002965.1. NCBI lineage: Eukaryota > Viridiplantae > Streptophyta > Magnoliopsida > Piperales > Piperaceae > Piper > Piper betle. The sequence goes on along the minus strand of JAURVB010003124.1, from coordinate 267,723 downwards.
CTAATATCATCAGCCAGCGATATCCTCACCAGTCTTAAATATTTGCTGAATCACTTAATTCTCTGGTCATGGTAACCTTTTATGAACTGTTAGTCGTCATCTCTCCTAGGAAAGCACTATACAGGATTGTTTACTGTAAGAAGTTGGATTCCTGTGACAATGTCAAATATCTCTATTTTGTACGAGTGCTACTTTATGTTGTGCCTCTGTAATATTGACAACTGCCAATGTTATTGTTGCATCTATACAAGAAGCTTGCTTGTTGGAGAAGGTTTCTAAATTGTTTTGAGGTTCTAGTTCGTGTATGTTATGGTTTTTTCTCTCCATGTTATCTAATTTCAATTAAGCTTGTCAATTTGCAAAAAGTGGCATGAGCTTTGTAGAATTATATGCAAAACTTGGTAGATTTCAGGAATTTATAGGTGGTTGACAAAATTGATTTGTTGAGTTGTATGTTTAGGCAACTTAGAATTAATAGAATAGGTTGAAAACCTTTTTCTAAATTCTAAAAACTGTTATCTTTAATGCTGTAATCTTGCAATAGTGTAGTAAAGCCTTACAAAATGATTTATCTTTGAATGAAACTGTTGTCAAATACTGCTCTTACTCTCGCATAATTGACATTTAGGTCATGATGTGTGTTCCTTAGTGCTGTGATCTTTGTAATAGTTATAGTAATAAAGCACTCCAAAGATGATTAAAATTATGGTTATATTTTGGCTGGACAACAGGAAAACATGCAGAAGCAAATTGAGTGTAATGGACCAAAATACTGCTGAAGAGGGATGTAGAAACTAAAGTTAGGAATGACTTTTTCATAAGCCAAGTCAATAAACCTAGACAACTACCATCTATTTTATCATGTAAAGTGAATTACTATTTTGCTGTGTGGGTATTATGTTTGTATAGTTTTTGGAAAAAAATGATTCTTGTTTAGGGTGATTAGAATTAGAATATGACGAAAAAAAAACTGATGTGGATCTTTAGCTCAAAATTGACAGAGCACTCAAAAAATCCTTAAAGAATGATGATTCGAATCTATCAAGATCCTACTCAGTTAATATTTAATAAAAATTTGAGATGTTGTAATTATGTAAATAAACAAAAAAAATGATATATCATGGTTGTATTCCATATGATATTAAAAATAATATAAATAGACAAAAAATTATTGTCGTCATTTAATAACATTATATAAGATTACAATCCACAAAAATACACAATATTTCCCAATATATATAATCATACATCATGTAACCCCAAAAATTTTATTGCATGGAATCATTACAATTGCTATGAATATTTTTACATGTTATAAAATAATGACCTCTCTTATTACAAAAACTATAAATTCTTTTTTTGTTTGAGTTTGAACAACTTCATATCTTGTCTTCAATCTTTGACTATTTTTTGGACGACTTGTAGTACGCAATAGATAGGAGTCACGTATTACTATTCGGGAAATATGCTCCGTTGAAGAGGGCATCAATGTCCTCCAACAAGCTATCATGGCAAGCCTCCTTGAAGTCGGCAATGTCGTACTTGTCAGCAGCCCTCAAGATGGCCAACCTATGTGCTAGGAACTCGTCAAGGTGGATGTCTCCATAGATGTAATTGGAACGCTTGGCATGACTCGGTGGATGTGTCCGAGATGTCAATGGTGGAGAGCTCCTTCTCCTTGAGGTCATGGGAGAACATGTTCCAGAACACTGGCGACCTCGTGGTCAGGACAGTGCGGTGGGCAAAGGCAGCCACCATTGGAGGCGTTGATGGTGATGTCAATGTGGACGTCGTCCGCCAGAATTCTTGTAAGGGAGATAAGGGCGGTAGAGGTGGAGCGGGATTGGATGAAGCCCTCTGCCCACACTGATGTTGGCCCTCCCCCCTATTTTAGTAATATCACAAAACTACATTAAAACCTTCGATATTTTATGTAGCAAATTGATGTTCATCACTAAACCAACAACACCATTTCGATAACATCTTTATCCAAAATTGATGATCAATTATTATTTGATAACATGCTACCCAAATTGTAATTAACGATGAAAGGAGGAGTTGTTAAACCTCTGTTTTGACGCATGACATATGCTTAAAACTTTATTGAATTGATTCCCACCAAACATCTTGTAAACTAATGATCCCCACTGAAACACAAATCCACACAAGCACAATCCTACAGTCCACTTCACAACCTAGGGCATGCAACAACCATTAACTAAAAAAGAAAATCAGCATTAAAAGCATTAGAAATGATAAACTAACCAATATAATAAACTGTCGAAATTAATCTATCACAAACTAACTGATTTCTGTTCATATTAACAATTTAAACTCTACTTTATCAACCACACATCATAAGATTAGAAAGCTAAAAGGAATACAACTAACTATAGGTGGAAGATGACCAAGATAATCAAAATTGCTCTCCCTCACTGGATCAACATCAGTAGAATCTTAAACAAATGACTCGATTGCTTCCAAAAAATCCCAACTTCATGTTCTGCAAAATCAAGATCTTTCTGAATCTTATCAGATTCACTCCTCCACGTCATTAATTATCATTGCAATTTCTTCAGGGTAGCTTTCTTGTCAGCCAGCTTCACCTAAAACAAGTTTGAACAGTGATTATATCTGTGACAAGATGGTATAGAAAAGATGATGGGAAGAGAACGTGGGAAAACTTCATACATTAGCTATAATGAAAGGACTAGATAATAAAACTAAGTTTCTACTATGCAAGAGTTCAATCCCGCTCCACTAGAAACCATACTGCAAGTAATTACAGCTTCTTCACAAGGTAAGGAATTAGTTCTTGACCGTGGTGAAGACCCCAACAGAGTGTGGGCCGAAACGCCCTTCAACTTCTTCAAACGACACACACACAAATCAGCAAAGCAAAAAGCAGCAGCACTTACCAGACGCGACGCAACCATTCGCCGCCTCCATCACCCCATACGAAGCGATCTGCACAGGGGAAAGCTGCGATCTTGTCCACTACAAAGCGATCCTCACGGGGGAACAGAAAGAAAGACGACGCCTTTCTAGGGTGGACGGCCGAGGAGGGCGTGGTGGCAATGGGGAGGGAAGGGGGTTGCCGAAGCAGCGGCGGGTGGCGGGGAGAGAAGGGAGGGAAGGCCGGGGGGTGGTTTAAAACGGATGTTTTCACCTGTTCGGGATTTAATAGGCATGATTTAATTTCCAGCCGTTGGATGTAATCCAACGGCTGGATCAAAAGTGTAGCACAACCATATGCAGAACACACTTCCTTTCTCCCACGTATGTATATATATATATATATTTGGATTTTATCCAACGGTCTGTACATTCCCCCTCCTTTTTTTTTGCATTCCCCTCTCCCCTGCTTTCACCCCCCCGCTCCTCTTTCCTCGCCCCGTGCCCCTCGCCCCGCCCCATGCCCCTTGCTCCGCCCCACGCCCCTCGCCCCTCCCCCTGCGCCCCCGCCCCGCCCCACGCCCCTTGCTCTGCCCCGCATCCCTCTCCCTCGCCCCGCCCCACCCCACCCCCTCCTCTGCCCCTCTGTTTTACCGAGCAACTTTGGGTCACTCAGGGTTGCCGTGGTTGTGAGGCGGCAATGGCCAACGGAGTCGCTGGCTAGAATTGGGTGGCCTATGGTCTAGCACAGGCGAAAGCTGCAGCGACGATGAAGTAGAGGAGCTTCCTCTATTTCGGTTCCTCTGTTTCTCTATCAGTGCGGCGCAACACGGCCGGCGGGAGGCGTCGGCTTGGGAGTCATGTGAGATGGGCGGCGGTGGTGTAGGTGACGGCGGCGGCGAACTCACCGGCGGTCGGGGTGGCAGGGAAAAACAGAGGAGAGGGGCAACGTCGGTAGTGGAGAAAGTCAGGGTGAAAATAAGGGGGGAGCAATTTTAATAAAAACTTGACTCGTCCTCAACTTGAGTCAATATTACAAATAAATTATATATATATATATATATATAATAATAATAATAATTTTATAATAAAAACTTAACTCACTCCAACAAGAGTTAAGATTTTTATTAAGAAATTATTTTTATATTTTTTAAAATTTATTTCGTAATATTAACTCTAGTCGGAAGCAAGTTAATTTTTTATTACGAAATTATTTTATATATTTTTTAAATTTTATTTTGTAATATTGACTCGAGTCGGGATGAGTCAAGTTTTTATTATGAAATAAAATTTTAAAAAATAAACTAATTCTGTCCAATTTAAAAAAATAAATTTATTTCGTAATATTGACTCGAGTCAGTAGCGAGTCAAGTTTTTATTATGAAATTATTTTATATATTTTTTCAATTTTATTTCTTAATATTGATTCAAATTGGGAACGAGTTAAGTTTTTATGATAAAATTATTATATATATATTTTTTAAAATTTATTTCATAATATTGATTACAGTTTGGAGTGAGTCAAGTTTTTATTACGAAACTACCCATGCCCATTTCTTTTTAGACTCAAGTCAATATTCTGAAATACATCTTGAAAAATATGACAAAAAGATTAAAATACCATAAAATAAAGTAATCCATTATAACTTGATTATTTTATTTTTATGGTATTTTACTATATTTTTTCATATTTTTTAGGATATATTTTGTAATATTGACTTGAGTCAGGAGCAGTCAAGTTTTTATTACAAAATTGTCATTGAGCGGTGGGGAAAAAACAGGGTTGGTTAAGAAAAATGAATAATGGCAATTTTGTAATAAAAACTTGACTCGCTCCCGACTAAAGTCAATATTATAAAATATATCCTGAAAAATATAAAAATATAGTAAAATACTATAAAATAAATTAATTGAGTTCTAATGGTTTATTTTATTTTTTAGTATTTTACTTTATTTTTTCAAATTTTTTGAGATGTATTTCGTAATATTGACTCGAGTCAGCGAGTCAAAGTTTTTATTACAAAAATTTGACTCGAGATGTATTTCGTAATATTGACTCTAGTTGAATGCGAGTCAAGTTTTTATTATAAAATTATTTTATTTTATTTTTAAAATTTATTTCTTAATATTGACACTATTCGAGAGCGAGTCAATTTTTTATTACAAAATTATTTTATTTTATTTTTAAAATTTATTTTGTAATATTAACTCAAGTGGAGAGCGAGTCGGGGGAAAATGACTCGATTGCAATTTCGTAATAAAAACTTTACTCACTCCCGATTCAAGTCAATATTATGAAATAAATCCCAAAAAATATAAAAAATACAGTAAAATAACATAACATAAAATAATCTAGTTCTAATGGATTATTTTATTTTATGGTATTTCACTCTATTTTTTCATATTTTTTAGATTTATTTCATAATATTGACCAAGTCGGGCTCGAGTCAAGTTTTTATTTTAAAACTACCCCTCTCGAAAAATATGAAAAAATAGGCTAAAATACCATAAAATAAAATAATTCATTAGAATTCGATTATTTTTTTGAATTTTTTAATATTTTTTTAGATTTATTTCGTAATATTGACTCGGGTGGGAGCGAGTCAAATTTTTATTACCAAACTACCCCTGCACATTTCCTCCTCCCTCCCCTGTTTCGCCAGTGACTCTATTTTTCCATCCTTGTACCTCGGCAACCTCGCCGCCCACCGCCTCTTCACCAGACTCCCAAGCCACCCCCGACCCCGACCGTGCTGTGCGGCATCCCGGGAGAAACAGAGGAAGCAAAACAGCTCCTCTACTTCTTTGTCGTCGCAGCTACTGCTGGCGCTGTGCTCCACGACTGCCTCCTCATTGGTCCTCCTCGTTAACGCCTCCCACCTTCATCCCGCCGTCGCTGGTCGCTGTGTCGCGGGAAGAACGACTCACATGTGTCGTGCGCAGCTTGGCCGGAGTAAAGCAAGGCTTGGGCACCAGGGGGCGGGGGTGTGACGAGGGCCGGCCAGGACGCGGAGGAGGTGGGTGGGGTGGGGGTGGGGGGTGGGGGTGGGGAGTTGTTGTGTTGTGGGGGTTATTTTCTAGTCGTTGGATGGCGATCCAACGGCTGGGATCAAACTGCAGTACAGCCAAGATGGCTGTAATGCAGTACAACAAACCTTTCTCCATATATATATATACACACCAATAGAAGTAAATTAATTGTAACCTCTGTTGCACGAATCGGCCGATTCCGTGCGGAATCGACTCGATTTAAATCGGATCGGCGCGATGCCGATCCGATTTAACTCGGAATCGGAATCGGCCGATTTAAATCGGAATTGGTTTTTTAATGAAATTACTAAAATACCCTAGGTATGATTTTTATTAAATTATTTAAGCATGGGTAAAATGGTAATTTGGATTTTAAAAACCTAAAATCAAACCCACTCCCCCACGCCGCCGCCGCTCGTCCCCCGCCGCCGCCCCGTTTCCGCCCTCCGCCGTGCTCCCCGACTCCGGGCTCGCCGCCGACCGGGCTACCGACCTCGCCGCCGACCTCGTAACGTCCCCGTCGAAGTGTGGCCGGACTGAATCGGGCTGTGACGCACGAATCGCCGCGACGTCGCGGCCGTTCTGGGCCGCCTCACCGCCGGCTGCGGGCCGCTGACTGTTCGTCCGACCGGGCTGCCAACATCCTCCAACATCGCCGCCGAGACTCGCCGCCAACCGGGCCGGCGGCGGCAGCGGGGGTAAAGAGTGGCATTCTCGTAATTAAAAGTTGACTCGAGTCTAACTCGATTCAAAAATAATAATTAATTCTAAATAATTTAAAAAATCTTAAAAATATTTAAAAATATCAGAAACTATAATACACAGAATAATATCAAAATAACATCAATACCCAATTTTAATATATTTATATTATAAATTGTCAAATTATTATATATGACCGATTAAATTAATTTGGACCGATTCAACTGAACCGATTCTTGGCCGATTTAGACCGATTCCGATTCCGATTCCGACTCCCTGGAAAACCGATTTCGAACGGACGGCGGTAGTGCATCTTCGGTCGGTGGTGGTACATCTCGAACGACGGTTGTGCACTCGACGATAGTTGTGTGACTCGGTCGGCGGTCGTGCAACTCAGTCGGTGGTTGTGCAACTCGGTCGGTGGTTGCGCACTCGGTCGGTGGTTGCGCACTCGGTCGGTGGTTGCGCACTCGGTCGGTGGTTGCGCACTCGGTTGGTGGTTGTGCACTCGGTCGGTGGTTGTGCACTCGGTCGGTGGTTGTGCACTCGGTCGGTGGTTGTGCACTCAGTCGGTGGTTGTGTACTCGGTCGGCGGTTGTGCAACTCTGTCGGTGGTTGCGCACTCGGTCGGTGGTTGCGCACTCGGTCGGTGGTTGTGCACTCGGTCGGTGGTTGTGCACTCGGTCGGTGGTTGTGTACTCGGTCGGCGGTTGTGCAACTCTGTCGGTGATAATTCTATCTAGATGCTAAATTCTGATCTGGATCATATATATCATAAATCCACTACTATCTCTAACATATCTTGGCTGCTAACAACTAGGCTCAGGTTGTCCAACCATACGTGTCTAATCCAGAGGGGTTTGGATCATGTGCTAACGCATATGATGGTAAATCTATGCTGAACTCACTGTAATCTCTTCAAATCTGGAGTGGCTACTTTCATCAGTGCTGACTGGCCTTCAATAGTAATCCTGATCTTTTCCTCATCATATCGAGACCTCTGTCTGGTAAAGTGAAGCCAAAACTGCTACCAGCAGGTCATAAACTAATGGAGGAGGGGATGTGGTGAAGTACCCATTGGACTGCCGATCCACCTCGCTACTCATCCTCATTCATCACTATCTTCTGGAAGTGGTCCATCTCATGTATCAACTAGCTTGCTAATATCTCTATACTTCAAGCTCCTTATTATTACCCATTTTCTTTTTAACTCATTCCTATCATGTACACCATGTCCCATGGAAATAGGACTGATGTGGTGACATACAAAGGACGGACACCTGGTCAACATCCAATCAATCCAAATCTCTTGTGTGATGGACAAAACTAGTGGGTCTCTAAGCCCATCGTGACAAGCTTGTCAGATTCCTGCTGACGGCTACTGACATCCAAATCTGGTATAAGATTGGAACTCATACCCATTCTACCCCTACTAGCACTACACATATCTTGCTCACATCTAACGTACCAACTGTCTGCTATCATCCCATAGAAATGACCTGTCAACTCAACTAAGGTCAGTTCCACACAATTTCGATCCAGTCCTGAATACACTATTATCCAAACGATTTGTGAAGAAAATCTGCATGTAAAGAAAATATACAAAAACATACCTGCCAGCTGGACTCGGAGTAGTCTTTGCACACACATCACCTATAAAAGTATCATACATCTTAATCGGCCGAGAGTGGCTCTGATACCAATGTTGTAACACCCCAAATCCGGTTCACGCTCGTGAACCGAACCGGCATGTTACAGGCCCCGGTTAGGTTGGCTAACCCGAACCTAACTCATACGGATCCAATCTCGGCGTCTTAAGATGTAGATACGACGTGCCATGCATGGATAAATTCATAAAACCCTAACATGACACTACATGGATGACATGCAACCTAAATTTCACACCAAACAATTACAATCAAAATTAGTAAAAATTCTAAAATAAAAGGGACAGAATTTCCCCTAAAAATACAATTAGGGGCCACCCTGTCAAAATCGTATATTTCAAACATATATACGTATAGCAACAATAACATTCACACGTACTTCTAATCTATTATATTCATCATTCTCTGAACTTTGGGTCCTAACCCATCACGCTTCCGCTGCGCTACTCTGATCATTTCACATTCTATCATGTCTCATGCATTTGAACATGTCATTCACAATATAATCACATAATAACACAAATTTAAACATTCAGAAATCTAACATGTGTGTGCACAAGACCTCATTGCTCCTCCGTCCAAGCTGGCTCATCCACCTCGTGCTTATCACCTACATATATATAAGAAAAACGTCAGTAACAAGCGTTACTGGTCCGGAAAATAAAATAACTATAACAAACTGACTATGAGAGCAAACTCTCATCTGAAAGAAAACATATACTTCCTCAAGAACACTCTGAAGGGCACTACTGAGGAGCCACTGGGCTGCAGACCCGGTAGCATCCCGAACTTACTGCTCTGCTGCTGGTACTGTGCTACTCTCAGCACTTCTTTTTCAGTACTTCTCATGAAACTTTATCCTAAGCCCTCTCCGAACCTCCATATCTCTCCTGGCCTTGAGCACGAAGGCCGAGTACTCTCAGGCAGTCGCCTTTAGTACCCTTTGAACCACAAGTCCGGACATGCGCTGTACTAAACAGTACCCGTAAACCTCCACGTTCTCCGGGTGTGAGGAACTCAAACGCGGAGTTGTCAGGATCCCTCGGGAATGGAACAGTCCGCTGGCACTAATCCAGAGCCCGCTTTGACTGTCACGGCATCCTCTGCATGGTACGTGCAGTCGGTTTCTCCATCTCTCGTCTCACTGAAAACTCGATAAAACTATATATATAGGCCTGGGAAGGGATTCATATAATAGGCCCGAAGGCAACTTGTGGTGGATCTTGTTTTCGAAATCATCCTCGAGGGATCTCATCCTCGAGGGGTTATTAATCCGGAAATATTCGATTAAATGGCCCGAGTTAAGTGGGATCCAATAAAACGCCACTTAACCCGCCCTGCAATAATAAAATAAACATACAATGGAAGAGCGTAAAACAAGACGAGTCCTAAACGGACCTGGTAGAAGCTCCAAGCGTGTCATCGCGCCTAGGCGGCAAGCTCCTACTCCGTACCTACACATCAAAACTAAATACTAACGCCCGCTAACTAAATGATGCATCAAACTCAATAACATTAAAATCACAATGCAAGCATCCATCAACATAACAATCAGAAAATCATAAAAATTAATTAATCCTAACTCATCCTATTCATACTAATTTTATTACGTTTTTCTAACTTCTGTCGTGATCCATTATCATGATCCAACTCGATCTATCTCATTAGATCACCTACATTCATCCATTCAAATCATGCATGTAACTTATCATTTTATCCCTAATTAGTCATTAATCACATCATGCGACTCATCGTTTCATCCATAATTAAGTATTAATCATATCAATAAACCAACCCTAGCATGCTGTACTAACAATCATCATCCATCTTAAATAAATCACTCGGAGGTAATTATACCTCACGTCGTCGGCAATCGGCGACGGCTAGGGTTCCGTCGCGCATCTCGGAGCTCGAATTCGGCGCTCATCGGCGTCCGAAGCTCGATCGGGCTCCACCGGGTGAGCCCCGCGGAAGATCCGGTGAATTCCGGCGAATTCCAGAAATTCCGATTTTCGGCGGTTTCCCGGCAGTTGCGGGCGGTTTTCCGGCGACTTCCGGTGGTTTTCCGGCGACTATTGCCGGTGGTATCTACTAGCTGGATAGGGGTCATGTAGGGTACCCTCGGAACCGGCTCGGCGAGCCTGACTCCTCTACGAGGTCGACGCGGCCAACGAAGGTGGTGGCTCGCCGGAAAATGACTAAAACAGGGCCGCGGCGTTGGGTCGCTAGATCCGGCCGGCCACGGCGGCGATGGCCTCCGTTCCGGTCGGGGAGGGTCGCTGGGTGGTCGGTGGTGCCGAGGCGACCACTGGATGACGGCTGCGACGGTCGCCGGCGACCGAATCGGCGACGCGACCAAACGCAGCCGCGGCGCTAGGCGTGGCGATTCCGGCGTCGCGGCGGCCCGATGGTGGCCGGGCCTGGTCGGGGCGGCGCGGCGACGTCGTCGCCGAGCTGGGCGGCGTCGGTCGACGGCCGGGCGGCGCCGACAGCGGCGGCGGTGGCGCGCGAACAGGGGCGGCGCGCGGCAACGTTTTGGGGAAGAAAGGTCGGGGAAGAGGAAGAAAAGGGCTGGTGGCAGTTTCGTAAATAATACTTGACTCGTCTCCGGCTCGAGTCAAGTATAATAACTAAGTCGTATTAAATCCTAAAAAAATTCATAAAAATCGGGAAAAATCCCGTAAAATCAAACAACACACAAAAAAAATCATAATGATATGGTCTAGAACTATCAACCCACCCAGACTGCCCGAACGCGTCCTAACGCGGTAAACGGCCTAATACTAATTTTACGATCCATTATATATAAAAATAAAAAAAAATTACTGGCATACTCTCATATATCTGATAACTCATTCTGTTCTGCTGTGTTCATGACGTTATCATCATATACTTGGGTACGCATGACCCTCATAGCTCATACACGCGACTGGCATTGGCTCGGTACACGTGTCCTGAAACTGACTCAACTCGAAAAAATAACGGTCGACCCGACCGGTTCTGAATATAAAACCCTAACTCGAATCGTGGGTTTTACATATTATGTATCAGTTTTTTTTATTTTCCAAACCTTGAAAGCAATTTTTATTTGAATTTTTTTTTAATTATAAATTATGACATGCATTCTTCATATATTGAATTGCATTTCCATTTTAAATTACTTTAACTCTAATATTTTCTATATCCATTCAAAACTTTTATTTTAGATTTCTGAATATTTTTTTTATTCTTTAATTTGGTATTATCTTTATATTAAATATTTTGTATTTATTTTTCCAGCCATGAAGGTAATCTTTATTGTTTGTTATAAATTTAGTTTTTTTAATTATGAATCATAATTTATTCTTTATATATTGAATTAACTTTAAGTTTTAAATTGGATTGACTTTAACTCTACCATTTAGTATGTAAGTTCAAGACACTTATCATAGGTTTCTTATTATTTTTTATATTTTAATTTGGCCTTGTCTTTGCATTGAATATTTCTATTTTTTTATTTTTAAATGCCTACTCAAGTTTATTGTTTTTATCGACTATTTTTTATACAAATGGATGAGACCAAATGATTTTTCATTTAACAAAAGCAAGTTTTTAAGCTTGTTTTTATTTTACTTTATTTTAAGTTTTGTTCCATGGATTGCGATTTTTGTATTTTGAATTAGCTTATTTTTTTAATTGAATAAACTTAAAATCTTCATATTTTACTTATGCGTATTGGGAGGGATGTAGCTGATGCAAATATATGTTTTAAATAATTTTTTATTTAAATAATCTTTCAAGTTAAAATTCGAACTAAAATTGTCATGCACATTGTGTGGGTATATATATATATATATGTGTGTGTGCACGCGCGGGCGCACGCGCGTGCGCGTGTGAGCGCGCCCACGCGCGTGTGAGCGTGAGCGCCGCTAGTGTACACGTGGGACTAGATAACCAGAGCCCGGGGCACAGAAAAATTCCTTCCCTTAAAAGGCCCAGGTTAAATCAATTTCTTTTTTTAAAAAATCAAAAACATTCACCACCCCTTTCTTAAAAATAATAAATTTCATTTAATTATTAAATTTTACTCCAATTAACTTTTTTTACTCAGAAAGACCTACTCAATTATGATTATTACTTATTTTTAGTATAAAATTAAAATTATGTTTGGTATTTAGATACCACTATTGGCTTCCAAAAACAGATATATTTTGCTAAAGGTAAATAGGTATTGACTATTTTTATTTAAAATAAATAGTGATATTTTTAATTTAGAATTTATTTTGTATATTATTATTATATATTATTAATAAGTGTCAAATCTACCATTGTGTGGGTCTTTTGCTAGTTGAATAATAATTGAATAAGAATTTTTATTATTTACCTTTATCTTCTCTCTGTATTCAGGGATGAAAGAATGATGTTTGAAATAGAACATCCATGCACCAATTTTCTCTAATTAAATGATGTCAATCTAAATAAAACATGAAATGTTATATTTAGAACCATGATTAAAAAAATTTTAAAGGGACTTTTTTTTTTGGGAAGGCCTAACTCAACAATATTTTCAAATGTAAAAATGCTCATTATCATGTGTCCTCGTGGCAAATTTCAAGCTCTCTAGGCCTCCCACAATTCCACGCCACTACAACTAAAATTTAAAATTGTGGTGTTCAGACTCAAATCAGGAGGATATATAGTGGAATCTGTAATAATTTGTATTATTTTTAATCTAAGGAATAATGAGGACATATGAAATTAGCATATATTGTTCTTGTTGACACTTAAAATTATTATTTATATAATTTATATTACTTATAAAATATTAATTTAATCAAATAAAAAATTAAATTAATATATTTGTTAATATTTTTTATTTGGCTCAATGAGTCAATTATGAGATATACCGATATGAAATGAGTCAAACTCAAGAAATTATAAAGCAGAGTTGATACGAAAAAATTTTTAAATAAAAAAAGTTTCAAAACTATGCTACTCCAGACTGTCATCCACCAGTATTATTTTACCTACGTTCAAGTGGCGTAAAAAAAGGTTAATTTCTTTTTACCAAATCAGAAAAGGGATAAAAGCTATGATCATCATGAGTGTCGCTTACAAATTATGTTACAACAAGGTACTGTATGTCTCCAAAGATGAGGACAACTTCACATACTCAAGACCCATCTCCATTCCTTAAAAAAAAAAAATCTCTTTGGAGACATCCATTTTTTTTTAAAAAAAAGGCATTCAAGTGTCTGCAGTTTTTTCACCTTCTCTTCAAAATGTAATTTATCTCTTGTATTTTTAGATTGATTTAAGTCCAATTATAGAGATTTAAATTCCCACATTCCCATTGGTTTCTATGCGTCCTAAACAGTTAAAAATCATGACAAATTGACAATCAAACCTGTTATAAAATGCCTTAGAAAAATAAGCTTTTTTATGTAAATGCATATCCACCATGATCATTGATTAGCTTCTATTTATTAGGGTTGAGTTACAAATTCCTTTTAACTGTATTTATTGTGAAAATGTTAGATACGCCCACTTACCTATACGCTAATTACGAGAGATCATATTTCTTAATGAGTGAGTTGATTTTTTTGTAAAATTATTTAAAAAATAAAAACAATTCATTTTTTTAGTTATAAACAACACAAATATATTTAAAATCACCGGTAAGAGAGACGGCTAAAAATTTCTTTCTTTTATTTCGGTGGAATATAATGAATTTGCATGCAATATGCTCTATATGACATATTAAAACAAGTTAATAAAAATAAAAAGAGCTCTCTCTATATTTATAAATAATCTATATATAAATTAGTAATGTTTCTAAGAAAAAATTGTTTGGTATTGATCCTCTTATAAAACCAATAATGCTACGTGTATGTAAATTTAATATTCAAAAGGGAGAACACCATTGACCGGCCACCAAACCATTACATGGTCCCTACCTTGGGATAACATATTATACAACATCATAGAGTTCTACTCTAACTTCAAATGTCTTCCAATCAACACATCATGTTATCTTTTATTCTAGTTTGGACTATGCATTTTTTTAAAAATTGATAAATATTTTTGTAGAAACAATATGTTAGTAGATAAATAGAAATGTAAAAGAATTATAGAAGTGCCACTGTGCAAAATGGTTTATTTCATTATATTAAATAGATTTTTCGCCTAATGCATGTGTACAAATTAATTAATTTACTATACACGTAAATATTTTTTATGAGATATGTAATATGTTAACCACAAGGTATGTTTGGATTGTGGGAAAGAGTTTTTTCTTATTTGGTTAGTAAAAAAAATTATTAAAAAATTGAATTTATTTTTCATCAGTGGACGGCATGGTCCAACTAGCGACAGTTAGACTTGGTTGCGCTACTTATAAGATCACATGACCAAATATATAGCTGAATAATTGACAGTGGCCGACCATGTCTAGCCCCTAGTGGGCAGCCTGATTTGGCTTACGCGACTACCACCGGCATCCTTGAGTAGATTTGTTAATTGAGCGAGCCAACTCGTGAGTATTTAACATTCGGCTCGGCTTGACTTGACTCGAAATTCGACATTTAAATACTTGAGCTCGAACTCGAATCTTACGAGCCAGCTTAAGCAAGGTCGTGTTCGACTCGACTCGACTCGACTCGATAAAATAATATAATATTATAGTTTTTATATTATATTATATTTATTTATTTATATATACACACAATATAATAATAAAGAAGTGAGATAGTTGAGATGGTAAATATTCAAATTAATGACCTTAAAGTTGTAGGTTCAATCCACATTGATTGTATTTTTTTAAGTGAGGGACTTTTGACTTTTAATCGAGCCAGTTTTGAGCTCACGAACAAGCTGAGTTAGAGCTCGGGAAAATTAAACAGTTTAAGTGTATTCAAGCACGAGTCAAGCTCGAACACATAAAAAATATTCGAGTCTAACTCGTGCATGTATGTTAAAAACTCTGTTCGATCGAGTTTGAACGAGTTTCAAACTATTCGAGCCAAGTTCGAACACAAATTAAACTCGGCTTGCTCGCCCGATTAGCACCCCTATCCTCGAGGGAGGAACACTTTATTTTTTATTTTTTATTTTTATAATGGATAGAATTAAGCCATATTTATAATCACACGACCTGTATATATCATTTTACCTTAAAACTTAACCTCGTAAAAACATAAAAATATTTGTTTTTAATATTTAATATCAGCAATCCATGCTTTTATTGACTCAAGTATCTACTGCGGCTGCTCCTCTTCCCCGTTTCTCTTCCTTTCATCATCCCATACCACGCCCAGGTGATCTCCTTGACGATTTTCTTCCCCTGTTCTTCTATGTTCACCCACCAATTCCACATTCAACCTTTCAAAATAAGTTCTTGATGGATATCTTTTTAAGCTGTGTGGTTTGATGCAAAAAAATGTTGTCTTTCAAGGTGTGTGGGAGTGCCCAGGTGTTTTTGGATGGATTTATGCATCTGATTATTGAAATCCCGGTGCTAATTTTATGTTGGAGTGGTGAAAATGGTGCCTTAGTTGGTCGTTTTGAATCTGGGATGGTAAAAATGCGTCTTCGAATCGTTCATCCCAATCATGTGCTGATGTCTAGTTGCTGTTTTACGTTTTGACTGTGGCGGTACAATGTCTAGGACATGGTGAAGTTTGGACTGGTCATCGGTTTGTATTAAAAAATGCCTTATGGTGCATTGGTTGGCTACTATGGTTTACTTTGCCTGTTAATTTTTTTTTCTTATTTTGATGTGTGGATATTGTTGTTGTTTACTGTTTCTTATCTCCTTGTCCTTTTCAGTGTTAATAATTTATTTGTATGATGGGTTTCCTCTTCTACTCAATTGTGATGGTTGTGTTTTTGTTTTCTTTTCCTGTTGTTTCTTCTTTGATGATCATTTGGTTTTCAGGGTGTCGGTTCTTAACCTTTTGAGCTTAGGAACCAGCTGATAGTTGGGGATCAATCAGTTGAGCTGTCAAACGAGAAAGGAAGGAAGCATTTTGTAAGTACATAAGTTTTTTGTGATTTGTTAGGTGTAAGGAGTTTCCAGTTTGGGGCGTTTGAAGGTATATATCATCTTCTTATCACTTCGTTTTTGTGCTGGAACTGCTCCTGCTTTGTTTGACAATTTTTGGGGGAGTCCAGTAGGGGGAATTTGGTTTTCAATGGCTGAATTGGTTGGACCTCGATTATACAGCTGCAGCAACTGTGGCAACCATGTT
Organism: Piper betle; assembly: GCA_033002965.1. Classification (NCBI taxonomy): domain Eukaryota; kingdom Viridiplantae; phylum Streptophyta; class Magnoliopsida; order Piperales; family Piperaceae; genus Piper; species Piper betle. The sequence continues at coordinate 251,201 of JAURVB010003124.1, read as the reverse complement.
TCGCTTCATGATGATGTCATTTCTAAAGCTTTTCAGGTAGATTTACCCCATGGATTGTGCTTTTTGTATGGATATCTGTGGCTGGATATGAATTCTCAAACTGGCATCATTCTTTGAGTTGGTGTATTGATTAAGTTTCTAAGACATTTTATCCATTTCTTTCTTCTTCTTCGTCTTTTTCTTCTTCTTATCTTGTTTTAACTCGGTTTGCTATTTTTAATCATGATCAAGGTTTCATTTGGCGTTGAGGCCATGAAATGATTTTATATGAGACGTCAAAGTTTGGTCTGGTAACAATATTGGCTACCAAAGCTCTGACAAAACAGAATTAGAAAATGCATGATCCAGCTAAAATTGTTTATGAATCACAATATTACTCAGCTGCTCTCTTTTTTAAAAAGAAATAAAAATTATGTGACTCTAATATGGCCTATTCAAGGATGATGATGACAATGCTATTTTTTTATTTAGCTCCATCATGAACTACGAACAAAGTACTCCTTACTAGCACTGACAGTGAGGAAATAAGGAGATGGATTGTTCAAGTCATATTTGTGGTCTGATATTGTCCATATTGTTTGTGAAATATATGAACAACGTTTTGTGGAGAGCATATAGTACTAGATGGTAGTTTGTCAAGCTTATTTCTTTCAACATTATATGGCATATTGCTATGTTTTTTGATTTGCCTTGTGTTAATTTCCATTTTATTTCTGACCAGGTAAAACTCTATATGAGTTGAAGGATGTGTGAATGTTTTATAATCTTTTCCATGGGAATGTGTTCTTAATTAGGACTTTTTGTTTCCAATTTTCCCAGGGGAGGAATGGTCGTGCTTTTCTATTTTCACATGCAATGAACATAGATGTTGGGCCAAAAGAAGACAGGCAGCTTATGACTGGACTGCACACTGTTGCCGATATCTCATGCTCTGACTGCCACCAGGTATTGGGTTGGAAATATGAAAGAGCTTATGAAGAAACACAGAAGTACAAAGAAGGGAAGTTCATACTTGAGAAGTCCAAAATTGCCAAAGAGAACTGGTAGCACTCTCGCAGTCAAAGCCAGGTTATCCAATTGTACTAAATAAGTATTTTATCCCTGTTTTTATTGTACATAGGATCATTGAAAATGCTTGGGTTTCGCAGCCATGTCATGGTCAGAAGGTGTGTCATCCAAATCACTGATATCTCTGTGATAAAAAGTTGGGGGTAGTGTCCATGTAACAGTTGAATCTTGTGTCCGTTTGGGAAAAAAATGGTGGTGGAATTGTGCATAACAATTAAAGTTGATTCATTGTTCTTTGCAGGTGTGTGTATGTGTGTTAACCTTCTGTGAAGGTTCTGAATAAAGTTATACAACATGAATTGCTTCCTCTTCTTTCTTAAAATTTTCTCCATTTGATTAGAGTCATTTACTATTGAGTTCACATATCTTGAAAAAAGGCATGTATCCTTCAAAGCATTGAAGAAGAAACTGAATTACATTTCTTAAATATGATATTACTGCTTTGCAGTCGTTGTCGTATGAGACTGACCATATCCCTCTATTCATACTGGTGGTGCTGTTTAGATTCAAATTTTGATGTACATTTGCTTATTCAGTATGAGACTGACTATATTCCTCTATTCAAACTGGTGGTGCTGTTTGGATTCAAATTTTGATGTACATTTGCTTATTCAGCTTATATTATGTCCCATTTTGAATTTAGTGACTACTTAAGTTAGATGGTTATTATGATATGTTGTGAAAAATATATAAGTTAAAACTTCATATGATAAGCAGGGGAAAAAATTGGTACCTTAAATGCATGTTTCACTCTGTTGTTGATTCATTTATTTTTCTCACTGAGCTCCATGTTGTTTTCATCTTGAAGCAGTGATTCACTTGCGTTTCCATTCTTTTTTCCCCAAAGTTTCCATTCTTTTGTTATTATGGTGGTAGTTTGGAAGGCTTCTTTAGAGTTTGCATGTAAATATGTATTGAGATAACAACAGCTTGCAATTGGCATTTGAACTCTTTACTCCTCTAATAAGAAAACTGCTTTTCTGCATCATCTTACTCACTATGTATAGCATTTGAATGACAAAAATATTACAAAATATCAGGTAGACAAAGATTATTAAGATAGCTTTGGGGAAAAAAGGATTATTAAGATAAACATTAAACAATTCCATTATCATCCGGCTTAAGTTTTTAATGCCTAGTGGTAATCTTTTAATATATATTTTAGCACTTATTTCAAGTACTAACAAATTAATTACAATGATTTTGGTGAAAAGCAAATTGATTACTCTAAATATGTTGGCTATTTAGCTTGCTTCAATTTTGTGGTTCTGTTACTCTGATCAAAATAAACCACTTGACGATAGGTACTGATGGAAAAGTTTATATAATCCATATGGAATATTAGTTATCTATCTTATCAGCTGGATTGAGGATAATGGCCACTGCAGCCGACCGTTTGCTTGACTCAAATTAGAAGATAATGACAATTATTAAGAACTACTTATCGTTTACGTTTTGTGCTATTGGCCAAAGCTTGACACATCATCAATGTGATTATTTATTTTTAATAAGACTGCTAGGTTACTAATTTATAGCTTAGTGTCAACCTGAAGCCACCGCCCCCTTCCCCAATCCTCAAAGAAAAAGAGTCTCATGGGCTACACATTTTATTTAGCGGGTCTCACCGCTAAGAATTTACTAAATAAATAAATAAATAATAAAAATAGTTATAAATATCCTATAGATGCACGAACCGGTCAATTTTGAGTGGAATCGGCCGATTTAAATCGGATCGACAGTGTGCCGATCCGATTTTGGGGCCGAATCAGTCAGACCCAAATCAGCATCCAAATTGGCTGATTTACCCTGATTTCGACCAATTTAAATCTGATTCAGAATCGGGGTAAATCGGGAAAATTTGATTTTTTTAGGTAAATGACTAAAATACCCTAGTTATGATATTTATTAAATTATTTAAGCATGGGTAAAATTAGAATTTTGATTTTAAAAACCTAAAATTACCCTGTCTTCCCCACTCTGCCTCTGCGCTTCCTCACCTCCGACCTCAGCTCCAACCGGGCTTCCGACCTCACCTCCGCCCTCGCAACCTCGCCTCTGACGAGACGAGGGTGGCGGGGCGGGCAGGGCAAAGGCGCAAGGGGGGACTAGGCAGGGCAGGGATGGCGAGGTGAGGCCGAGTGGGGTGGGGCCGGCGGGGGTGAGGCCGGGCCGGGCCGGGCAGGGCAGGGCTAGCGGGGTGAGGCCGGGTGGGGTGGGCCGGGCTGGGTCGGCAGGGTGAGGCCAGGGCAGGGCGGGGCCGGTAAGGGGAGGCAGGGCAAGGCACCGGCGCCGGGGCTAACTGCGGGGGTGAAGGAGGGTGGCATTCTCGTAATTAAAAGTTGACTCGACACCGACTCAAGTAAAAAATAATAATTAATTCCAAATAATTAAAAAAATCTAAAAATATTAAAAAAATATCATAAACTATAATACACACAATAATATCAAAACCTATATTTTTATATATTTATGTTATGAATTGTCAAATTATTATATATGACCGATCAGACCAATTTGGACCGATTCAACTAAACTGATTCTTGTCCGATTTAGACCGATTCTGATTCCAACTCTGACTCCCTCGAAAACCAATTCTGATTCCAATTTTTGTAACCATGAAATATCCAATTAAATCTAATGTTTTTTAAACTTTTTATCTTGATTATCAAAATGATTTAATAAAAAATATTTTTAAAATATCTATTAACACTTACATTTAAAAAAAATTAAAATAGATCATAATAACGTCAAAATTAAAATAAAATTTTATCAACTTTTATTTATACATTTTATATTCAATATATAGAAATAATATTTTATGGGACCCACTAAAAAGGTAGTAGCCCATACAATGGTGTAGGTCCCCTCAATTTGATGATGTCCATGCACTTGTATAAACCAGTGATGCACAATCGGCAACGTGCCGATCCGATTTTAGTGCCAAATCGGTTGGCCCCGAGTCGACATCCAACTCGGCTGATTTACCTCGATTTCGACCGAGTTAACTCCGATTCAGAATCAGGGTGAATCAGAAAGAATCTGTTTTTTGGATAAATTATTAAAATACCCTATGTATGATATTTATTAAATTATTTAAGTATGGGTAAAATTAGAATTTTGATTTTAAAAACCTAACATTAACCCATCTCCCCTACTCGCCGCCGCGCTTTCCGCCCTTCGTCGTGCTTCCTCGACTCCGACCTCAGCTCCGACCGGGGCTGCAGACCTTGCCTCTGCTCTCACAACCTCGCCTCCAACGTATGGTTGGCTGACAGCGCAGTGGACGTGAGACTCGCCGCCAATAGGGCCGCCGATCGGGCCTCCGACCGGGCTGCCAACCTCGCCTCGACCCTCGCAACCTCGCCTCCGATGTGTGGCCGGTCGACAACGTAGTGGACGCGAGACTCGCCGCCAACTGGGCCGCTGATAGGGCTACTGACCTCGCCTCCACCCTCACAACCTCACCTCCAACGTGTGGCCGACCGACAGCACAGTGGACGCGAGACTGCCGACCGGGCCTCCGACCTCAGGTCCGATCGATTCGTGTAAAGTTAGATTTTTTGTTGAAATTGAATCTGCAAATTGTTGGTTATGCTTCACAAATTTTTGGCTGTGCAAATTGTTGGCTAAGCTTCACTAATTTTTTGGTCATGTAAATTATTGGCTAGGCTTCACGAATTCACTTCAGCGCCAACCTGATGTGCAAATTGTTGGCTAGGCTTCACAAATTTTTTTTACTATATAAAATTGTGCTAAATATTCATTTTTTGGACTTGTATTAAATCTTGTTGTTAGTATTTGATACAGTACAAATGATGATATATTAAATATTATACTTACGACATTGAGGTATTGTGATGATAAATTGTGATACTCTTTTATACTAGTATTAAATGATAAATTTGTGTATTTATGTTTAAAAATTATATAATTATGTATTTCAGGTATTTATGTTATGAGTTGTCAAATTTTTATATATAAGTAATTTAGACAAATTCAAATGAACCGATTCCTATCCGATTTAGACTGATTCCGACTCCATCGAAAACCGATTCCGATTCCCTCGAAAACCGATTTTTATGTTAGGTATAAACACTCCCTCGAAGGAAAATAAAATAATGGGAAAGTAATCAATAGTCTTATTTAATTGATTAATTCCACCACTTCATTGGTGAATAGCAATTCTCAAACCCTCCTTGGGGGATTTTTAAATCTGTGAGCCCATTAAACGTAAACTTCTCAACAACAAAAAAAAAGGAAAGAATTTTAATAGCAATAGCTGGACGGCAGAAGAAAGTCGGGGGGAGCTCATCGTCGGCGGCGGCGACCACCGGCGGAGGGATGGAGTTCTGTCCGACCTGCGGAAACCTGTTGAACGTACAGACGGCAGCGGATGGGCGGCGGACGAGGCTGACCTGCCCAACCTGCCCTTACTACGCCAACATCAACAACAAGCTCGTCAAGCGCCACTTCCTCTCCAAGAAGGAGGTCGAGCCCATCTTTAGCGGCGAAGACGCCCTCCAAAACGCTCCCAAACCGAAGGTACCTTTTTTCCTTTTTTTTTCCATTTTTTTTATGCTATGTATGTTCAAAAAGGAGGATTTAGGGGGAACTATGTATGAAAATTTTGTCTGCATGAAAATTATGTCTCCTTGTTTGTTTGATTGGTTACTGTTTTTTGTTTTAATCTTGTTGCTTTGTAAAGTAGGTGACTTGAGATTAGTTGAAATGGTTTTGAGGTGATTTGAGGTAAAAAGGAACACTTTGCACTTAGGAGGGTAGTGGGTGATGTTAAAATGGCTGTGTCCCTATGTTTAAAATGGAGTTATCTTGGGGGAGTTCATCAAAATTTATAGACTTATTAATTGATTGTTGCTTTTCTATTGGTTTGTAAAGTATGTGTCTTGAGATTAGTTAAATCGGCTTTGAGGTGATTGAGGTGAAGAAAAGTTTTACTCCTACGAAATGTAGCTGCCTTCTTTGGCGAAGATTAACTCTTTTGTTGGTATCTCCTCACAAACATGAATAACAGTTGGTGCAACTGTTAATGAAGTTGGTTAACTATAGCATTCAGTTGTTGTTTTTTTTTAAAAAAAGAGTTTTGGTGTTCAACAAGTTGGTGTTTTATATGCAATGGTACTGTTCTTTAGGTGGAGTATTTTTTTTTGGACTGTTTATGAAAGCAGTTTAGCAATATATCATGTTATCATTTTCTAATCTATACTGTGAACTTTTTAGTATAGGAGTTGATGAGTTAAATGAATGAGAAAATATATTAATAAAAAGAACCTGGATCGTCTGGAAATAAAGATCACAAATGGAATTGTTGTCACAGTGGACAATATCCACAACCTTTTTCCCCCTTTCCTTCTTCACCGTCTCTTTTCTCTACATAATTTCTACGGAGAGTTTTATTTCTTATTTATAGAGATAAAAGAGGACAGAATCTATCCCTTTTAATCTCAACTAATGAGATAAATCTGGAATAAATATGTGAACAACAAAGGCTAGGTTTTGACCTTATCTTGTACTGATTTTATTCAATCTCAAATGATTTGGTGGGATCATATCCCAATAATAGTTGTATAATTAAAACTAAAGTCAACTGGAGTAATAGGGATTATGCCATGTATGTTCATTATGTTCCTCACTTTTAAAAACTGGTTCTCTGAAATAACTTGTTGGCTAGTTTTCTTGTCTCCAAGCATAAGGATGTGTTTATAATCAGATAAATAAATCACTGGCATGTCTGAATTGTCGAAATATGTCTGAATTCTATATTTATCTGCTATTTCTGTTTTTTAGTTTGAATTTCCTTAAATATGACCTTTTAGCAAATGCTTGACATTAAATGTTCTTATATTCCAGCTTGGTTTCTTGATTACTTCCATGGTCTTTTGCTAATTTTGTCCATCATGATATATCATTGCCAGAATAAGTGTTTGATTTTATCTCGTTGAGTCGAACTAAAGGAATTCTGGAGTCTAGACTGAATATTCTTTCATCCTCAATATACAAACCCTGTTTAGCTGAGCTTTGTTTGAGCTGGCCCTAACTTCATTTATATACTCAATTTCAGCAAATTGCCCAGCTTGTGGAAACGGACAGGCATATTTCAGGCAGATGCAAATTCGATCGGCAGATGAACCAATGACGACCTTCTACAAATGTTGCGCCTGTACCAAGGAGTGGCGAGAGGATTAAGGTCACCCCAAGGTTTCAACAGTAACAGAGGTTCTTTCTTTGATGAGATGCAAGCAATTAGATAATTTGGTCAAGGGAATTTGGAAAATTTTCTAATCTCTTGAGTTTTATTACATGGTTTCAACTCAAGGATCAAATTTGCACTACGATCAACTTCTTATAAGTGAGCCAAATGGAGCTACTTTATATTATATTATATGAATGTTAATTCTTGTCAATCTGCTGTAACAATGACCCATGGAAAGATCATATGGTTACTTCAGAAAATGTACCAGCACACAAGTGCATGATCTTTTAAGTAAGTAGCAACTGGGAAAACATAATATAAAACATCAGAACTAAAGTGCAACTCCGCTAACTATAGTTTAAACACATTATTGATTACTGGTAAAATGAATTTGCTCATTGTTAATGAAAAGAAAGTAGAAAAAAACAATCCAATTGTAAGTTAGCTGGTAAAAAAGAGTCAAACAACAGCCAAATTCTTCTTCATCAACCACCTCTTCCTAGCATCCTCCAGAGCAAACTCGCGCATCCTAGACACCTCCTGAACCATATGTGTATAATTTGATTCAATTGCGGCCAGCTCTAAGCTTAAATCAAAATCTTGACCCTTGTCGTCGATGTCTGTAGGCGAAGAAAGACTCAAGTCTGAAATATCAGATTCTGCCTCCCCACTGCTTAGTGCATTCGGGCCGAGATTTTCATTGATTGAACTGTCATTCTTGTCCATCTTCTCATCAGGAATATCCACGCCTCCAAGGTCAATTTCTGAAACATGCCCGTAAAGGCTTTCCTCGAGGTTAGCTTCTTCACCAGAAATGAAGCAGTTTATATCTACACTCTCAGAAGTTAAATAAGAAACATCTGCCTCAGAGGTTTCCAATGAGAAAACACCATTTGGTGGATCCAACTCAAATCTGTTAGAAAAGGAGTCGCCCAATGGCGCTTGAGGCAAAATACACTGGCCCTTTGGTTCGCTTGAAGAATGGATAACTGGAGGTTCCCAATCAGGTACAAGCTTCATTATCAAAAAGTCAATTAACTCGGCTATGAAATTCACATCTTGGTGAGACAGATCAAGTTGTTCTACCATCTCGCCTGCTACTGTCGGTGCAGTGTCACTGTCGAGGTAAAACAAAAAAATGAATATATTTTGCTCTGCCTGCAAGTTACCACCACACCCAAGAATATTAATATGCAATGTACAAATGGAAAAAAAACACCGCAAACATGCATCAAGTAACAACACTTACCAGAAGGTTCACCAATACGCAATGTCAACTCCACAGCATTGTCCTTGCATTTCTCTCCCATCAGAGTGAATTCATAGCTCCTGTTAGTTCTTGATATCTCTAAGATTGATGGTTCAGAAATTCTAGAGTCTGCTTTAGTGCTAGAGTTGACAGGAAACTGCTTGTAGTCGGTATCTATTTCCATGGACTGAGGTTCAGACTTAACTACTTCTCCTGCTATTGGCGCATTGTCCAGAGGCTGTACAAGATTACAAATGTCATTCTTTGTGCAACAACAGAAAAGGATCTTCCAAAAGCTCTCTTGCAGATGGTCGATGAGCTGCTGGGACCAAACATTTTTCAATAAATTGCTTTACCATAGGATCTTGCACTTTGCTAAGAGAAAGTGGTTTCACTCCCTACAATGAGGAGCAACAAAAATAAACTAACAAGCCTTCCATTGAATAAACATGCCTAGATGCAATCTTGCAAGAGACAGTTGTAACTTTCAATTTTTTTAGCTAACTTGCAAGTAGAAACTCACACTTATGACTTTTTTGTAGATCTGGGCAGGGTTTTGCACTCACTATAAGGGTAATCAAAAGTAACCATCTCCAATAAGCACAAACCAAAAGAATAAATGTCGACTAATTCTGTGTACTCTTCATCATATAGCTCTGGTGCCATGAACTCAGGAGTGCCTTGCAATCAGTAAGAAGATACAAATCATCATAATTCACAGGAAAAATTAGAAAAGAAGTTTATTATAGAGACACAATCATATAAGTCCCTCACCAACCACACTATGTGCTGTAGGCTGATGCATCACAGCTGCCAATCCAAGATCTCCAATTTTTACCTCTCCTCGGTTTCCATTCACAAAGAATGCTATCACACTTTAAATCCCTGTGAGCAATGGGAGGTTTTTGACTGTGAAGATACTCTAAACCCTGAAGAATTTGTCTGGCCCAGCGCTTAATTCCCTTGGTATCTATATTTTTGTGACTGCTTCGGTATCTAATTACAAAAAATTACCCTAATGAGCATCCTGTCATATAAAATTTCTCACTAACCTTAATAATTCAAAATATACTATCAAGCAACAACAAGTTCAATGCTGCGAGATCACAATAGTAACTCACTGCCTCAGATTTCCGGAAGTAAATAGCTCGGTAATTATGTTGATAGTCTTCTTTTCGCCATCGACCCATGAATTATAGAACTTCATCAAGCTTTCATGCTTCAAAGATTTCAAGAGATGAATTTCTGAATACAACCTTTCAAGGTCTTGTGGCGATCGTAATACATGATCTATCTTCACTTGGTTCCATGCAACTTCAATTCCATCAACTTCATCAAATCCTTTGTAACTGTCATATTCAATAAAACAATTGGACATTACTCTTCATGTTTACACAAGTTGAAATGCTATACATTTTTAAATAAGACTAAAAAATAAATTGGATTTAAAAAAAAAAAAACGGAGAAAGGTATGAGAGCTATACACAGTCTTAAAGGCTCCTTTGCCCAACACTTCCTTGTACTGATCAAAGCATTGCCATTGGATCAGTTTTGAAGATAAAAAAACAAATAAAGAAATACATAAATAATGAGACCAAAAACCTTATAGATAAAATCATAAATGTGAAGCCATAGGTGCATAGTATAATATTAGTATCTAGAAGAAACAAAGAAAAAAATATCTTTTCTCTTAAATCGCAACAAAACATGTCCACACATAGAAATAGTCCCCAGTGATTACCTATCTTATTAATAACAAAAGATTAAAATGGTAGCGAAGGTTGAACAGGCACAAGCTATAGATAAGTAGTGAAGGTGATCACAAAAATAAAGACATATTTGAATAATACATCAATGATCACCTTTCACTGTGAAGGTGAATAACCGATTCAAAACAAGAGAAATATATTCCTTAATAAATTCATGCAATTTATGATCAATCATCACCCAAAAAAAAGGAAAGAAAATCTGACCATTAAAAGTGGCATATCAACTATGAGCATCCTGTGCAACAACATAGAATAACCCACTGAAGGTGATCACAACAAATCACTAAGGAATATATAAACCCACAACCAATGATTACCGAAGAAAATCCCAAGATCAAAGAGACGTGTCAACTATGAGCATCCTGAGCAAAAAACACATGACTGCATATACATTATGGAGGTGGTCAAAACAATAAAAAACATATTCATTGAAGAATGTATGTAATCAAAGACCAAAAGAAACCCACAATTCACAGACACCTAATCACCTACTGAGCATTCTGAGCAACAAACAAAGAATAGCCAAGATGATCACATCAATATAAGCACATCTGTTAATAAATTTATATAATCTACTATGCAAAGAACGATCACCAAATAAAACCCTAAAATCAAAAGAAACATTTTTCACCCATGAGCAGCCTCAAAAAAAAAAAAATCGTTTATAAGCTTTTCACAACATTTAAGCTACAGACCCGGACGTATCGACCGGTAGGATCCATCTCCACCCACTCCTCAGCGTCAGCGGACTCCATTTCCGCCCCTGTAAAATCTCCACAGACCCGAAAAAACAACAAAAACAACAGCCCAAGAAGCGAGAGAAGAAGAGAGCAAGATGGAAGCTTTTACCTCAGAGCCGGCGGCCGCCCCTTCAGCGGGAGCAGCCAACCAACCATGCTCAGAGAAGGCCTCCAATTCAACAGCGAACGCATCGAACGCCGACTCCCGCCGGAACCGGCATCCGACCGCACCACCACAGCCGCCAATCCGCCGGCCCATCCCCTGGCCCGCCATCCCCATCCAGCTCACACCGCCGAGTCCATACCTGGGCGGTACCCAAGTCCTAAAACCGCCGGAAAAGGCTCCGCAGGCGGCCAAAATCGAAGCTTTTTGGTTCCTAGAGGTCGGCCATGGCGGGCGGGTTGTGTGGAGGAGAGCAATGGGAGAGGGGAGGGGTTGAAGGTTGGCGAAGATGGGGTTGTTGTTGGGGAGGGGGAGAGGTTGGTGAGGGCGCAAGAGAAGGAGGGATCAAACAGGTGTGAGGACTCAAAAGCAGGAAGAAAATCGTTTGTTTCGAAGGCGGTGGGGAGGACAGACGAAGAGGATGGCGGAGTTAGCGCTGTGCTTAAAATAGAAGTGGTGATTAGGTACCTAAATTTTGGTTAATCCAGGTTTTTTCTTTTAATTTAAAATAATAATGATAAATCAAATTATTCTATTTTATTTTATTCTTTAATTAAAATTTACTTACAAAATTAATCAGAATCTATACATAACAATATATTAGACTATTATCAAAGTTTATCTATGTACAAATCTAATATTTTGAGAAGATTTTTAACTATTTTTGAGATTTAAAATATATCACCTTGTCCACTAACAAATTTATAACTAATTAAAAATTAATTGTGTCTAATAGATATTAGACTATTATCAATGTTTATCCCTATAAAATTTGATTTTTTGAAAAGATTTTTAAGTATCTTTAAGATATTTTTCTGTTGTCTTTGAGATTTTATTTTAATTTTATCTAAAATATATTAAAAATTTTAAAAATAAATTAATGTGGCCAATAATAAATCTGTAAATAATTAAAAATTAATTGTATCTAATAATAATTATATAAATAATTGGACTTATCTAATATTATTCTAATGTTACCATATTTTCAACTTTTTCCCGTAAAAATTCTATTCTTTCAACTAATATAACTTAACTCTTTAAAATTCTTTAATATTCAAAAAATTATCATTGATCATTCGTTCATAAATTACTAATAAAAAATTTATTCAATTTAATTAATTTTATTTTATCTTAATACCAGTTTTATATTGAACCATAATAGTACACACATATAATCTCATTCATAATAGGTTATATATATATAATTAATTTACTCTAATAATACAAATTAAATTCACCGTTTCATTAACCTCATCGTTGAATAAAAATGAGGAGGAATGAACATGGCCCTAAGTTGGCTTTTCTATTATAAATAACCCATAATTGTAATAAAAGTAAAAATATGCCCAATTACGTTAATACCATTTTCATGAACCTCTCTACCCATGGCATTGAGAGCTGAGATCACCAGTGAGCGCTCCATGACCATGGCCGCTCAACTCCTTCCCGCCCCCGCCCTGCGCTAACCTTCGTCTACCTTCGTCCGCGCAACCGTGCCGACCGTATCGAGGGCCTCAAAGTTGCAACCTTTCCATGCTATATCGTCGAAAGGGAGGACCCCAGAAGAGGTGGGTGGGGGCCGGAAGTCCTCCGAGCGGGAGCTGTGTCATATACTGAGGAGAGGCCGCGGTTCGGGGCATCGGCCACAAGGCCAATGCCGCCGTCCTCAAGTCCGGCCCCTGTGGCCGAGGGCGGTTCTTGAGGCGTTGGACGAGGCCGTGAGGTGTCGGCAGTGGGAGTCAGCTCTCAAGGTTTGATGGGCTAAGTCTTTTTTTTTTTTTTTGAACAGTTTCAATGTTTGTTGTTGAGGATTTTTAGTTTTTAGCCGAATGCATGCGATATATCTGATTTGATTGCTGTTGACATTGTAGCTTAGATGTTGGAGATCTCATTCGTATGAGCAGATTTTAAAATAGTTTTGATAGTATTGCAGCAGTCTTTTGTCACTTGTACTAGGACTTAAGATAAGTTCAATTGGAGTTTGATTCATATATGTGTTTGATGAGTTTCTCTGGTGTGCCCTTTGATATCTTGCTCTTAAAATTGATCAGACTAGTTCGGAAAGGCTTTTCTTTTTTTGTGTGAGTTGTATTTGTTTATAGTAGCCCATTTTACCATTTTTTTTAATGTTAAAGACTGATTTATATTCCTGTGACTGTTACTAGCATAGGTTTTGCTTCTGTAGAAATATTCATCTTAAGAAAAACTCAATTCAGCCTGATTCGTGTATTTATTTCATTAATATGCATCGCATGCTGTCGGCTTTTTTTTCGTTTATTTGATCTGTTTCTTGCTGTGGTTTGTTTTTATGTTACATTTTTATCCAACCACATCCACGCCTCTTTACCTTTCCCTCTAGTTGAGATAATTGAAGTATAAGAAGTTAGGTTTCAGCTTCTGTGAATTAATTGTTTCTTTTCTTCAATGCAGAGGTTTTCTATGATGTTATTCTCTCTGTTTTTTGTTCGTGAATTTTGTTTTTTCTTTTGCTTGCTTGAATGTAGACTTTCAAACAGTTGAGAAAACAGTTCTATTATATCCCAAAATGCCAAACTTATGCAAGATTAATAACCATGATAGGGAAGTTTGGGCAACTAGAGCAAGCAAGGTCTCTCTTCCAAACCACGGTTTCTGAAGGGCTCCAACTGACGCTAGATGTTTATACATTTCTTGTGGGGGCTTATGGCCTTAGTGGACATTTTGAGAAAGCGTTCCAACTCATTGATGAGATGAAATTGGTATCTAACTGCAAGCCTGATGAATTCCTGCTGCAAGCTTCAGAGATTTGATCTGATCAGAAAAATACTCAACAACATGTCATATATGGTTGTCTGGTGCACAAATGTAACTTCCAACACCATTATTGATGGCTATGGAAAAGCTGGGCTTCATGAACAGATGGAGGTGGTTGTCTGATATGGTGGAAAGTGCTTACTGCACTCCTGATGTTGTTACCATGAATTCTTTTCTATGGGCATATGGAAATATTGGTCAAGTCCAGAGGATGGAGGTATGGTATGAAGAGTTCCATCGGATGGGAGTGGCACCAGATGTCATGTCATTCAATATTTTGATTAGGTCCTACGGTAAAACCGACAAGTTCAATAAAATGGCTTCCATGCTGGAATTCATGCAGAAGCGTTTTTTCTCTCCAGCGGTTGTTACTATTAACACAATAATTGAAAGCTATGGAAAGGTGACCAATATTGAGCAAATGGTAGAGTTCTTTAGGTTGATGAAAAATCAGGGTATGAAGCCTAATTTTGTGACATATTGTTCACTTGTTAGTGCGTATGCCACAGCTGTCTTCTTGATAGAATTAGCTCAATTTTAAAGCAAGTTGTCAATTCTGATGTGCTTTTGGATACCACATTTTTTAACTTCGTAATTAGTCCCAATGGCCAAGCTGGAGATGTGGACAGTGCAGAGGAAATATATTTGTTGATGAAGGAGTGGAATTGCAAGCCAGATAATGTTACATGTGCCACTCTAATCCAACTGTACAAAGCTCAAGGCATGATAGAAGCAGCCCAAAACCTAGAAAGCAAGATGCCAGGTAACAGCTTTGCATGAATTTAATTTTTTTATCTTTATGATGGCATTTATTCACCAATCATCATATTTGTTCAATTATAGAGTTTTTTTCAAATTTGGTATGAGCCATTTCATAAAATTAACTTGATCTGTTTGGAAAATGTTAGTTATTTTTGGCCTAATTGGACCCACTAATAGGATGTGCTGCAATATGTTTTTCATGATTCAACTCATATTGGAAATAAACAATTTTCTAATATAAAGCTTTTAGTAAAATTTGCAAATATATTATGTTTCTTCTATTTGTGGCAGGATTTGTTGGATATGGTATCTCTCTCAGTTAAAGAAATTGTAGGCTTTATCAATATATTTGGACAGCAGACTCTACAGTGATGTTATGCTCTTGGATATTATGTCTAATATACGAAATTTTATCTACTATGTTGAACTTTTTTTGATGGCTTTTAGATATCTACTTACTACTTAGTTGCTTAAAGTTAACCATTTGGGTAAAGGGAATGGATTTGCTATAGCAAATGCTTCAGCAAGCCCTCTGTAGCAGCCTTCTTATTGGTTCAAATAACCACAATTAGAGGAGTTCGAAGAATATAACCATAAAAAACAGTTAAACCGCACTAATTATTGTGATTTAGACCAATTAGAGGACTGCTGCAGCGGGTTTGTTGTAGCATTTGCTACAGAAAATCCAATTCCTTGGGTACATAGTTGGTTTGATATATGATAAGCATCTTCCAAGTTTTATTTCACTGCTATTTTGCTTTAGTTTATAATAACTCTCTGTTGAGACTATGGTTTCTTTATTCTTAAAACTACTACTATCTTCAGGCACTTTCAGCCGGGGGACAATTTATTCCAACTTGGTGCCTGCTGATAAAGAAGGGAAAAATTGTTCATAGACACAGCTCACGCTAAATTATATGTGCTTGGAGTGTTAAAGCAGCAGTTTGGATTTGAGGGCTCATTGATTTGCAGAGCTGAAACTCTATCCTTTGTACTGCAGCAAGGGTTGGTTCATGGACTACATTTTGATTTCTTTTAGCTGTTCAGCGCATTGATGTTTATTTCATTCTTGATTCTCTTACTCATTTAGCTTGACTATGGCTCGTTTTCAGGTTAACCCTTCATCAATTGCTCTTCTGATTAGAAAGGAGAATGTCCAAAGAATCAGCATTCAATCAAGATTTCTAAATATGTAGATCTAGGTTTGGTCCTTTGATAGTGACCTCACATCCACATTTTCCCTCTACTTCCTTGATTTCTTTCCTTGAGTTATGATTCTTACCCTAAAATGTCTGATGCCTAGGAAAATTGGAATGTGGTCGAAGGTCGTAAAAGAAGTGATCAGTGATCAGAAGCAGCTATATGCATTATGCTGCCAGTCTGTTCCATGAGTTTTTCAGCTACCTTCAGTCATTGAAAACCTGTTGCATGCGGAAAACATTGTCATTCCATGCTTCATAAATGAGGTTTTCTTTCTCGGAATGACCTCTGTCGAGAAGTCTATGGTAAGATCAATCTAGTTCATATTTAAAAAAACAATAATACAGAACTAAAAGTGTTACAATCTAGTCTTGGAAGATATTTTCTTAATTACTCCTTTTTTCCTGAAAGCAATTACTCCATTTGAAGGTGAAGAATTTACAAGACTGGAAACCACTTCATTATCTTATGGACAACAGAGCTACTGTAAGACTGCTGACTATGATTTTGATAGAGAGGTAGATATGGATGTTTCCTGAGCTCAATAGGAACGATGAATATTTTCATTGTTGTTCACTTATGATGTCCTCATATTATCGATGATATTTCACCAGAACAACTTTATTTGTTGATCTCAAATTTTGTATGTTGCTTGTTCAATTTTTGGAGTTAAGTCAGCCAACTTGTTCTTCTTGTGTTAGAATCAAACTTCGAGTCATTTTAGATCGAAAATCTTCTTCTTTCTTCTACCAAAAGTAATAATTATCATCTCCAATTCGAGTTAAGCCAACATTCAAATGCCAGTGTTCTATCAAAATACGGCAATCATCCACCTCTAGCATTTCAATGACCACCACATCCCTGATGATTATCTTCAAGCCAAGTTGAGTCTTGAGTCCACTCTGTCAATTATGTCCAAGTCAAGTTATATCAAGTTGCCGATGCCATTTTATTTTTATTTTATTAATAAATTAATAACTGCCACCCCTAATATTTACTGATGTAAAAGAGCTTTTGTGTCAATTAAGTAGTTGATAAACCAATAATTGTGAGCCCTAACACTTGTCTCTGGATTGGATCAAGTCTTACCAACAAAAACTCATATAGTTGATTAAAATCAGCCAAATTATACGAAAATTAACATTTTTGGTTAAAAGTTTGAGTTGAACTTTGAATTGAATTATTATGGTTAAACTCATAAGAAATACCACTTAAAAGATGGTCATTTTTTATAAGTTATGTAATATATATATATATATATATATATATAGAGAGAGAGAGAGAGAGAGAGAGGCCGAGTTGCCCGAGCCAAAGGCAAGAAAAATTCCTGCGTCAATATTTAATATAGGTCGTCCAATTGCAAAAATGACCTCGATCTATTCTTTTTAAAAAAAGAAAAACCTAAACCCCTCTTACCCCGACGATGCCGGCACTGGCCGCCGTGAAGGAGGGGGAAGAACGTTCGGTTTTTTTTATTAAATTTGGGTTGTCTTTATGATCGAACGACCCAGATTAGAGCTTCAGACGGTCCTGATTGGAAAAGTTGATTTTGGTTGTAATATGAAAACTACTAGCAGATGGATGGGTAGAATTATTTTCCTGATGGAGGGCCATTTCATCATGTATCTAATTTTCCAACTAGAGTTGATAATGGTAGATGTATTTGAATTTGCAATCTAGTATCTCTATCTTTAGGCTATATGAGGAATCGAAGAATGAAAGTTGATTTCACAATGGGACAGATTTGAGGATCTAGTTTTCTAGATCAGGTTTTGGAGTTACCATTAAATGCCCTGATAACAGGTCAAAAATGATACTTATGCAGCCATGCACAACACTTGCTTTTCAAATGAATCTATGCAACCGGCAGGATTTCAGCATTAACTTGGTAGTGAAGTACATGTTTTGTCTATGCTAAAAATTTTGGCACGGAAACATATATCACTGCTCCATCCCGGGGGGACTCTAAACGAGTTCCTTGGGCTAATCCAATGGGAAAAATTTTCTTGCCACTTCCCTATTTGGCTGCAGATGATCCCGGATGGACCAGCTCCATTACTTCCAGACCACATATTGGCAATATTATCTAATGCTAGAGGAGCGTTCAACAATGAAGGTTGCTTAAAGTGCTTCCTCTATTCATTGAAATTATACTTGGATCTAGTTAATCAGGTGCTAACTATTGATAAAGTCTACTCCTTTCAACATGTCAATTTCTTATTGTTTATGTGCATTTTTTTTAATGCAAGATTTACTTTATTGGCAGGTGGGATTTTAATTATGACAGGAGATGTTCTTCCCTGTTTTGATTCTTCAAAGTTGGTACTTCCTGATGATTCCTCATGCATTATCACAGTCTCTATTATGCTAGACATTGCTTCTAAGCACGGTGTGATTTTTGCTTCAAAAACTGGAATTAATGATGGGTTTTATTCCCTAAATTTGGTGGATAATCTTCTTCAGAAGCCTAGTCTTCAGGAGCTTCAGGAGCACCAGGCTATTGCCAATGATGGTAGAACTTTGCTTGATACTGGAATAATAGCTGCTAGAGGTAAAGCTTGGGAAGATGTTCTTATGCTTGCAAGTTCAAGTAAAAAGATGATTTCAAAGCTAGTCTGCAGCGGTCAAGAGGCAAGTGTACACCATATGTTTGTTATACATACTATTTAATTGTAGCATGTGTTAACAGTATGGTCCCCTTGAACTCAGGTTACCAAAGTGAGTGGGATATGGATATATCCTTGAAGTGAGATTACATTCTGTTTTGTGGATAAACAAAATTAGTCCTGAATGTTGATTGAAATCTTCATCATGTTGATCAAAGTATCGATCTCCTTGCTCTGATCACATCAATGTAAATTCCAGCACAAGGATGTCTTCCTTTCTTTTATTTTTCTTTTTGTTTTCTGAATATATGTTGTTAGAAGAGACTGAATGCATTAGATTATGACAGAACTAAAAGTGTATACTAGCTGACTTTCTTAATATAGGATGATAATGATATTTGCAATTTTGAGCAAACACTATTTTCTAGATTTCTTGTTTTCTTTCTGTTTCATTTAGAATTAGATTTTTTTCCCCCCAAGCTAGAAGTAGGTATTTGACTGCACTTGATGTTACAGTATATTTTACATACACTGTTTTCCAAATTACATTTTCTTCTGGGCCAAGAAAGTGAAACTCACTCTCTTTTTTTAGATGAGTTTATATGAAGATTTAGTAGCTGGATGGGTACCTGCTAAGAACAAGTGGTTGACATCTCGACCCTTAGGGAAAGAATTAGTTGATGGTTTGGGAAATCAGAAATTGTTCAGTTACTGCTCTTGTAAGTTTCTCCGCCATGACATTATTGTTTTCGAGTTCCAATTTGACCACTTGGCATGTAATCAATTTTTTGCTCTTGTCAAAATAAAGTATTAGCTGAGCTGTTATCAGTGTTTTCTTGAAATCTTTTGAACGAATGATTTGTCATTCTTACATTTTGGGACATCTAGTGAAGTTCTTGATCACTTAAGTGATCCTGATTTGGTGCTTGTGGGTCGAAGACACTTGTCTTCTGTACCAGCAACTACTGCTTGCGACATTGCAGCGAGTGCTATTATTCTTCCAAGCAAAATTGCTTCTGGGGTTTCTGTTGGTGATGACTCTTTGATTTATGATTCCTCACTTTCAAATGGAATACAAACTGGATCAAGATCTGTTGTCATTGGAGTTGATATTGAGGGCAAGAAGTTGGAAGGCTCAAATGGTCACTCTGTTCCATTAGTGCTACCAGATCGCCATTGTCTCTGGGAAGTTCCATTGGTGGATTGTAGGGAGAGTATTTATCTTCACGGGTTGCATGATAATCCAAAAGATTCTTTCTTAAAGAACAGTACTTTTTGTGGAAAGCTGTGGAACAAAGTGTAGTATGATTTGAATATTTTAGAAAATGAGTTGTGGAATTCTAGCAACAAACAGGAATGGTGCCTTTGGAATGGTAAGATATATCTGTTGGATCCACTAATGAGATGCTTCAGTTAGCTATTTGGCTAATGGGAATAAATAGAGATAATCCAGAGGATATGCATTCGTTGTGGCTAAAGTCAAGGCAAATCAATCTGGAGGAGTTACATAGATCAATAGATTTCCTTCAACTTTGCAGGGCATCTAGCTGTCACCAAGCAGATCTTGCAGCAGGAATTGTGAAGGCTTGCGTCAGCCAAGGTCTTGTTGGACGTAATTTATCCCAGT
The DNA here is from genome assembly GCA_033002965.1 of Piper betle. Lineage (NCBI taxonomy): Eukaryota > Viridiplantae > Streptophyta > Magnoliopsida > Piperales > Piperaceae > Piper > Piper betle. The sequence goes on along the minus strand of JAURVB010003124.1, from coordinate 231,013 downwards.
CGTGTAAAGAAATCCTTCAGTTGGAACATTACGGAAGTCAAATTTGCAGAAATTTTCTTGGTCTCTGTTCTAATCTTCTTCATCAGAATTCAGTTCTTCCGCAAAGTAGGGCATACCAGGTTTATGCAGATCTTTACAGAGGTTGTGGAGATAATGAAACGGCCTGCAATATGGAGCAGGAAAAATGGACTGCTGTAGCTAATGAAACTTCATCAGCTGTGACTTATGGTTTTGAAGGTCTCTCTCCCTCCTGCATATGCACTTTTTGTTATTAATTCTTCTTTTTACCGGTTGCACAATTTCTGTACTTAAATCCATATGGATTCATAACAGCTGGATAAACTATTACCAGTTTTTGGATCAATGTAGCTTGAGAATTGTCATGTTTGCTTATTTGTTTAAATTTTAGTAATCCTTTCCTGATATACTTTTGTTTCTTGACACCCAGAGCATCTACCATACTTTTCTAGTGGGGCCAATTCCAACGGCTATGATGGGACATTGAATTCTCAGTTTATTCCAAAAACGGCAACAATAGAATTAACAGTTCGGGTAGATTTTGTTGGTGGTTGGAGTGACACTCCACCTTGGAGTTTGGAGCGGTCAGGTTGTGTCCATAATATGGCAATATGCTTAAAAGGTTCCCTTCCGATTGGCACCACAATAGAGATGGTAGATACACTTGGAATTCTTATAGAGGATGATGCAGGAAATCAGTTGGTCATCAATGATCATTCTATAATTCCACCCTTCGACAAGGATGACAGCTTTCGGCTGGTCAAATCTGCTCTACTTGTAACTGGTATTGTTCATGACATGATCCTATCCTTCTCAGGTTTAAAGGTAAAGACATGGGCAAATGCCCCTCATGGAAGTGGTTTGGGAACTTCGAGCATCTTAGCAGCAGCAGTTGTAAAAGGGCTTCTCCATTTGATGGAGGGTGACGAGAGCAATGAAAATATTGCTAGATTTGTTCTAGTCTTAGTGCAAGTTATGGGCACAGGTGGAGGGTGGCAAGATCAGATTGGGGGTTTGTACCCTGGATTCAAATGTACCTCAAGTTTCCCTGGTAAACCGTTACGTCTACAAGTAAATGCTCTTGCTGCTTCATCTCAGCTGGTGTCCGAGTTGGAAAAGAGACTTCTTATTGTGTTCACAGGTGAAGTAAGTTTTTTTTTTCCAGAACGTTTTGAAGAGTTTTGTGTTCCACTGTTCTATTGATGTCTTTATATGAACAACCTGGCTTTCACTAAGCTCATGCCTTATTTCTTCTGGAGAAGCATCTACATTCCTCGTATGTTCCACCTCTTTCACATATGATTTAAACTGTTGTAGGTTAGCCTTGCATATCAAGTTCTTCAAAAGGTGGTAACTAGATACTTACAACGAGATGATCTTCTCATCTCCAGTGTCAAGCGCCTAGCTGATCTTGCTAAGATTGGCCGGGAAGCACTGATGAATTCTGATATGGATGAACTTGGGGAAATAATGCTGGAAGCTTGGAGACTTCATCATGAACTGGATCCATACTGCCGTAATGAATTTGTTGACAAGCTATTCGCTTTTGCCGCCCCTTTCTGCTGTGGTTAGAAGCTTGTGGGTGCTGGAGGAGGTGGTTTCACCTTGCTTCTCACCAAAGACAGCGATCATGCAAAAGTTCTCAGAGCCAAACTTGAAGAATCTTCTGATTTTCCGGTAGAAGTTTACGATTGGGCCATCTATTTGCATTGATATACAAGTTTCCACAAACTCGATTCTTGATCATTATGTTCTCCACAATATCATATATTCATGGCGTGGTTGTATAGTAGGAGCAATAAGCCGCAGCAAAATCATATGTATTTGAATTGCCCTAAAAAGGATGCGATTTTCTTTCAAAAAAATCATTTGTTGAAATTCTGTTGAATCAGCAGACTAAAGCCAAAATATGAGGCCATGATCTTATTTGGGCTCAAATTTGTCATAGTTTGTGCTCAAATTCGACTTGCTTGGACTTGTATGCTTTCAATTTTTCTTATAAAAGGAGTAGAAAGATTACATGAAATAAAAAGCAGGCAAGGCCTAAAAATTTGGGCAACTATTCTTTAAGAATCTCAAGTACATCCTTCTGTTGCAGCATAAACATGCATGCATCACCATAACAATGGTAAAAAAACAAATGTTTGCTTGGCTATATTGAACTCCAATCCCCACATAAATTTACCCAATATTAGGCCCCTTTTTAAGATGCATCTCCCAAGTGGGTTGCCCAGTAACTTTTTCTTTCTCCTTTGATGGAAAAACTAGACCAAGATGAAGATGACAACCACCAAGTCCCTTTCCCCGTATAGCATAAGCTTACCACTTCAACTTATCACTTATCTATCTATTTTGTTTTAACATTAGGACATGAATGCATTCTCTGCATAGCAACTTATCACTTAGTCCATCTATTTTGTTTTAACATTAGGACATGAATGCATTCTCTGCATAGCTTTATCAACTTTCACATTACAAAAGCAGGGTAATCTCTACTTTAACCTAATCCTAGGACATTAAAGCTAGTCTTCCAAATGATGCAACAAGTAGAAAGGATCACAACTTGTCAAAGATCAACCATGGACCACATTCCATATGAAACCTTCATCACTTTTCACTCGGTCCATCTACACAATACTCTTAACCCAGATCCGATGTGACTAACTGAAAAGTTACAGATTTAGCTCCAACTTTACTTGTGCAGGGAACAATGCCCTGCCCAGTTGCTTAAAGAGCCTGCTGCCTTGAGCTAATGTTACATCTTCTCAATCAAGTGTCCCCCTTTTTGTTTGCAAGCACCTTATTTAGGAAATATAGTACTTGGAAGAGACAAAGAGAGATTGTACAGAGGAAAAGATGCCGAGGATCATCATAAGAAAACGAATACAAGTAATAAAATAACAAAGTCAGCTCACCCTATCCTTCTCAACACATGGGCAAAAAACATAGCCTTACATTTCAATTCATTCTATCCAAACCCTTACACTTGCCATTGACAATTTACCACTATCATAAAACACGTACTCCCAACTACCCCAGTATTCCAACACAACTTAGTATCGTACACAAAATCAATCCCCCTTTCCCCATTTGAAGAAACCAAGCATAGAAAAAGCTCAAGCAATGCCTTGATCTCCATCTTAAGTCCCCACAAGTAATTCAATAGTCTAAGCTTCAAACTTCGGATGTCCAGGAGATCATTTATATGCAACATCGATCCACCATGATCAAGACCAGCCATGTAAAACTTTACCGGAAGACCAGTCATGGCAGGCTTCGACCTGCTCTTGGTAGTTCCATACCAAGTTTTACGTCCAATTTTTACAGTCCATCAGTTAAGGCCACCGGAAGTGGCACAGATGATTGTTGATATTTAGTCAGCATTGGGCATTCACTATTCTCCAACTTGACAAAATTGCTATTGTTTGTCACAGTTTGCTGTAAAAGTTGGACTAAAGAAAGAAATATTTCCACTCTTGTAACTTCCCTGTTTGCCTGCAAAATGGCAGATTTAGAACCTCGAAGTTAGGGTAAACACAAAAGGTTTGTAAGGTCTCTAGATCTACAAGTGAGGTGTAAATACCTCAACAACAAATCGTGCCCAGATCTTATCCTCACGGACTTCCATCAGTCCTTTCAGTATGGTTAAACCAAATCCTCGAATTATATCAGCTATCTCGAGAAAGAATCCCCGTTCTTCACAAAGCATCTGCAGGGGTTGCAAAATGTAGCTGTGATATTTTTTCTTTTCAATAATAAAAGAATGGTCATTCAAAATTGCTACCCACAGTACAAGATATAAGTTCCACCTCAACAAGCATCTGACCAGGAGGGTTCAAATCCTGCACTTTGATTGGACGGACAATGGTCTGTCCTCCAACTTCAAATGCCCTTGTGCTCCCACAGCTGTGGCCACTCATGTCTCTCAGAGACAACACCAGTTTCTCCATCCATAATCTGCATATCGAAAGATCAAAAGTTGGACCACGCCAAAGTCAGTTGCAAAGGTTTTGCCTCTGCAATCATTACATAAAAGAAACTACAACATATGCAACCATCTTCATTACCTTGGGTTCATCAACCTGTTTAAGTTTATCAGCATATTTTGATACACTTTGAAGATATAGCATATGCTTTATAGTTCGGTCCAATAAGGAGTCGATGCTGCACTGTAAAATAAAAAGCAGTTCTATCCATCAAATTTGGAAAATATATAAAAAAGGGGATAACTATGAAAATGGACTAAGTTAAACATACCTTTGCACCGTTTGGCACAATTTCTCGCAACTCTTTCACTCTATCTTGGATAAGCTGTCGATCTTTGGGCCTTGGTCGTGTACTTTCTCCAGGCCGAGCTCTTTTCCGAGCAACCTTTGCAGGTTCATCCGTCCTTTTTGTCTGTACAGTCACACCGCTCTCACTTTTCACACTGAAAGTGCTGTTTATCCAAGAGCTAACAAGTGATTTTGTCAGGCTATTCTTTGCAGTTCCATAAGGAGATTTATCGGCATTGAATCCATGTGTCATTGTATCTAAACTTCCACTCAAACAAGAGTGACTCAACATTGGAACGTGGTTACTGTATCTTGAGGTACTAGCAGTTCCTGAATTTGTAGAAATAGATGATATATCATCTGAAATCTGGTTGGTGGAGGAGTTAAGGTTCCGAACAACTGCATCTAATAATTGATCATGGCCAATCTCAGTAACAAAATCCTTGTCTATCATAGAATATGGAGCCATTTCTAACTCGGAAATGCACTCTGAAACACTCACTTGCAAACTTCTACTACTTCTATTCTTTCCTGGTATTACTATATCTTCTAAACTATCAAACATGTCTTCGCCTGTAGGAAGCTGGATGGTGGAAATTGATGAATCAATAGCAGATCTTTTTAAGTTGTGGGCTGTTGTAAATTCATCACTACCATCTTCAACAAAACCTTTAAGGGGAGGGAGGCAGCACTCATAGGTGGCAACATTTCCCCACTATGCTGACCGATCCAATTACTGTTGGCTTTTCCAAGATTTGAACTCGGCCATTGGTTCATAGTATTTAATATGTTTCCATTGAATGATTCATTGTTCTCCTTAGGCATGCCAAATGTAGCTAAACTTTGCGGAGGTTCTGGCAGAGTTGGCATATCATTGCCACAGGCATTGCCAATAGGTAGCAGCCCCTTAATAGAACCCAAGAATACATCTGAATTTTGACCATTAATCAATTTCTCATCCACAAACAATGTGGCATCTCCTTTCTCTGCTGCATTAACGTTTGATCGGCTTGTTAAACTAGAAATTCCATGAACATTTGTAGGAAGCAGCAGGTTTGATGGTCTTTGTATATCCATCCTAGAAAGCTTCTGCTCCATCATAGTCAGGGAAGAAAAATCATTGCTTTTCATGCTTGAGATTGTGCTAGGCAGCAAATTGTTAAAATGACTGGAACTGGACTGTGATCGCATCTGTGCTGAGTGCATTTCAGGTGATGCCAGTATAACTTGAGCTGGTGCACAAGGTAAAGAACCATCATGGAGAAACCCTGATAAAAATGGATCATGCGGAAGGGAGAGTGAGGATAAAAATTGTCTTCTTGTATTAAACTCTTCGGGGGACTCTTCTGTAAAGGATTTGATGTCATGAAAATTAGGGTAGGCATCGTATGATGAGACTCCAGAAGTGAAAACCTCGTTTAATCCACCAAAGAAGCTGTTACAACTGCTCTCCATAGTCCCAGATAGGAATGCTTCTGGTGAACTTTCCAACTGCCTGAACAGAGCTTTTGTGGAATTCACAAACTCCAAGTTTTCAGCAATCTGTCATGAAACAAATTGGAGGTCATCCTCTTTTACAATATTCGTAAGTAGTACCAGTCCGTGGGAACATGTAAATTTGTGTGCGAATAATTGGGGTCTAGTCAACTAAATATTGTCAGATCTTTATACTCAGACCTAATTTCTGGCATGTGGACCTTTCAAAAGGTCGCTAATGTTGACAGTTTGGATTATACAAAAAGTTCAAGACCTGTTTACATCACTGTCTACGAGGTCCATTCACATCTTAATTCTGCAATTACTAACCTTTTGATCAGACCCAAACTGCAATACACTTTGTGATGATAATGGAACCAAAGCTACTGTCTGCAAAGAAAAGGGAAAAGATTAGCATCTGCAAATTAGATTTAAAAACTAATGAATAAACACTACTTCACGCCAAATTATAGTAGCATAAAAGCAGCTATAACCTTTATTCCAGCTGAAAATTGATGCTCCCATTCAGCAGTGTCCTGGAAGATGCCAGGAAAATTCATTAGACCATCAGTGATGATTGTCAATCAACCACAATATAATGAATGTTCATCTCTGCCTATTCACAGCGCACCCAAAAAGAAGAAAAGAAGAAGAAGAAGAAGAAGAAGAAAAAGAAGAAGAAGAAGAAGAGGAGGAGGAGAAGATTAAGGCCCAGATATAATCAGATGAAAGATTACACAGTCAATGTATTTACTGCACAATATGCAAGGATAAGTTCAATAGGCTCATAGAGAGCTAAAAGGAGAAATAGAGAGATCAAAGAGAAACTCGTTTGTTTAGAAACGCAGGGTTATACCAGTATCAAGAAAGTGAAAATACCTGAAATCCAACTTGGCGTTGACCAAGCCCTACCAAGCTCGCTTCTTCGTAGTGCGAATCTGAAAAACCCAACGGTGTTGTCCACCAAAAGCAGCTTGCCCAATGATCCTAAGCAATTTCCAACAGCAAACACATTATAAGTTAATAAATTACAATCAGTTACATTCCAATTATTTACTGACACAATCATGCAAATAACGAACTGTGAATATTCAGTAAAATGGATAAGAAAAATAATGAAGACTTAAGAGCACTGTAAATTGCATTTTCCCTCCTAATTTGTTTATGAAATGGTGAACAATTTTGAATAAAACATTCAAAAAACTCCGTTTTCTTTTTAACTCAGCTGTACTGAAAAAATGGTGAGACCAAGCACCACTTCCCCTTTGGTAAATAAGGTAGGAGTTGCATCCCCACTAAACAGATTTTACCCCGTAGCATTGGAAAATAACTCAATCTCATATTTATTTCCTAAAACCTTGAATAACAACCAACAAAAGAAGCAATATTCAGGGGTTTACTACAATTTAAGAAGCAGCCATACCCCTCTCCCACAACGTGGACTTGATGAAGCATTCTCGCAATCACAGGGCCAATCTTCTCTTCATAATATACATCCTCGGGCATCAACAACCTAGAAATGCAAAGTATAAGAAGTTATAAGACGCCCAAAATGGAGTGTTTAATTAGCTACTCAACTTTAACACCCAGATAACCTCACAGCAAATTTCGCTACAAAATATCTGTTTAAGGCCTGAACCTTAAAGAACAGTTAGCTGCGAAATTTTCAATTTGCAATATGGTGGAAACAAATGTGTTAATATGCTATCTAAAAAGGAAGAAGACACAAGGCAACTCAGAAGATGGTAAGCAGGGTTGACGAAGAACCAGATCACAAAATCAAACTCATAAAAAACTAGGAATTATGAGTTTGAGTAAGTAGAATCTTAATGCTTGAAAATAGGCCGGCCCCAGTTGCAACTGAGGATGACATAAGCTTATCATTTGAAAACTGCAACAGAAGTAAACTACAAAATATCATTTTCATCTAGTAAACCAGAATATGCTCCCCCATATCTCAGCTCAAGCATCCTCAATGGTCAAAACAACACCCAAAAGAGAGAGAGAGAGAGAGAGAGAGAGAGAGAAGTAAGATTCACTCAAACTCATATCAGTGGCAATGAACTCACATTTTAAATACTCATCAGTAGAAAACAACCAAACATTAAACTAACAAGCCTCAACCGACATAAGAACATTCAACACAAGCAGCCAAAAGCAGTAGTAGCTGGAAAATGACAAACAAACAAACAAGCAGTGCAATGAACAACACAGATAGATCAAGAACCAATATATATATATATATATATATAAAATACAGCCGACCATCAACCACAAAAAAAAAAATGATAACAAATTTCCGGGTCTTACATAGATTCCCTGCTCCTTATCTGCCAAAGGAGCCCGTACAACCATCCATGGCGGCAACAAAGCCCCCTCAGCACCTCCCTCACCTGCTCAAGCCCCATTTTTTCAACCTGCCCACCTCACAACAAATCAACAAGTCAACCTCAAACCAAAGCCAATGAGCTCCCCCTTAGCTCGCTCGGCAAGACCCCTGCCGGCCTGCCGCCGCCCAAGCACCCCGTTCCGCTTCCTCGCCTGCTCAACAGACAAAAGATCACTCCTTTCCATCAACGGGCCAACCTCTACAACCCCCGGAGTCGCCGTCTCCCCCAATCTCCGCCAAAGACCCAATCTTCACGTTCAAATCAGCGGCCTTGCGCGCCCCGCCCAGCTTCGGAAGCCGCAGCTCCACCGGCTCAAATGGGGGAAGAAACGAAGCGAGAGAGCTAGTGGGAGGTGCCGCGGCAATGCCGGCGGGGAGGAGGGGAGGTCCGGCGGCGGCGGCGGCGGCGGCGGTGGTGGCGGTGGCGGGGGGCGGAGTAAGGAGAGACGAGGGAGGGGGTGAGGGGTATTTAGTGGAAGTAAAACCATGATTGGAAACTTCCCCACTCGCCTTTGCCTTTTACCGGCAATTGCCGGTCATTATCTTATTATTCTTTTTTTTATGATTGTTATTTTATTTTATTTTACTTTAATTCCAATTTATTATTTTATTTTATTTTTATATGCATTAAAAAATAAATATTATCTTGTTCTCTAAAATTGAACTTTTAAGGATAAAATAGTTAAATTATTTGAATTAATTATTAAATAAATTTGATTTACGAATATGAATGAGTGGCTTCCACACGATGGAGGCCATGAAGTGTTGTTACCTAAGATTGCGCGTGGAATTGAAAAGCTTTGCAATCTAAGGCTAGTCTTTCAGATCATGTGTGGGGCCCACACACACATTGACTAAATTTTTTTCTAAACATCCCAACTTTTTGTACACCAAAAAATTAGTGATCTTATTCTTATTAAACCATTTTACGTTGATAACTTTTTTTATGAATAGTAAATAGTCTTTTTTTAAGGTCTTGTTTATATTACAAACAAATTTTAATTTTATAAATATTGATCTCATTGCATAATAAAATAGATTATAATAATTTAATATCTTAAATAAAAATTTTAAATATAGATTAAAATCAAATGAAGAGATAAATTATATTAATTTAATTTTTAATTTTTTGGTGTATTTTAATTGATTAAGAATCTTATTTTTAATAGTATTGAGTTACCCTTTTATTAGAAATAAATAAGGCCAGATGTTGTGTCACTCCGGTGCAACATATACACAGGTAATTTTTAATTTTATAAACAAGCTCTCACTATATATTGAAATAGAGTATAATAGTTTAATACATTAGATATGGACTCTAAGTGAATTTAAATATTGATCCTAGGTGAATGAGAATTAGATAAATTATAATAATTTAATTTATTTTTTTATTTTGATCAATTAAATTTCTATTTATTTATCAGAAATGAGTATTGAGATCCCTTTTATTAATATAAAAATAGATTTAAGCTTATCTTAAAAAATTATATAGAGAGTTGTGCTATATAGACTTTCAAAAACCCCACTTTTAATTGTTTGAATTGTTTTTCTAGTTTTCTTAAAGGAAGGAGATTTCAAAATTTTTGGTGAGACCATCGCCACCAATGAGAGCGCCGAAAAAAATATTCGTTTCCATGATTCTAGCACAGCATTTTGAAAATCAAGTGATTTTTTAAAAAGTTTTTAACAATTTTTTATTGGGATTGGGAATCTCCTCTAGTTAATATATGTTGCTCTAATTGTAAATAATTAGTGTTAACAATCAAATAAAATAAACTATTCATAACTTGTAGAGTGTAACTGTTAATGATTGAAATACGTATAAATCTGATGTAGGTGCCAATAGTGATGATAGTTAAGTGCCTGTAATTGAGCAGAATTATACAATGATGACTTGATTATTCATAGTTAATTACGAACTTGTTTCATTAGTGTGTCACCTTTGACCACAAATAATCGGCAATTGCAAATTACAATGGACACGACACCATGGAGTTTCACTGTAGTTGGAAATCTTAATATTAGCCATTATTTTTAATCATAATTATATAATGGTGTCTCAATTGTTTGTGAATAATTTACACGCCATCGAGCGTTTCTAATTAAAATGTCAAATCAAGACATACAATTTTTTTCTCATGCTCACCTTCAAAATACCATTATCTTGTGTGGTTGTTCTCTCATAAACGTTCTGTAATAAAAATATTATTTTGGATGGAAGAAATTATTATTTTGAATAAAAGATAAAGGTATGAATAGCTTTTTAATTATTAGGGTATATAAGTTGAACTTAAACCAAGAAAATTAGTCCAGCTAATGTTGTTAGTCTGCCAAAAAATAAAATTGTGTCCCATTAAGGTGACCAAAATATTGAGGTACAATGATGCCCATCATTTCTATTATGAAAATTTTAAACATATACATATACTTGCATCTTTGTTGGATAAGCACAAATGTCATCATCCACTTGTTTTTGGCTGTCCTCATTGTTACCAGTGATCCATATTGCACAAGGAAATATCTTGTTACATGATGATATGAACAAATAATTATAATGGGATGTTGTGTTACATTTAATTTGATGTTAAATTTTGGTTTTGTTAATCTTTTAAATGAAAACACATTTTTCTTTATGTCTGAGTTGGGGGAAAGGATAGAGAGATCATCTTCAAAATGTGAAATTTACAAGTTTTTCTTTTTGGTAAACTAGTTTAAGGATTGAAAAACACTACAAAACCCAGTAATTGATGTTAACTTTTGGTTTTGTTTTTGGCTGTCCTCATTGTTACCAGTGATCCATATTGCACAAGGAAATATCTTGTAGATGATGATATGAGCATATAATTATAATGGGATGTTGTGTTACATTTAATTTGATGTTAAATTTTGCTTTTGTTAATCTTTTAAATGAAAACGCATTTTTCTTTATGTCTGAGTTGGGGGAAAGGATAGAGAGATCATCTTCAAAATGTGAAATTTACAAGTTTTTCTTTTTGGTAAACTAGTTTAAGTATTGAAAAACACTACAAAACCCAGTAATTGATGCCATGCCCTACATATCTAAATCCTAAATTTCCAACTGTGAACTTGTCATCTAGATAGTGAAGGTTGGGACCTCATAAAAAATCATGTTGATAAGGCCTAGAGTGAAAGAATTACATTATTGTTTTTCTTAATATTATGACTTTCTTGTACTGAATATATAATTCAATATTACAGATTATAGTGCTTATAAACTTTGTGGACTATATTTCTTTTGACTTTTCTTCTTCATTATCATACACTAATGATCATGGGAGGAGCTATCATGTTGAAATTAAACAATTATTTTATTTTGTAGACATTGACCATTTTATGAAATTAATTACCGACATTTATACTCTTAAAAAACTACAAGTCCTTGTTAGAAAACTACCCTAAAAAATTTGTCAAATATTTTGTGAATATTCATGTGTTTCATTTGCCAAATGCTTGGACCTAAACCTTCCAGAAGAAGTGGAGATTATGCAGGCATCCAAGAAGGTATCAACTTTATAATTATATATACCCATCATACATATTTGTTAATAGAAACATTATAATCATGATAATGTTTTTAATTGATTATAATGGTGTGTTTAGCAAAACTGGCGGTTGGACTTTGTATTTAGCGGCAGTTGGACTATGACATGTCAAAATCACATACGTCTCTTTGTAATCTATATTATTGTAAGCACAGTTTTTACTACTAGACAAATATTATTGTTCTAAGTTATTTTTTGATAAGCATTTTTTTTTTTTGAACTCATTTACAGTGTAGAATTGATATGTTAGACTACAGCATATATAAGGATTGTTTTAAGCATTTTCAAAGCATTGTTTGCTAGCTTAAGTAACACTTGTTTGAAGATGATAAGCAATATGTTCACCATCTAAAATTGATTAGTAGGATTATATATCAAATAAAATGTGCATTATATACCGAAACCTATCAAGCATCAACTAGGAAAATTCACTTTGAAAAAAATAAGGAAATTTTTCTATTTAATTTTTCACTACAATCACGATAAAAGTCTAATGCATGAAAGGAATGCTCCTCTTCCAAGTGAGCCTTCACAACACCTTTTACTGCGGGGTTTACTATCTTATAATTTTTGGCGTGTGTTAAATATCATTACAATTTTATCCCTTTTATTATGAAAAAATAATTAGACATATATCTTTTTTATTTTTACCCTCAAATATTTTTGCAAATTTATCCTTTCCTATATAAAAATATTAATTTAAGGGTTGTAAGTTTTAACTAAGCATATTTAATCAAATATGTGTAAAATATGATTTTAAACTAAATAATAACTAATAATAACATATATAAAAATTATAATTCTAATAGAGGTAAGTTTATTAGTAAAATATAAATTTATTATATAAATCTACATTTGTAAATTAATAGAATAAGGTAATAATTAATTGCAAAGTACAAAATACATGAGATAAATTAGAATTGGCCCTCCCGACTTTGCAATAAGTCTCCAATTTACTTTCATAAAGGGGGTTGATAAAATGACAAAATTAAACATTATTTACATAAAAATTTATTTGGTATTAAAATCTAATTTATGTATTATATATAAGCCTACTTAAAAGAATAACACAAGCCACACAGGTCTCCAGCTAGTTTTATTTATAACACAATTTAAGATATCATAACATGCAACAATGTAATTACAAATTTCAATGCAATTTCAAAATGAACAATAAAAAGAAAACGAAAACGAAAAATATCATAAAAGAATTAGAAGGGTTGGGTGTCTACTCTTCCAATTCATGTCAAAATTTTATGATAACCATGAAGGGAGTAAAAATTCTCCACACCTAAATAAGGATGTAAAGCATTTACCCATTTCTCTCTTAAACATTACAGCCAAAAAATAAATTAATTAGTAAATTTTACTTTGAGGGTTTGCTCTTAACAATGACCACTAATTAACCATCGAGTTATAGGACTATTTGCATCAAGTCGTCTTAGCATACAAATGCTATTTTAGATATAATTAGGTTTTACATCCGTCTCAAAAGAAAATAAATTATAGTCTCCCTTAACTTATTAACTTACTAAATTATTTTTTTTCTCTTTCGTACAGATAGATCGCTTGAATCTGGTTGCCCTCCTTATTTTTTGAAAAATCTGGGCACCACATCTAATGGGTTGATTATTTTTTTGAAAAAAATAATTTCGTTAGGTTGGGTTATTTATTAATCCTACCCAATTTATCACCCAAAATAAAGTAGGAGTAGTTAACTAACTAAATTTAAAAAATTCATATAAGCTCCCTTTGGACCCATTAAAATAAAATTTTCCTTTAGACGCTCTCATCATCACAAACCCTAGCATAGTTATTAAATTTCAAAAGCCACTTTAGCCCAATCAATTTCCACATCGGGAGCCGAGACCCGAACCGGTCGGGACCCACCAGCCCAACGATGGGGATCGTACGGGTCAGGCCCTGACACCAACGTCTGCACCTGCCGACAGCCTCGAGCTCTGCATCACTTTTAATATACCTAAATTACCCTCCACAATGGGATTTAATGAATTATCACTAAACCCCTCTTAAACTAATCCAAATAGTTTATATCATAAACCTCACTCATTGAAAGATTTCAAATGTCTCCCTAAGTTTTTTGATATTCACTCCTTTATCGTATTCCAAGAACGATGCTTTCCAACTTTTACCCCTTAATTGCTCCAATTTTAACTGTAAGGAGAGAAAAATCTTCAAAGGTTATACAACCATTAATGTTTTTATTAAACTTTTTACAAGATAAACAGAATCATCCACCTGTTTAGAAATCCAATTATAATAAAGAAAATCATTTTCTTGCTTGGAAGTCTTAATTCGGGTATAAATCAACGTTAGATTAGCATGCTGGATTTTTTCTTTTTCTTTTTAAAGAAGCAGAATCAAATAAATATAAGCAGTTGTCTATGTTGTTTGTCTTGGTCTTGCTACTTATCTCTAATGCAATATTATCTCTAAAACATTTTAAAAGAGTGTTACATAATATTATACACAACGATCCATTTGCTTAATGACAAACCCTAAATCTTAATTGATGTATTAGGTTGTCCTTTACCATGAGCCAGATGGCCCGGGAAGCCTCATCCTTAGTGGAAGTTGATAATTCGAGCTAGCTAAAGTTCCTAATTTATTATAATCTTTGAATCATCGGGATAAATGTGTGCGAAATTTTATTTTAAAAAAGTTAAACACCCGCTTAGAAAAGTAGTTTTCTGCATTAGTATATATATATATATATATATATATATATATATATATATAGGAAATTCAGAGTCATGAATATGTAAACCTGGAGCATCAAATCCTAACCCTTGAACACCTGAAAGGCTGCTGTTTCTAATGCATCACAAGAGACCAGGGCCACTGGATTGAATGGCTCCAAATTCCAAATTGGCAGGAGGGTCAGTTTTGATACTTCGAATGACAACTGAGAACTATGAATGTGACAAATCAGATGCAGCCCAGTACTGGGCCCACTTCTAATACTGTTGAGGCTAAGTTGATTCTTCTGATTTTCTGTTCTTTTATCGCCTGAAAATCCAACTCCAGAAACCCTAACTCCATTATTAATAATATCTATCGTTCTTGGACAGTACCGGATATACAAGTAGGTAAAGAGCGAAAACAAATAAATTTTTGGGCAAGTTTTTATTTATTTAATTTAGAGTCTTATATACGAGCTACGAGCAGCAGCTCTTAAATAAAGTATACTTTTTTTGAGCAATTTAATGGTCCTATTACTCAAATTTCACATGATAGATAAATCGAAAACTAAATAACCAAGTCGAATATAAAATTTTATTTCAATCCACTGTTTATAACCCTTATATCTTAATTATCAAAATAAATATAATAAAAATTAATTTTAAAATTTCAATTAACTAGTATATTTTTTTGAAAATTTTAAAAATATGTCATAATGATTAAAAAAAAGACAAAATTTTACTAACCGGTTACTTATGCATTTTTAATACATATAAATATTATTTTATAGGACACACTAAAAAAAGATTTAAATTAGATGTATAGTTTATATAAAGTATACGAGGCACCATAATTTTTTCATTTAATTTATTTTCATTTTGAAAATAATTTAGATACCACACTCAAGTGTGGTCAACTCAATAACAACCAACAATGCGCGACTGGACATCTCCGAGGATAAGGTAATTACCTATGTAAAATTTTGCAGAAATTAAGCTTTTTCTTCTACACCTGCCTTTGTCGTAGCCTTCCCGGTGTGTTTGATATCAGTATCACTTTTTTACTCGAATCACATCGGGCATAACGAAAAAAGCGACCAAGAAACAAATTTCTCATTTGTTGCTAAGATCATTAGGATATAAGTGGAAATTAGCTGTTTTCTTCGACACCTGCCTTCGCCTTGCCTTCCGGATGTGCTTGATATCTGTATCGTGTTTTTTAATAAAATCACTTCAGACAGCGAGAAAAACGAGTAAGAAAGAAATTCCTCATTTTTCACCTTCAATAACTTATAAACAGTGGTATACTTGGTAAGATCATTAGGATGGATATATACAAGGTTCAATCTTATTGAAATTGATTCAATTTGAATGAATAAATCTTCTTTCAAACAATAGTATAATGAATATAAAGGGAAGCTTTTTGCCTTCAATTGACTCGCCATTTGACTCATGAAATAATGAAAATGTGCCTCATTGTTGACTTAACAAAAGGAAAAGATTCTGAAATCATAAGGGATGATCTAAGAGGGCACTGTGGCAAAATGTATATGTGGGGACTTTTTCCTCCATGCCTTCTTCTCAACGCAACGAAGGATGGGTGTGCGAGCATGGGAGCTCCCAACCATTAGGGTTTGTACAGGTATCCAAGGCCATGCCCTACAACTTTGGGGGCACCCTTCATCATTCCTCATGATTGAGGAGGGGGATAGTGTTAGCACTTTGAAACCCAAAAGGTAGATAAACATTATAAGCTTTTCGCTTCAATATATATATATATATATATATATATATATATATATATTATTTATTTTTTTGTGAAAAAAATATTTTGAGTATGAGAATCTTGACTTAGGGACTGTGTATCAGCCTTCAAATCTTTTCTTTGTGGCCTTTATGCCTAACCTTTTCTGATTTTTCACCAAGTAAAAGCAGCAATTAAAAGACAAATTCATGTCTCCCAGCAGATTACCCACTGGCCCAACATGGAAATTAAGAAATTGTCTATACATGAAGCACTAGAGCTCAATGGCCAGATCCTATGCGACGGCAGGCCGGTGATTGGCCGGCGACGAAAAGCGGGTTGATATGTCATCATCATTGGGACTCTTGCAGGTTAATTATTTGGGAGAAGGACCCCATGATAATTGTGCTTTGTATTTAGCTAATCCAACCAGCTTTGGGAGGCGTATGATTGGAGGCCATTTGTGTCTAAATACACTCTCTCGTTGTTTTTTAACATCCTTTTTGTTGCAGCTGGGAGGATGATAGCAAATGTTCATGGGTGTGGCCTCATGCCACAGCCTTCTTTTGAGAAGCAAGGCATCCCCAAACTAGTGGGGTTGGTAAAGCTGTATCATACTGGGAAAAAGGAGTGTAACAAAAGAGCAAAGCCTGGCCCTCCACCTCCTCACACATACAAAGTTGCTTGCAAAATTCTCAGCACCAAAATCCCTCTCCCTTGATATTTGCATAGGATGGTCCATAATTTTGTCTCCTCTTGGACTTTGGCCAGTGTTTCCCCCTTCATCATGCCTCCTCAAACCCAAGTCAATGACATGAAAACTCATCTTTGCCATCTTCATCAGAAGGGACATCAAGTAAAAGACACATTGCTTACTACATTGCTACCCTTTATTTTGTCTTAATGCAATACAGCAGTTGAAAGTCAGAATTTGAAGAGATCTTGTCCTAAAAGGGATGGCAATGGTGGGATGGTCCAGATTTGGGAAGATTATCACTAAGATTATTATGTATTAAGCTTGTGGGAAAGATACAATTGGGAGCACAAAAGTGTTTTGCCTTTCAAATGGCATTCTCTAACAATGGTCACTAATTCATTCCATTTTCAAATTAAACTGGATTACAGGGTAACCAAAAGCAGTACTTTTAGAGCCTAATGCATGTGAGTTCGGTTGCCCAACAAAGTGACAATGCTATAATTCATGTTGTCTCTTCCATGGGGATAATAGTCATTTAGTTACTCAATGTGCTATTTTCATCTTATTATCATCCATTTGCATGTGAAACAAAAAGTTGTCACCCCTAACAAATCGGGTTGGTGTCAAGAAAGAAAGGGCATTTAAAATCGAGCATAAAATAATTATTATTATTTTTTTAGAAAGAAGAAATTGATGTCACGAGAACGTATATTCGGCACATTCTGTGGTTTGCAGGTAACTAGCTAGGGATGGACAAATCATAGATTGGCTATCATATTAATTCTTGGTGGGTATTATAAGCTTGGTATTTTAATGCCATATGATTAGTTGATAAGACATTGTGCTTAGTTGTCGATTAAGGATATCAAAACCGATCTAAAGTTACAAATCGGTGGACAGAATGTTGAGAGAATGTATCACTTTATCCTGCACAAAAGCAGTAACGTTCAAAATGGAAAATGATAGGATGGTCAATTCAAAATCTGATGTTGTCACTCTTTGTCTTGCCTAGCTGCCTAGCCTCTTACTCTCTTAATTACTTGATTAAATGTAGTTTTATGACATAAATTTCAATCTGCATGACGTTGCCCCACCGAAAACTTTAGTTGAGATTTATAACACTATTTATCTAAATAAAAAAGTTGCAATTATATCCACAAGGGTTGGCTAAAATTTTCCCATCAAAATCCTAATTTAGGTTTCTATCTATTAAATGTGAGTGCGTACTCTATTCAAGCCCTCTCAAGTAAAATGGGTTCCATAGTTTAAAAACTCGGGACTCAGACTTAACTTGGTCTCTTGGTAGGTGAAGTCGACCCGGAGTCGACACGTGGCCAACTGGTTAGAGTTATTTATGCTCTTTTTTACTATTAATCCAACGAATAAATTAAAGGGTATATGAAATTATTATATATTACTCTCATTGATATTCAAAATTAACGAACATATAATTTATATTGTATTAAAATATTAATTTAATTGAACTAAAATGAAAATAATGTAACTTAATAGCTTATATTCAATAGTCGGGGCAGCAAATATTTATTCATAGAGTTTGACTCGTAGAGCCATAAATAGAAGTAGACTCGAAGATCATTTTTGGAGGGAAAAAGAATTTTAAAACTAAGATATATTCTAGCAATTAAAGCTAACATTACAAAAAAAAGAAGGTTTCTAATACAATTCAAACTAATTGGCGCTATTTCTCACTAATAAAATTAAGAGAAATAGGCACACTCATATAATATTTTAATCAAATTAATAGCCTGTGATTTAATGAATGTATTACTATTCGCATGTCAAAAAATAAAACTAAAATAATTTCTCCATAAATGCTAGCCAGCTACTTGATTGATTTGTATACCCGTAAGCAAAGAGCTTAAAGAAATAATCAAAGCTTGCTTGTACTTTGTAAGAGTGACCAAACACGAGCTTTTAATCGGTCACTATCATGTCCACCAATAAATGGCTGTGAGAGCATATAACTTTTATTATGTCCATATATTGATGGTCACCTCAGACTTGGACGTACATCTAGTGCTGTCCATGATCAAACATTGAGGCAAGAATGAGCGTAAATTAGTTTTAAACATAGTTATAAAAATCGGAATCAGAATCGAAATTGGTTGTCAAAAGAGTCGGAATCGGTCTAAATCGGTCCAGTTGAATCGGTCTAAATCGGTCCAGTTAAATCGGTTTAAATCGGTTATATATAATAATTTAACAACTCATAACATAAATATATAAAAATTAAATATTGACGTAATTTTGATATTATTGTGTGTATTATATTTTATAATATTTTTCATATTTTCTAGATTTTTTTAAAATTAATTTTAATTAATTATTATTATTTTCTCAGAATTTAATCAACTTTTAATTACGAAAATGTTACTCCAGCTCTTCACCCCACCGTCGCTGCCTTGCCTTCCCCTGCCGGCTCCTCCACGCCCGGACTCCCCTATCGGCCCGGCCCCGCCCAGCCACCCTAGTCCCGTTGGCCCTGATCCGTCCCCCCGCCAGCCCAGCCTCCCCCCCTCCGGCCCTGCCCCGCGCTGTCGGAGTGAAGGGGCGGCAGCGACGGCGGAGGGAGAACGAGGGATATTTTGATCATTATGAACTTTAAATTTCTATTTTATCCATACATAAATAATTTATATAATATAAAATGAAGGGTATTTTAGTAATTTATCCAAAACCAATTCTACCCAAATTTGACGTGGATTTCGCCCGATCCAATTTAAATCGGCCGATTCCGAGTAGAATTGTCCGATTTTTTCAACGGTGGTTTTAAACATACATAGACATAAATCATAATACCAATATACGGACAATTGTAAAATACAAACTTAACCATGCCCATGTGCATGGACAAACTGTTATGTCCATCACCATGTTTATAAGATTGCCTGACGTTTCAAAACAGCTCGTTGATCGAATGCTCTTGCGTCGTACTCTAAATGAAAAAGGTTAAATAATTAAAGGTTCATTTGCAACACATAAGTAATTATTAACATGGTTTTGGAAGTAGGGGTGCAAGTAATGTCGTTACTGTGCAGTCAAGGGCATTTACAATTATTATTTATCATTTTTTCGACCATATATTAACCATTATCGCACCATTTGTCACTTTTTCAATTGTTTGTCATTACCAAGTTTCTATTATTTTGATTGACAATAAAAGGTTAACAGTTGATAAATTTTGTTTTAAACTAAATAAATTTTTATCATCACAAAATTTTTATTAAAATCATAAATTTGGTATCATTTAGCTCGTATATTTATGTTAAATCAACTATTAAAAGGATATAATAATATAAAATTTTAATTAAATATAACAATAATATTACTTTTTTATTCATATTAATAAATTTAATTTTATATTAGTACCAAAAATAAATGAAACGGTCCCGGTATAGACTTCTGCCACTACAGTTTCAAGATAAAAACGGTGCAACTAAATTCATTACTTTTTTACTATTTTTTAAATCGGTTTAAAAAATCCTGTCATTTTAATTTAATTTATTTTAAAATAGTAAATAAAATGGTAAACTGATGGACCTCCTAAATATAGCCCTACTTAGGAAGGAAGAAGCAAATTAGAAGCCTGGCTATATTTCATGGACTACAAACTTCATATATAGGTCATTCATGAATATTCATGAAAACGAGGTAGTGTCGTGACTGCATTATTGAGGAGAATTGAAGAGCTTATAACATCTTGTAAGGTCAAGGTTTCTCCCATTTCCAAATTACTAGAGGAGCTATCAGGAATCTTTCCCCTTCCCCTTTTTGCAGGCTATAACATAAAACAAAGAGCAAAAGCTGACTGCTCCACTCTCTGGAGAGCAACCCATTTAGAGTGGAAGAACCCATGCCCAGGAGATGACAAGTTTTCACGCTGGGTAGATTGAAAAGTGAGTACCTACTCAATTATACATCTGGGACTCTGCAAACCCTACCCAACAAGCCATCCGCCTCTCCCAAAACCTACAAAATTCATTACTCCACACTACTGTTGTAAAAAATTGGAGGTGTAAGCATTTTGAAATGGGCACCGTGTTTTACTATCCCTCTGTGCATGGAGAGTTGAAGCTGTTTGGTCCAAGTTGTTGTGAGGCACTCTAAACTAGAAAAGCCAATATGGGTAATGTTTAACATGAATCAAAGGGGAAGGTACAGTATCTGTAGATTCAATTCTGCTGTTATAAGAACTCTTGGTGGCTACTAAACCTGCAAAGATTTATATCAAAACCTGGGTTCATGTGGTTAGCAGCACAGGCACTGCATGTATAAACCTTAGTTGAGAGAATCCAATTGGTAACTGTTTAACAACTTCCGGAGTCAGCACCACAAGAGAACCTGTATTTTTCTTCAAAATGGTATTTTTTGTCATATATGACGAAATGGGCATTAAGATTAGGGTAGATTCGCATTCATCTGTTCACCCACCCACTTAAAAAAATGGTGGCTGACATGATAATTGAAGGAATATGACTAAGCAAAACATGAGATGGTGGGCGGCCATTGAAGTTGAATAGACATGAACAATATTCATATATATCTCGCCCTCAACAAATTGCTTTTTAATTTAGTCATCTCCTACTTAAGACCCAACTTAATTATCGAAGTGAGCTACTCATGCAATATTGCCATATATAAGTAATTGATTGTGCCTCAATAATATAATATCCTTCTATGTTAATTGCACACTCTTGTACTTAGCCGGTACATTTTTCATGCTACTTGTTATTACCGGACAAAGTAACTTGCTACGTATTTGCACGAGAACTTCCAACTTTCTTATTTCTTTCAACAAGTACTGCTTCTCCAACTATGAACTCCAATACCAAGTATTCCCATTGTGATCATGTTGCCTTTCCAAATATGAGCATAACAAGGCCTAGCGCAAAAAAAGGTGCCCCAGAGCACACCAATGAAAAAAGAAGGTGAACCGACAAAAGCCGGTCGGTTGGAATTCCAAGAAACCAACAGTTAAAAGTGAAAAAATAAAAGGAACAAAAAAGGGAGGGGGAGTGGTATTTATTCACACGATTCAATTCTTTTACTCCATTTTTTTAACCCTTCCAAATTTCCGAGAGCATTTGTTAGCAAGGGCGAGGTCTCGCTTAAAAAGAGTGAATCTAAATGCCCCAATCATGAACCAGCGGTCCGGTCCAACAGTTTCGGGACCCGGCCCCGCCCGACCAAAATCATTCCCCGGTCAGAGAATGTCTGCTCCGAAATACGCGCGGTTCGATCCTCGCCCCCGAAAACATTGGTCGGACGGCCACGTTCTGCGGGCCCGCAGTTTACAGCAGCCTCGAGGTTCGGAGAATTGACAGTGTGGGGCCCTGGGCCTGGGGAATGTCGGCAAAAGGAGGGCAGCGGGCCGGACCGGGGTCAGCTTTCCGGGGGCTTTGGCTTTGGTAATCGAGTGAGTGACCCGGAGAGGGCCAGGTGGTGCTGGTGGGGACCTCATGTGGGGAAAACGATGGGAGCGAGGGCCCACGTGGTAGGGGCCCGTGTGGAGTGATGGGGTGGATGACGTCACTTTGGGGCAGGCCTGAAAAAGCTGCTGACCCGGACCGGATCGGTCCCCTCCCACCCATAATTGGATTGGAGCTTCTTTTTGGTTGTGGGCCGGTTACTTTTGCAGGTGGGTTGGGCCTTGCAGTGAGGCTGTTGGAGACTTGGGATTCATTTGTTAGCGCCAATGTTAATACTTTAAATATTTATTTATTTATTTACTTTTTGAAAAAAAAAGTGTTGTTAGTGGGATCATCTGATAACTCATCCGATACTGTTGTTAAACTTGGATAAAAGAGAATGTTGGCATGGAGAAGCTGGTTCTAACTTCGGATAAAAGAGAAGGGAAGAGCATCTGATTATCAAAATTATATCATTTATTATAATCACATAAATCATAGATCATATATGCATACTCTCGACTTCCTTTTTGGAATAAGATGTGAAGAAAAAGTGAAGTTCTTCTGATCGAACTACAGTTTTTTTAATGGCCATTTAATTCATTTTGTCGTTATTTTTATGGGTTTATGAATAAATACTTTCTAGGTAAAAAATGTGGGTGTAACAATGGAAGAAAGCTAACTAATGTATCGACGAATTGTGGAACCATATTATATCAAGCCTTATGATTTTGGACTATTTTAAATGCAATTGATGGTGATGGGATTTTAACAAGTTAATAAAAGATAAAAAATAAAAGTACAAGAGGAAACACCGATTTTAACACGAAATCTCCAATATATGAAGATAAATCACAAGCCATTCATTTTAATAAGTAATGACTAGCCATTTATTATAATAAATAATGGGTGCACACGTCTGCACATCATCTGGATTAGATAGAACTTAAATTCATTATCATTTGGCAATATTTTTTATTAAATGGAATTCACACATCTCCATCTAGGATACACATCTTAGTAAGAATGATTACAATCTCTAACTATATAAAAATTTTATTGGGAAAACTCATATCTTTCAATGAGAAACTTTCAATCTCCAACTAGAGACATTCTAATTAGAAAAAACTCATAACTTATAAAGAGGTTCTCCCTCTTTTAAAGAGGAAGTCTCAGTGTAAAACCTCACATTGAAACACGCAATGATACACAATAGATTTAATTGCACTCTCCGTAACACATATACAATTATATATTTATAAACAATAGATATAAGGTACACACTCAAAATACGGACAACCTCGTGGGTACAAAGGCCCAACACCATATACACATCCCTCATCATTAAAACACTCGCTAATGAATCTATTCTTTTATCTTTTACAATTTTTTTCAAATTCTTCATTTCTCTTAGAATAACTCTATATTTTCACGATTTCCTATGTAG
The DNA here is from genome assembly GCA_033002965.1 of Piper betle. Classification (NCBI taxonomy): domain Eukaryota; kingdom Viridiplantae; phylum Streptophyta; class Magnoliopsida; order Piperales; family Piperaceae; genus Piper; species Piper betle. The sequence continues at coordinate 207,274 of JAURVB010003124.1, read as the reverse complement.
TTGTACGTTTCTTCACATTCAACGTATGATGAGGACTCCAACCGATGGCAGTGCCCATTCTTGCTTTTGTGACGTAGAAATATCCAATTTGTGTAGGGTAAATCCTAATTGTTGGTCAAAACATCACTTACATTTTTAAAAAGGATCATTTGCTCCCTTGCTAGTAAATAGTGTTTAAGATATATCATTATTTTGTTGTGTTGTGTGGTTGAAAATGACCACATCTTCACTCTATTTCATTATGACAACGTGGTCAATTTAGCCACGTCATCTAAAAGGAGAAAACGAAGCCCTTCTCTCCTTGCTCTCTCTATCACCAGATTAAATCCCGTTGAGTGATGTAATTGAAGTAGAAATATTCAATTTGTTTAACTAGGCCTGATCAATTTTAATCTATATACTATATAAATACACTACTAAGCACTAGTAAATATCACATGTATTCTTATTAGTAAACATATAAATAATTAAACAAATAAATTCATAATTATTTAATAAATAAATAAATAAATAAAATTTAATATTGATTAATCATGAATAATAATAACCAATACGGAATATGTAATTAAATACAAATAAATAATAACATACATGCAACGAACAATTAAATAAATAAATAAATAAATACAATTTAACGAACAATTAGATAAGTAAATAAATAAATACAATTTAATAAACATAAATAATAATAATATTAATAAGTAAATATATAATTAGTAATAACAAATAATCATGTAAACATTCATTATTTACAAAAAAAACATAGAAATAAAAAAGAAATAAATAATAATGAATAAATAAATTAATTAATAAAATTAATTATAACATTAAAATATGTTAAATAATGTAGATATGCATCTAAACTAATGTAGAGGTTTTCGAATTACCCGAGCGAGTCGGCCAAGTCTAGCCAAGTAGGCTTAGCCGAGTCAAACAACAGTGATGGGCGGGTAGTTGGATGCGACATGGGCTTGGGCATGACCATGGGCACGAACAGGTGAACAAGACTCAGGACTGGCGGACGTGAACGTGGGTATACGGGTCTGAAGGGCGGGCAGTGCCCATTGCCAAAAAATGCTGACAGCAAGGCAGTTGGGGTCACCGTTAGTTGGGACCAATGGTCATGATGACAAGGATCATGGTGGTGGTGGCGATCGGTGGAGTTTGACCGCTGGCTAGTTGGAAAAAGGGCGGAATTGCCACTGGTGAGGTGGCATCACCAACGGTGATCGTGGCCACAACGGTGATCATAGGTGGTCTCAAAATGAAACTCTTGGAGAAGGGAAGCTGTATAGGTGGTCGGATTGGCCAGAGGTGGCTCGCTGGCGTCAAAAATGGCTCAAACGGGTGGAGGCGGTGGCAGACACTGACTGCAAAAATGATGTCGCTGGCGGCAATTGCAGTGATGTCGATGGTCCTACACCAGATAGACAGCTGGCTGCAAGGAGGTCCTAAGGGTGCCAGTTTGATGGTCGGGGGTGAGTTGGAGACTCGCTAGTGGCGAACCAAAGTGGCGGCGGCACTAGGTGTGTAAACTCTGAAAATTATGGAAAATCTTTGAAAAATAACTGGGTGAAAGTTAGGGCCAACGTGAACGGCTTAGATCATGCCTCGTTGCATGATATAAACATCCAACAACTCATGGACTAGTGGGGCCCACTTATGGGCATATGTAATATACATATGGACGGATAGCTTGAATCGAAACCGTCCAAAGTCAAGACTAACTCAACTCCTAAAAGCGATTCTATAAGCCTGAATCAAAGCAAGAAGGCTAAATAGACCTCGAACCTTCAACTCAATCAGGTGAAAACCTATGACTCAATCAAATTGGGCCCATATGGGTATAATTAGGTGATTCAAAATCCCTATAATGTATGCAAATGAGATACCCTGAAAATCCCAAATGGATACTTAACCTTGGCTAACCCATAAAAATTATTTGTATACCTCGTGTATACAATGATAACTCATGTTTTACTATAGCCTATCTCAAGCTATCATCTGCATGTTAGGCATACTCAGCCACCATAACATACTTATACGACCATCTTGACCCTATACTCATGATCTGAAAACTAGTCTGGCTCGAGCTTACTCGAACCGACTTAAGACTGGCCCAAACCAGGCAAAACTAAATGCGGTAAAACCCTAACCCGAAACTAGGTTTTATAGTAAATATCTCTTGTCTAAAACAAAAAGAGGTGGAGCTTTGAAATAATAATGAAAATATGATATTGTTCTCATCATTCCACCAAATTAGAACTTTTTCTCATTTAAAACCGTGCATGAGATTTTCATCTCGCATAGCTCCTAAGTGATAAAAGAAATAATTTCTCTACCTTAGAACCGTTATAGTTATAGGCGCTGTTCATTGGAGCAATCAAATGACATTGAGCATGTTTTCCATCTATTCTCAAAAAGAAGTGGGGAATTCATAATTATCTTGATATAAGCTTTTTGAGAAGATCCATCGACCTAAGACGAAAAGAAAAACATATCTATTTTATTTAGTTATTCAGTTCAACCAATGATTCATTATTAGAGAAGACAACAACAACCTTTTCATCAGACATGTGTCTTTTTTGTATTGTCCAATGGATTTATATGTTGATTCATCGTCAAAGATGGCTTAGACCTAATAATTTATTAATAACCAAACAATTCAGTTCTTAGGTCTTAGGAGCCATTGGGCTATAGGCTTCATATAGTCAGCCCATATGTGGTGTTTTTTTCCTCCAAGCCCATATATAGAATTGGGCCGGCCTCAATTTGTGTTAAACATTTTTGTGATTCCCATATCCCATCGTATACAGTCTCTGTCATTTCCCAAGCTGAATCTAGGCTTGGTTGCTAATCATGCAAGTAATTAATAGGTAAATTCACTCCACATAACTTAATAACAACCATCTGGTTACTTCTTATTAAAATTTTATTTTCTTTTTGATAAAAAAAATATAAAATAACACTAATAGGGCTGCTAATTGATCGAGCAAGCTAACTCGTGAACATTTGGCATTCGATTCAACTTGATTCAACTCGAAACTCGTCATTTAAATACTCAAACTCGAATTCGACTCGTACTCGAATCCTATGAGTCGAGCTTGAGCAAGGTAGTGTTCGACTCGACTCAATTCAGTTATAACTTGAACTTGATTCGAAATCGACTCGAACTCGACTCTATAATATAATATAATAATATAAATAATATCATTTGTCTATTCAAAATATATTTGAAATTATAAATTAATATTATTATTGACTAAGTTTAATTGTAACTAATTATATTTATTCATATACAATAAAATAATAAAATAACATTAATACGAGGATAGCTCAACTGGGAGAGCGTCATCCTAAAGACCTAAAAGGTCACGTGTTCAATTTACGCTTATTGCATTATCATTATCTTTTTTCTTGGATACAATAAAAATATTTAAGTCTAAGTTTAATTGAGTGAGCCAGCTCGTAAATTACTTTTAAGCTAGTTTTGAGATCTTAAATGAGTTTGGGTCTGAGCCTAATTGGGCGAGTCAGCTCGTGAACTACTTTTAATCTAGTTTTGAGATCCTAAACGAGTTAGTTTTGAGCTCATTAAAATTAAATAGATATTTGAGTTCAAATCAAGCTCGAATAATTTAAAAAACTTAAAAAATATTCAAGTTGATTTCGAACATATATGTTCAAAATTCGTTCGATATCGAGTTGAGTTCGAACGAACTTCTGTTATTCAATTCGAATTCGAATATAAGCTAAACTCGGCTCACTCACTCGTTTAACAGCCCTGCTAACAAACACCCTATTAACTTAGTGAAATAAAAAAAAAGGGCCATTTGAATTTCCAAGCTTTTGACATTCACAGCCTTAAATGTTCGTGGAATTTTTTTTTCAAAACAGTGTTCCGAGGGTCTTTGGTTATACGGAACTTTCGATTTCCAAACCTTAAACCACTCCTTTATTAGACGATTTCCATAACGGGTATAAATATTTCAATGACCAGTTTGCATACTAATTTTGACGAAGAATATTCACCAAACAACTCGCGTACATGATTATGAGCCAACGGGCGCTAACTTCGTACACAGTTTGACTCTTTTAATTTGCTTGCCGTTTTTCAACAGCGGTACTTACGAGAGTTGTCCGTGGGTGTGGATGATAAAATGTTCTAGGCCGAACTACGTCTAAAATGTTTTGAGAAAATTTGACTTAGTAATTATAATCACACCAAATAAAATAAATATGAATATTTTTTCGTCTAAATAATGACCAGCTGAGTGGCTAAGAAAAATCATAAATTGTTAATATTTAAAAGTTTATTATTTAATCATAATTCAATTTTTTAAAACTTAAAGTACATCAATCCTAGATTTTAAACTTTTTACAGTAATATAATATTTATTTATTCAAATATATTTTTTGAAGAAAAGTGAATTCAATTTTTATGCTAGAGGAATTAAGAAAAATTAAAGACTTGTTAATTGTATAAATGAGGTACATTTTAATCTTTTTTGAGAAAAAAATAATATTTATGACTTGAGAGATAATTAGATAATAATACAATAAGTATGAAATAAAAATAAATTTTTATCTAGACCAAATTTTGACTAATACTTTCATTATTAAATTGTGCATAAACTATATCATTCTCATCCCACATGAGCTTAGCAAATGTTAACCTCACAATAAAAAGTGTAACAAAAAATTTAAATCTCTTTTTTTTAACTAGAAAAACTAGCCGAATCGGCCATCTATTATTGATATGATGAGTATAAAACTGCTAAAATTGATAATTTTTACGACCTGTCCTCAAAACTCCTAGTTGTGTGGTCTCGTTAGGGTGTCAAGAAAAATTAACGATGATTAGTATAAGAAATGCCATATATTTGAATCAAACTTTAGGAAATTAAAGTTAATATCAATTTTTATCATGCATTGAACAACGCTAAGTGTTTTTTCAAGGAACAACTCTTATTTTGTAGGACAAACTAGATGGAACTAAAAACAAGTAGAAAAGGTTAGCTCTCAATCTATCATACATGAACAATCAATGATGAATAGGTGTTGAATGCTATCCTTTTGCTTATTACGTATGGATTTAGGAATTTTCTGTAGCAAGTGTATATACATTGATTAACTCGTAAATGCATGCATAGAACTTATAATCAAACCACAAGTCATCTAACACCTCTTCTTATGAAAACTAATGTACATTATGAAGTTAATCTTTATAATACTACTTTTATTACATATTCACTCAACATGCAACTCAACTAAAAATGGTGGATGGGAAAATCAATTATTGATAAATATTGAAACAAAACACAGACACAGACACACACAAAACAAAGAAAAAATACAAGAGAAATTTAAAACATCAAATGAAAAATAAAGAATAATTTTCAACCATACTAAATTTTAATTCAAAATACAACTTAAAAAGTTACGTAATACTTGTGAATGATTTTTAATTATTGTAATAATAATGCATGAAATAGGAAGAATGAAAACAAGGTGATTTACTCCAAACGTTGAAATGGAGAGCCAAGAGTTGCTTGGCCTTCTGCTTTGTTTTCCGGCCAACCTCCGACTGCGCCACCATGCGAAGTTGGCCAACGCCGCCGACCTCCACCATCTCCTCCACTACCCTTTCCAATATGCACACCCGCACCAACACTTTCACCGCAGCCTCGCTCGCGGCCGGCGACACCGTCGCCACCTTCGCCACGACAGCCGCCACCCCGGCCGCGTGTGCACCAAACGCCGCCCTCCCATCTGCTCTCGAGCACAAGGCATCCATCACCCCAAGCATGAGCTCGCAGCTCCTCCTTTCTTTGCTTTCCGCGAGCAATTCCACCAACACACCCACCAAACCAGCCTCAATGGCTTTGAGCTGATTGCTCTGATAATGTGTCAGCTCCATCAAGATCGATAGGGCCGCCATTGTTTCTCTTCTAGAGTTCTGGTCTTTGAGTATCTCGGCCATGGCGTGGAAGAGCTCCGATGGGAGCTCGGATTTGTATTTCCCGCCGACCACCTTGAAGAGATGCTTCAAGAGAAGAACAGAGACGAGTCTGCTTTGGTAGCTCCCTCTCTGCAGCACTAGAGTTAACGTTCCAATCATCTTTCCATCACCATCTTCGCCGATCTTCTTCATGATTTCTCTGGGCGGTGTCAGAAGGTTAAGAACGTTCATGGCGTTCTCCATCAATGTCGACGAGCTACAGTAGCTACTAGGGGATGCAGCCATCAATTCTTGCTGCTCTGACTCAATGATAAGAGAAGCCACCACATAAACTAAATCAGACTCTCTCAACCATTGCTTGTTGCAATCGCTCTCTTGAGCCAATTGTTTGATTTTCTTGACAGCTTTTGATCTTGTCTGGTAACTCTGATCCAACCTCATATCATTGGCAAGATGAGGTAAGATGGAGACGTCAAAGGTTGGAGTGGCCTCGTCTATGGTAGCACCACCACTACTAGACGTAGTAGTAGTTGTCTTTGGTGGGTGGTCTGCACGCCATTGATGGATCAAACGGAGGAGGGTGGAGTTGGGGGTGAAGCCGGCGGCGACTTCGGCTGCAGCGAGGGGTTGCTTGGTCACCGGGCATGTCCGGCGGCCGTAGTCGAAGATCCACCGTCGGATGCTGTCCCGGTCGTAGGTCACGCCGGTGGAGAGGGTTACCGGGTCCTTCATCATCTCCAGTGAGATGGGGCAGAGGAAGAAGGGTGGCATCTCATGAATATCAGAACTGCTCATGTTTGTTTCGTCGTCGCAGATCACTTTTTTCTTGTACTACAGATGTATTTCATATGAAACGATCTGTTTTCCGTACTACTTATATGAATGGATGAAGAAGATGTCAAAGAGAAGAGGAAGATGGAATATATCCGCACGAAAATGAATTGAAAGATGAAAAGTTGAGGTTTAATAAGTTGTTGAAGGAATTGAATGGAGGAAAGGAAGGTGATGAACCCACAAGGCACTCAAGCCTAAATGGACTCAATCAAATGGAGAGAAGATTTGAAGAATGAAGGCTTTTTCTTTCTTTCTCTTTGGCTTTTTTTCTGGGTAATGCAAATCACAAGCATGAAATAATGAAAGTCAATCTTATTGTCATTCTCGCTTTCTTGCTTATTAAATTATGTGTTTCATCTTGTCAACTGTTTTGTTAATCACAAGAGGGAGCTGATTTGGCCTTCTGTTTTACCAGGTCTACTTTTTTCCAAGTTGTTCAAGCCATTATAATTTAGAGCCTAGACTGTTGAAATTAGCCTCATACAAGGATGGCATGATAGTGCACCTAGCTAATATTAAACATTAATCATGGTATTTTTTTCCAATGAAATCCCCACAACTCCTAGTGTTTGCTGATTTTGTCAAGTTCACAAATTTTAGCTATAATGCGCATCTTGATTTGCAAGTTGAATTACTTACTAAGCTATAAACTAACGGGAGTGCCAATGGATAACATTATTTTAAGACCATGATTTTAAATATCGGATCATATCGCTTAGTCCAGTCTTCAAATTTCAAACGTTAAGGCTTTCGTATTGTTTTAATTCATTACAGGTTTATTGATTACAAATTTTCAAAAAATTAATTTTTTATTTAAAGTTGTGGTATTGTAACCCAAATTTAATTAAACAATAATATAATTTTAACATTTAGTTGAACGCGGTTCTATCTGATTCAAATAAAGTAATTAGGGAAAAAGTATTATTAAATAGCTCGTAATTAGGGGGAAATAAAATTTATTTACGATTAAAGGCTGGCTTAATATTCTATTCATGATTAATAGATTACTTACATGCTATTCAGATTTAAGGATATTTTCAGCATAAGGCCTTGACCATCACCAGTGTGGGCCAAGTTTAAAAAATGTTTGACTTGGTAGACTCAAGGCCATTGCGGTAACTTTTAGGGCCCCCTAATTACACTTTTAGGAAAGACTTTGTTTACTTTATTTTTTGGAATTCTTATTAATTTTTATAGTAATTGTTGTTGGTATGTAAATTTGCTTTTATGTTATCTATATAATAGCATGTTAGGGTCTTATGTATTCATCCATTCATAACGAATTGTATTTTCATCTTGAGATGCCAAGAGTAGATCCGCACGATTTGGGTATGGGTTAGCTAACCCAATTGGGACCCATGATATTCCGGTTGAGTTCCCAAGCATGAACCGGATTTGAGGTGTCACAAATAGTGACTGATTGTAAACAATTTTGAGTGCCAAGTGTTGGAATTTGTCCGAGATTGTTTGTTGAGTTTTGCTAAGAGTATTAGAGAGTTGGGGAGATCAGTAGCACAATTGAGGTTGATGATTGAAACCTTAGTGGTGACGGATGTTGATGTTGCGTTACTTGTAGAAAGTTGGCCTAAGGGGGGACCTAGACGGCGCATAGGTGTTAATCTAGAGCAAAAAAATTTACCCTAGAATCGACCATGTAATTGAAGAAAATAATGTAAGTTCAATAATTCATATAATTAGATAAGTCAACAATAGTAGAGTCAATAATTGTGGACTCATAAATTTACATGACAGTTGGAGGTTGCTCAAATTTTGAAAATGACAATGGTTCTTACAATACCATTAGGGATGTAAGTGGTATGGTTGAAGGTATTTACTATTATCATTTATCAATTTCTCAATCATTTACTATTACCACATTGTTTTCTACATTCCTAAATGTATACTACTACCAACTTCTAATCAATTTAACCACCAGTAAATGGTTAACAATTAGTAAATTTTGATTTGAGCTTGTAACTCTTTGGTAATATAAAACCCATGCCCAATATCACAAATTAGGTACCACTTGCATCATATATTTATATTAAACCAACCTTCAAATGATATTATAATGTAAAATTTTAATTATACACATTAATAATAATATATTTTGTTTATATAGATCAATAATACTAAATTTATATTACAAAAAATAAACAATCACATTCAATAAAGCGGCAAATTGATAAAATGGTAACGATAGAGGCTTCTATTATTACTCATTCAAAATGAAAACAGTGCGATTAAAATTACCATTTTTTAAAATGATAAAAAATACTTGGATGTTTTAATTTAATTTTATTCGAAACAATCAATGAGACGATCACTTACCCCCTAATTGCAATGTAAGTATTTTACTCTATACTTTTCAAGATCATAAGATCCAAAAACAAGCCTCTTACTATTATTCATAAATGCATAATGATTGAGATGATGATTTCATTGTGCATTATGATCATCACACCATAATCTTCTAAAAAATTAATGACCACGACAAATTTCATCAAAAAATATAACTTTGAAAAAAAAACATTGACATGTAATTTAAAAACATGACAACAAGATAATAGTTTTGTTGCATGATCATTGAAATTGTATTTTGTAAAACGTTTTGTAACAACCTGACATTCCTACATCTAATACCTACTTAGGTAAAATCTTATTTATAAGTGAGAATAAATTATAAATCTTCAACTTCGATTAACCATTTTTGAAGAGATGGCATAGCCCATTAATTTAGACTTTGGGTCGGGTTGTTATATATGGTATCATAGAAACTTGTTCTGTGTTAGATGGTGGGTTGGATTAGAGACATTAGCTAAGCTGTCATACACGTGCCATAAAAAATGTGAGCTAGGGTTAACGACGGGTTAAGTGTAAGAATTTTGAAGACGAAATTTTTAAGATGAGTAGATTGTGACATCTTTCAACTTATTCTCGCATTTAATACTTACTAGAGTAAGATCATATTTATAAGTGAGAATGATTAATAAATATTCAATTTGGTTAAATATTTTTGAAGAAATAACTTAGGTCAATTACGTTGTATTTTAGGTTGGATCGTTACAAGTTTATTCTCTCTCAAGCAATCTTCAAAAGTATAAGATTTTAATACCTTCACCTTCAATAGAATATGTGTACTGAGCCGACGCCAATCGCGTGTATGAGTTATGAGGGTCATGCGTACCCAAATATATGATGATAACGTCATGAACACAGCAGAACAGAATGAGTTATCAGAATATATGAGAGTATGCTAGTTATTTTTCTTTATTTTATTTTTATATACATTGGATTGTAGAATTAGTTTTAGGTCGTTTACCGCGTTAGGACATATTATGGGGCAGTTTGGGTGGGTTGATAGTTGTAGAGGATATTATTATGATGTTTTGGTATTTGTTTGATTTTATGGGATTTTTCCCGATTTTTATGGAAGTTTTTTATGATTTACGGCGACTTAATTATTATTCTTGACACGAGCTGGAGACGAGTCAACTAATATTTACAAGTTTGCCACCAACCCTTTTCTTCCCTCCCAACGTTTTCTTCCCCAAACCCTTGCCCCAACACCGCCCCCGTGCAGCGTCGCCGCCGCCGCTGTCGACGCCGGCCTGCTACCAGTTGTCACTGCCATGCTCCACTGTGGTGGTGCCATGCCACTCCGAGTGCCCCGGCCGTCGTCCGGCCTCCACAACACTGGATCGCCGTGCCTAGCGTCACACCCGGGTTGTGCCCGTGATGTCAATTTCACTGCCGGCGACCGTCGCCGCCACGATCGGGTGGTTGCCTTGACACCCTCGACCCCCTAGCGACCTTCCTCTACCGGAACAGAGGCCAGCGCTGCCCATCCCGGCTGGATCTAGCTACCCATCGTTGCCAGCCCTATTTTTGCCATTTTTTGGTGAGCTGCCGCCTCCACCGACCATGTTGATGCTGTAGATGCATTGGGCTTGCCGAGCTGCTTCCAATAGTACCCAATATGACCCCTATCTAGCTAGTAGACGCCGCCGGCGATTGCCGCCAGAAAACTACTGGAGAGGTGTCGGAAAACCACTAAAGCCGCCGGAACACTGCCAAAACTTGCCAGAAAACCGGATTCATTGGAGTTTGTTGGATCTTTCACAGAGCTCATCCAGTCGATCCTAATCGAACTTTGGATGCCGAAGAGCGCCGAATTTGAGCTCCGAGACATGCAACAGAACCCTAGCCGTCGCCGATTGCCGACGACGTGAGGTATAATTACCTTCAATTTGGTTATTTAAAATTGATCATGATTGTTAACATAATATGCTAGAATTGGTTAGCTGTTAGGATAAATGTATAACTATGAATGAAATGATGATTGCATGATGCAATTAATTGAGAATGAAGGTTAAGTGATCTAATGAGGTAGATCGAGTCTCAGCACGATAAGTGATCAGGACGTAACTTTGAAAAACACAATAAAATTGGTATGAATAGGATGAGTTAGAATTATTTACATTTATGGTTATTTAACTATTGATGGATGTTATTCATATTGTGTGTGATGTTCATTGAGTTTGATGCATCATTTAGTTAGTTGGCGTTAGTATTTAGTTTTGATGCGTATGTACGAAGTAGGAGCTCGCCGCCTAAGCGCGATGATACGCTTGGAGCTTCTACCAGGTCCATTTAGGACTCGTCTCTGTTTTACGTTCTCTTCTATTGTATGTTTATTTTATTATTTTCAAGACAGGTTAAGTGGCATTTTACTGGATCCCACTTAACTCGGGCCACTTAACCGAACAGTTTTCCAGATTAATAACCCCTCGAGGATGATTTTGCAAACAAGATCCACCACACGTTGCCTTCGGACATATTATATGAATCCCTACCCAAATCTATATATATGTACTTTTTACATTTTCAGTGAGACGAGAGATGGAGAAATCGACTGCACGTACCATGAGCGGATGTCGTGACAGTATTAGATTATGTGTGATTGAAATTGTTGATATATGTATATATGTTGGTATATGTTATTTTGATAGGGTGGACCCTAATTGCACTTTTAGGGGAGACTCTGTCCATTTTATTTTAGAATTTTTATTGAATTTGATCGCAATTGTATTGGTGTGTACTTTGAATTGCATGTCATTCATGTAGTACAATGTTAGGGTTTGTGCATTTATCCATACATTTTGAGTTGTATCTTCATCTTAAGACGCCGAGATTGGATCAGCATGAGTTAGGTTCGGATTAGCCGACCTAACTGGGGCCTTTAACATGCCAGTTCGGTTCACGAGCGTGAACCGGATTTGGGGTGTTACACATAGCCTTTTTTGAAATATTTATGTATTTTTAGAATTTTCCAATATTTTTTGCAATTTCTAAAATCTCTAGAAATTATTTTGGAACAAACTTAAATGGAACTTAATTAAACACATTAGTTGAAAAGGGCCTTCTGTCGCTAATATTTTTTGTGACAAAAGACCCATTTTTAGTGTCAAAAAGGTCTTTATCATCGAAATTTGCCACAAAAAATTTTGATGACATAAGTCTTCATAACTAATTAGAACGGTAACAAATTATTACCAAAACTTTGGCGGGCAAATTGTCACCAACCTATCATTAAAATTTAATGGAAAAGATGAAAACTCACCAAAATTGGTGACATACTTCTATGGCTAAGATTTGTCGCCAAATTTGGGTGATATTTCAGTAGCAAATTAGTTTTGACACCACAAATTTAATAGTTTTGACACCAAAAGTTTAGGCAACAAATTTTATGAAAAAAAATCCACTCGCCATATGGCGCGTGGTGCACCAATGGTGGCTAGACCACGTGAGCGCCACCAAGCTCACATGCGCCAGGCACAGCATGTGGGCGGCCTAGCGCAGCACCCGCGTGCACACAGCGGCGGGGTTGGGTGGCACAACGGCAACGTTGTGCCGCACATTGGTGACAATTGACCGTGCGAGGAGGTGCAGCCGCAGTGGGCCACTTGAGGCGTGGTGAGGTGTGCGCGGTGAGGGCGGCATGGCTGCAGGCGAAGGCGAGGCGGCAATGGCGGCTCGGGGAGTCTGGGGGGCCATGTGGCCGAGATGTGGCGACGACGGCACGGCAATGTGCGAAGCGGCAACCGGGCAGCCAAGCCGATGGCTGGCGAGGTGGCAATGACGAGGTGAGGCCGTGAGCAGTGCTGCGATGACTAGATGGCGATTGGGCTGCAGCGGCGGTGGTGAAGGGAGTCGGGGGGCCACGTAACCACATGTTTCCAACATGAGGAGGTAGGGTCACACGAGCCAAAATTGGCGCCAATCTTTTTAAAAAAATTAAAAATTTGACGCCATAATTTTGGTGTCATGGCAAATTTAATTTGTCATCAAAATTTTGATAACAATTCGGTGACAAATTGTAAAAGTTACGCAACCGGTGACTAATTTCGATGGTTAGAATTTTTGACATCAAAATTTTAATGTCAAAATGGTGACAAATTTAATTTGTGATAAAAATTTTGGTGCCAATTCTGTGATAAATTGGTAGTCACCAAATGTTTAGTGATAAAACGATGGCAAATTTTCACATTGATACTAATCTGTGACTTTTCAATGATTACCGAGGTGATTTTTCAGTAACTACTGAATGTGTCACCTTTTATTTGCGACAAAACGATGGCAAATATGTCGCCTAAAATACTAGTCACAAAATTTTGGTGACAAAAGGCAAATTTGGGTAGATTCGGCACTTATAATTTTAGATGGCATACTTGTGGATTAATCTCCTCCAAGAACTCTTAACATATGAGGGAACAAAATCTAACATGGGCAACTTTTTATTCTTCTTTGGCAAAGCTCGATCAAAACCAGGTAAGAAATAAGACACCAGTTCATGTTCTTGTGAACAGCAAGAAACCAACGATGGCCAATGTTGGGCACTTCGAGAAAGATGGCAAAGAACTTCAACAACTTAGGATCAGTAGTAAGATTTGATATGAAATTGACGAGGAACAACAAAAGATAAAAGAATGGTTGGGCTTTTTTCTTTAACAGAACAATTTTTTTGTAAAAAAAGAAAGAAACATGTATACAACCGGAGACAAGCGCTTCCTCACCGGCATGTCAAGTAAGGGGGACAAGCAGCTCCTCATTAACGTCAAACTTTGGAATCAAATAAGATTCTCTCGAGCACAAAACTCAAAATTTTATTTAATATATCAAAACTTAATTCTCATGGTCTACGACATATATTTATAGGCTTAAGCGATTAAATGTAATAATAGATAATCAACTATGACAAGGACTCATGATTATTAGAACATTAAAACAAACTCCTAATAAAAAATATAAGGCATAAACTAAATAAAAATTATACCAAAATAAAACTTAGCCAAAATAATATATAATTTTAATTCTTACCCTACAAAAGAATTAATGGCTTTGGACGTGGCCGACAATGAAGAGCTTATTCCTATTACCTCGATAAATTATGATAACGAAGATATGATAGCTAAAGTACAATGTTTAAGTCCTCGAGGTGTATTGAGTTGAGGTATAAAATATCATAAATTCGAATTAAATAGGTAATAAAACTTAGTGTTTTGTGGAATTTATGGATAATGTTGCCGATCAACGTACAAATGATTCTCGAGACCCAAGGGGCTTAGATATATAGACTCAAAAGGGATGGGTTTAAGGCCAATATAACAACCACTAACAATGACAATTCTATTTAGTAGATTAGAGATTCGACAAGCAGATTCAATGGATAAAAATAAGTTAATGAGTAGGTTGGAAGAGCGCTCTATTCTATTTTGAAAGGCTCATTCCTATGGTGAGAGCAATGTGGTTAGAAGTTGACTTCTAGTCTTAATTGAAGTCAAGGTATATGAAACAATTATTGAGCCGTAGAATGTCCTTAGAGACTTTTACCTATATGAGTGTGATTGTTGAGGTTAATTATTGATGCAGTTACAAGTTATAATTCATCAACTTGATGAATACACTCATAGAAAAATAATGGGTTACCTTGATGTATGATCTAATTTATCGCACCATTAATTTTTTATTAGTATGTCGAAAGCCTAAACTCAAAGGTAAGATCAGTTTAATTTTACCTGTAATTGGAATGGTGATATTCCAAATTAGATGAAGGTTCAAATTCAAAAAACAGCCATCTTTAAAAGAAAATTACATTGAAAATTTTTCATATTTTGTTTTTATCGTATATATGTTTTTGACATAGTTGGGGATTGCATGTTTAATACGCTTGTAATAACACTTTAGGTCTAATTTTGCCTCATATTCGGATGCATGTTTAAAACGACCGGTTGCTGTTTTGACCGGTTTTTCAACTTGTAGTTTTTAGCCAATATTTGACCATCTATTTTTGTGCATTGGCGTATTAATCACCTTTTAAGAATGTGACTGGGGTAGGACTCTGAGGAATTTATGTATGTAGCTATGTTTGATATGAAAGAAGTTTGTAAGGGTTTGAGAGAAGGGTTTTATTGATAAATAATAACAGTCCAAATTCTCTAATTAGAGTTAAGGTTTAGGGTTTAAGATTTAGGGTATTTAGTAAGACCGGGAAAAAAAATCACCCAGCTCGACTCTTTGACAAGCTTTAGTTTGGACCAGGGCTGGTCCGACCCATTTGCCATGTAGGGTTAGCTAAACAAAAATGTCACCCGCCAAGTAAACCCGTTCCCGCGAAATTCAAATTGCGCGGGAAACACCAACTCTCGTTCCTCCTCTTCCCGCCATCCTCGCTTCCCTTCTCCACCCTCACCTCCCATCCCAATCGACTCTGCAGCCACCGCCACCGCCATTGCCGCCACCATCATGACGACCTACCTCTGGCGGACAGGCAATGCGGCTGTCGCCCCCTCCTCCTTGTCAGAAGACGGCGACCTCGACGAGGTCGCTTGTGAATGGTGCGGCTCCGGCGGCCGCGAGGACGAGCTTCTTCTATGCGACAAGTGTGACCGTGGGTACCATGTTTTCTGTCTCAAGCCCATCCTCCCCTGCGTCCCTAACGGCCCGTGGTTCTGCTCTTCCTGCATCTCCCAAAGAAGCTCAAGCGTATGTGTCGTTGCCGTTATTGGTTACTGATTTATTCGATCTTTTTGATTGAGATTCGATGCTCATTGTCGTATCACTGTTGTTTGTTTCAGCGTTCCCGCTTGTGCAGACAAAGCTGGTCGATTTCTTCCAAATACAGAAGTGTTCTAATCCGCCCCCAATCAAATCCCATTCTGGTATGCTCGAATCGATGTGGGCTTTGCCAAATTTGAGGATCTCTCTTGTTTTTTTTTTCCCCTTTTCGTCTCTTAGCTTGGAAGGTTTCTTGCAATTCCAGATCGGAGTAAGAAGAGAAGACATAGCGGATTGGTGATGGCGAAGAAGAAGAGGAAGCTGGTGCCGTTCAATCCGAGTAATGACGAGAAGAAAAGGTTGGAGCAGATGGCTTCTTTGGCGACGGCTCTTTCGTCCACAGGGACGAAGTTTAGCGATGAGCTCACCTACGCGCGAGGCAGGGCTCCCAGGTCTGCCAACAGATCTGTTTTGGAGTCCGGTGGTATGCAGGTAGAGTAAAACATGCATGACAGGACAAGTCATAAATTTCATATCTCGAGCTGTATATTAAACATATACAAGTGGGAAGACTTCAGCGAAGTTATCTGCTTGTTGAGATTCGACATTCTAATGTGTATGCACCATGTTGCATGGCAACTATTCATACTCAATAGTCCATGAGATTAATCTTGTTCCAATGTAGTCTAGTTTAAAGTTGCTATCTAGATTTGTCTGTTCACTAGAGCTATCAATTATCAACAATTGGGTTATTGTTTTAGGCTCTATCTAAAGAAGATGCTGAAGCTCTGCAACAATGCAAGGATATGATGAAGAGGGGAGAGTGCCCACCATTAATGGTCGTTTTGGATCCACACGAAGGGTACGTTAGAACTCAGACCTGGTTGTGACATGTGTTACCTTCACTTATTGATTTGAATGGAGCTTAAGTATTGAGCGAATGTTAATCAGGTTTACAGTACAGACGGATAGATTTATCAAAGATTTGACGATAGTTACCGAGTACACGGGTGATGTTGATTATTTGAAGAACCGAGAGCATGATGATGGGGATAGCATGATGACTCTAATTTATGCAAAGGATCCTTCCAAGAGTTTGGTCATTTGCCCAAACAAAAGGGGTAATATAGCCCGTTACATCAGTGGAATCAACAACCACACACCGTAAACTCTCTTTGAACTTATTCTTTTCTATACTATCATCTGTTTTTTTGAATTGTGAGATGATTATTTGTCTTAAAACCTCTTTATAGCTTCTGTTGATGCAAAGTTGTAGAGTATCATGATCAAATTGTTCATCTTTGTATGTTGGGCCTAAATCAGTGAGCAAATAGAATTGATAAGCTTCGAATTTATGCTAAGACTTATAACCTGAATCAAATCCAGCAACCTCTACCGTAAAATGATTTAGCTCATGCATTGTTGAAATAGTTATCATGTGTCATTCAGCACGAGCACAACACACAGCCCAGCACGTTACTGTTCAAGAACAAACTTACTTATCGGATATGGTTCAGAAATAAACTTTCATCAAATAAAGTAGGCTTTCACCATTGCCAGAAAACACATGCTAGGTTTTTTTTACTAAAGCATATATGTGCGCTATATGTTGGTATAACTCATAATCATCCTATATTTTTATTACCAGTTAACATAGTATACTGATTTAGATTTTTTACTTGAGAGCAGTTCACCTTATGCATATCAATGTGACGTTCATTCTTCTTCATTTAGGGATGGAAAGAAGAAGCAGAACTTGAAGTGTGTCAGATATGATGTAAATGGAGAGTGCCGGGTCCTGCTCATTGCAATCAGAGATATACCTAAAGGAGAGAGATTATACTATGATTACAATGGTCTCGAGCAGGAATATCCAACACATAACTTTGTATGAATCCCAATTTGACATCCAACCTTCTTACATCTTACGAAAAGAAAACTTTGGGAAGCAACTGATTGATATTTATTTTTGATGGGGAGAAACTCAGTATCAAAGATTCTGATAATTTAGTTACAAGGACTAACTACTGCCATTCACAGATTTTGAAGGAGGCTTTTCTCTTCTCTTTGTACATGAATTGAAGCTGCTGATTTGCAGTGAACAACACCCTTTTGCTATTGACTGGTGGACATACTTGTTCTCAAGCAATTCTGGGACCCATGATTTTGGAATTTCATGCGGAAACTTGGTAGAACACCTTTTATCAAAAGCTGTAACGTCCCACTCCCGGGATGATTAAATAGCTCTTCCTGTGACACAGACAAGACCTTGTAAGATCAGGACAGTGTTATACAGTTCATTTGGGCTTTTTAAAGCAACATTGCTCTATGTGGACTCTTTGTTAACCACGAGTTCTGAATATTTTCATATCTGCAAATCTTCTAAAAGCACCATTTATTACTCTGGATTGAACTGGCCCCAGGGCCAATGCGTGGTTATCATTTGACCTAAAATTTTCATCAATGAATTCACATGATTGTGCTGCTAAAAGTTTGGTTCCTGGCTATTTTAGCCAACCCTTAAAGGATAAGATCTGAACTCTCCTCACAAGAATACAAGGAGATTCCATTTTACGTTAAACTCACGTCTGGGTCGCCATTAAATCTGGTTTTCTACCATTACCGACACCAATTGGTGTTCAACGTGCCCAATTTTGATCAAACTCAACGGTGTACATCTCCCATTTCTGATACATTCCTATTCTCATAAGAAACCCAAGTCTTTGCATTTGCGTATTTCTTTAGACTGCTGCATGCATCACACGCAAAATCTTAGTTCTCTTTGGCTCTTCCATCTTATCACTCACCATCACCGTATTCTAGTTTGGTTCGAATTTGGATTGGTGGTGAGAAGAATTGAGACGAAGTTTCAACATCATTACCCATTGTTATCTTTCCATTCACAGTGCCAAACCCAGAAAAAGTATTCTCATATCTGCAAATCATTGTTTAGTATAAGAAGAAAAGGCTGTAATACTGCCAAGAGGTATGTTGAAGACCCAGCTGGCTTATTAGTCATAAATTTTGAGACATACACGACAAACAAGAATGGTCAGTCCTCCATTTATGTATCAGAGTAGAAATAGAACAACATCTAATTGGAGAACTGTCGAGGTCTCGCACAAGCTGGTTTGTTACCCAATAGTAGTTGCCCACTTTCTTCCCAATTAGCAACCAAAAACTTGAGTTCACTTCTGGTATTGGAAAATTTCTTCCTAGCTGGAACACAGGAGGGTAAAAGACACCCCTTCATGTACTGTCAAATATTCCGATGGCACGTATACTATGAACATGCTCTTTGACAATTCCAATAATTTCCTTATATCAACTTATAAAATTTTACTTTTTCCCTCGGTAAATCGTGGAACATAATCAAGATTACTGTGGGTAATACTACTATGGGAAAAAAATAAAATTCACAATATAATTTTGAAAACCGTGAAATAATATCTCAAATGTATATATATCTAGGGTACTATGGTCCATAGATTATATTACCAGTAGGGTATATATTCCTTGGAGGGGAAAAGATTTGCATCAAACTCCCTAGAAGCCTTCTAATTGGTGTAAATTACCACTGAATTATATAATTTAGAGGATATAAGCTCAATAAATAGTTTATATAAAACCCGCGATTCAAGTCCAAGTTTTATAGTCGTCAATTTGTTGGTTCGATTGTTGTCCAAATCAATTCTGCTTTTATAACACGTCCATAGGGTTAAGGTCAACCGTGTATACGTACTATGAAGGTTCATATATACTACACCCAAGCATATAATAATAACGTCAGCTACATAACGATAAATTGATTATCAATATATATGAAAGTATGCCCTGTTTATTTTATTTTTTCGGTGCATCATAAAATTAGATTTAGGCCAATGAACGTATTAAGATGTGTTGGTTAGGACTTTTGGTTGAGTTGGTAGCTTTAAGAGCATGTCATTCAGCGGATATCGAGCTCGTTTTATTTTCCATTTTTATTTTGACTCGCATCCCTGACACACCTTCACAGCCCTTAAATTGCTTTTAGGAGCTTTTAGAACATACAATATACCCTTAATTAGTCTTATCCTAGCCGAGTTTTTTTTTTAAAAAAAACCAAACTAATCAAACCCGGCTACCCTCCTTCACCCTACCCGACACCCCCCCCCCTCCCTCGACGACTGTACTACTACTACCGTCGGCTACTCCAACCCGACCTCCCAATTCTCTTCTTCTTTCCATTACCCTGCTCAATTGGCCACTCCCCTGCCCCTCCCCCAACCTTGGCTAACAACAACTGCAAATTGCCGCCAGTCAATTGCTAGCCAATTTCAGACCAATGGCCGCCTAACCCATTCCCCCTCCTAGCCCTCGCCCCTCGCCCTTCTCCTCGCCATACAATTGCCAAGGCCACCACGCTCGACAATTATCAGCAGCCATGCACCATCTCCGTCGTTGCTGACTTTACCTCGAACCACTGTGAAAAGTTCCTCACACTTCCAGTTTTATTTATTTTTAGTTCATTTCAATAATTATTCATATCATTCATGAGTTTTTTAATTCGTTTATGATTTTGTTAATATGTTAATTTTGTAATTTCATGATAATTACCCGTTGATTGGTGAGTTTCTTTATGTAATTTAATGATTATTAGTCATTAATGATGATTCAAAATTTTCAATTATAGAATTAAGCATGTTATTGATGATAGGGTGACCTTGAAATGTCGATTAGCAACTGATTGAGTGTGCATTTGCGATTAGATGATGTAGGAAATAATTGATAATAATCTACGAAGTAATTAACCCTATAATGGAAATTGGAAATAAAATTTTGATTAGTTAATTTAAAATACTTGCTATTTGATATACATTGTTGGAGTTGAATAGACTAGGAGAGGACTATTTTTTTTGAAACGTAATTCGGGTTACTAAGATAATTGAATGTGGAATTTCTTATCATTAACACAATTGCTATTTAAATTTGTCAAGATGTATTCCAATTAGGATTGTGACCAATTAATCAACAATAGATGCTAATGAGGAGCATGTCTAATTGTCAAAGCTAGTTCAATAAATGATTAATTGTGAATCATGAATTATTGCTACATGTCTAGTTATATTTTTTATTGTCAATAATATTCATCTTATTAATTATTTACTTCTTTACTATTCACATTATTTTATGTGATGTTGCTTATCATTTTTGTTATCGATGTAGTAGTTGTATCTTTACCTGATTAATCATGTTGTGTATCATGTCTTGTTTTATGTAATGATTGTGTTTATTATATGCATTCATTTCATACATATTTGTTGTTACTATTCATAGGAATTGCCTTTAGATTTATTATTCTATTCTATCATTGTTTTGTTCTAAAGATCACATGACATGTTAAGTGGTCATTTTATTAGATTTCATTTAACATGGGCAATTTAAATGTAATATTTTTAGGAATTAAGAACCCTTGAGGATAACATCCCTCGAGCTATTTTTGAAAATTTAGATTGACAACAAGTTGCCTTTGACCCTATTTATATGATTCCCTTCCCAACCTTATTAAAAAATTTTATCATATTTTCTTGTGAGCCAAAAGATCAAGAAATCAACTTACACATACTATGAGAGGAGTGTGTACAAGTTACAACGAGCTCTGAATTGGTGAGAGGGTCATTTCATTCTCGAAGGATCCTGATAACTTCACGTCTGGAGCTTCTTCACACATTGAGAGGCATAGAGTAAATGAGTAATATTGTGTATAACACATGTCTAGATATGTGGTATTAAAGACCGAAGGCAACTGTTTGAGAGTACTTAGCCTTTGTGCTCTGGGCTATGAGAAATATGAAGGTATGAAGAGGGCTTAAGATATTGATTTTTTCGAAAGTAGGACTTTTCAAAAAATGCCGAGAGGGGCATAATACCAGTCCATTTAGGATGTCATCTGGTCTGTAACTCAATGACTCCTCAGTAGTTACCCTTACAATGTTCAAAACCAGTTATATAAATGTTTACTTTACATGAAAGTTAGCTCTCATTCACAAGCTTGATATTTAGTTATTTCTAAACCAATGACACCCGTTAGTGGCGCTTTTCTATTTTCTATGTAGGTGACGAACATGAGTGTGATATGATAGCCTTTACAGAGGAGTAGTGATTGTTATTTGCACACATAGACCTAGAGCAACATGAATAACTTGTGTGTTTTTTTGCTATGACATATGATTTTGTGATGTTTTGTATTATGTTGAAAGTGTTTGAGATGTTTTGAGAATGAATTTGTAATTATGTCATATGTGATCAGCAGATAGGTCAACACCCAATTTGAAACTTGGATTTTTGTTATTATAATGTTATTGTACTCTAAAATAAAATTATATATTGTGTTACGATATATATTATTGTTAGACAGGATGACCCTCATTGTACTTTTAAGAGAAACTCTATTTGCATTATCTTATAATTTTTATTGTAATTTTATTGATTTTGAGTGTCATTAATTGTCATGACATTCATGTAGTATCTTACTAGGGTGTGCATTTCATGCATACATTGGTTGCACATTATGGTATTTTTCTATCTTGAAACACCTAGAGCTCCTTCCGCTTAGTTCAGTTGACCAATTTAATCCCAAGGGTTGGTTTGATCCACTGTAACAATTCTAGTTCAGTCTAAGAGTAGACCAGATTTGGGGCACTACAATTTAACTCCTTAAATTATGATAATCTACGCCAATAAGAAGTCTAGTGCAAGGAGTTTATTGTAGCAATTGCTATAGCAAATCTTTTCCCATCTTGGAGATATCATTCTATGGTTTTGGAGATAATTTCGCAGGCTATACTTGATCCCATGATAATACAGCCCACCCCATGACAACCTTAAGTATACTCCATAATTTGTCATGGGCAAATGTTAGATTTTTCTTGTAATGTATTATATAGGCCTATACACGTGATAGTATAGTTTTTTAGTACCATATTCGTAACGACTTGACTTAATTAATGAAACTGATGGTCTAAGTGTTCCCTTCAAAGTGGTTAACTTGATCAAAGATAAAGCTATATATAGACGAGTATTAATTCATACAACATCAGTTTGTATTTGGAGAAATTTAGTGGGTTCTATTATTCAAAATTTACATAGATAAATATAAAAATAAATAATTAAGATATTTATAGATTTACAAATCAATCTGATGTTTTACATCCTTTTATCTTAATTATTAAAATAAGTGTAATAAAATTAATTTCGAAACATCTTTAAAGTAGAGCATTTTTGAAAAATCTATAATTAAGTAGGTTATATTAATGTCAAAAAAGATAAAAGTGTGTCAACATCTTAATTGTACACTCTACTTTCCATAAGTAGATGCCTCTTTAAGTGGGATGTACTTAAAAGGGTTTAAATTAAAGTTACAGTTTTAGCACACCTTCATTTTTTCTTTTTAAAGATATACATAGTCTATCTCTACTAATATAGTGGTTATTACCCTATTAGGTATACATTGAATGCTAAATCCATCTATGTGAAGAAATTTCTTCCACAAATTTTTTTATTGGCTTGTGGACCTAGTCCCTATTAGTTTATCTCACTATCTAATACGATCTCGAATTTATTCTAAATAAATTAACTTAATTAATGCCACATAATAGGCCTAAGCTTATATTATTAAAGTGGTTAATTGATCTAAGTTAAAACTTTATAGCATCTATCGTGAATATATATATCAGATCTTATCCCATTAAATATTATGCGTGATTAACTTTAAGTAAATCTTATATGTTGAAATTTTTGACATTATGTTAAGGACCTGCTCATTTGAAAATTAATTTTTATATTTCACGATAGAAAATATCCAATATGCTTCATGTGTTCATTGCGCTTCGCAGGGCAAAGTTTAATGCATTGTCGTTGAATTTGACATGAGCCTTCGATCAACATTGAATATAAACCCAATGAACGACTAGAGAAATATAGATTATAATACTCATTTATTTTAAAATGATAAAATTATCTTAAAAATATTTAATAAGTTAGTAATTTATTTAAATTGGGCCTTAAAACATTCTCTAAAGGCTCACACCATAGTACCACTCACATGACAAAATTTTTCGGAGTGTAAAATGTGTAGAAGGCTTGAAAGGATGATGATTTGAGACAAATGAATTGAAATTAAAAAAAAATTAAAAACTGAAAACTAAACAAATTAAACTCATTTTGAAAATTAAGCATTTAAACGAAAACCAATATTAAACAAAAAAATTTGTTGGTTACCCTTTCGGCAAAAGAATAGTCCATAAACATGAAAGCAGGGCCACTGCCCTGGTCGTACGAACCCCCTTTCATCTGGACTCGAAATACTTCCTTCAATTGGCCTAGTCGGTCGGGGGTTGATCAATGACATCTTTGCCTCTCTCTCGAGACAAGTAGGCGGCCGAGCATTTGACCGTAGCAAATATGTCTTCTTCTTCCCGCAGCATAATTCTGGACGCTTCTCTTACGACCATTCTACACATGCAGAGAATACCAAGCTTTTTTTAAATGAGCCAAGCTTGATTTTGATCACGCAATATTGGTGGGCTAGCCATGCAAGCTAGCTAAGTATTGGCAGCTACTTCTTATCTTTATCTCAATTATTTGCGTCGCCAAATCGTAATTAAGACGTCGGCAAAAAAGACTAGCAGCTTTCTAGTTTATATATATATATATATATACACACTTTTTTTAAGGTTGATTCGTTGCTGTGTTTTATTTTTGATCTGGTCATGTATATTGATATATAGGTTGTCCACCAAATTCTTTACAATTTTACATATATATATATTGATTTCTGGAAACGGAAAGCTTCGAAGAATCTGACATATAAACTATCCTTGTCAATCAAGATTTTTGCAGGTTAACGTGGGTATTGTTGGTTGAGAAAGATTTCATGTGTCCTTTGCCTCTGAATTGTCTGCTGTTGATTGATAAACACTTGCAAGCCAACAAAGGCGATGATGCCCAATTATATCCTTCTATTCAATTAGAAGCTCCTGGATATATCACCTCCATGGAGGGTATGCATCAGAGTCCAATTCACTATAGAGGACAAGAAACAGCATCTCACATTCTTGTCAACACCCCACGAGCTACTAGCCCCGGGTCTCCTCTTCAACAGTATGATATTACCAACATGCATGGCCATCTACTATTCTTACTTTTTTAATAGGAAGAATGTTACAGAAAACACATTCGTTCATATAGCTGAATTGGATAAGCTTGGTAGGTGAACAATATTCATTATATTCTTTTGCTCGGTATGAATATCTATCTAGCTATCTATCTATCTTTTATCCTCCTTGTAGATCTCAGATATACCTATTTCCACCTTCAAGTGACACTAGAATGTCATTGTTGAAAGGGATGAGAACTGTTGGGGTGCAGTCATTCTCAATGATAATAGATATGGCTTCCTATCAAAATTTCCCCTGTTGAATGAGGCATTTTCAGGTATGCTTTGGTTACATGATCACATCACATATTATTAAATTGATTGGTGGGGTGTTTGTTAGCAAGTCCCAAATTATTGGATTAGACTCGATGGGAGCCAAAAATGAGAATGGCACCCATAATATTTCTATAATGTCTTTAACATGTATCAACCAAATTATTTGAACCATAATAAAATCTAAAATAAACATAGTTAAGACTAGAGAACAACCAAATGGTCCTAGCCTTATCTGGCTACAGTGCAACCTTCCATGGCAAAGGGCAAACAGCCAAGAGGTTGGTGGCACATTCCCATCAAAGTTTACAACCTCCCATAATTCCTCAACATAATTCTACAAAATCACCCCCGTTTTTCCGAATCGACGGCTGACATTCGATCTAGGATCGAATCGAACGGCCTAGGGAAATCATTCTCCATATTTTCGTCTGTGAATTTTTTCCCGCGAGGGGCCTTCAATTGGCTGTAGTTATCAAGTGGGCCTTTGTGAGCACGAGGCCCAGGCCCACATGACGACCACTACGGCCAACAGACTCCACATGACCGGATGGGCTCGTCAACGTCCCTTTCCCTCTTGAATGGTTTGCATACAATTGTCGGTCATCTTCCCTGCCCTAATTGCAGATATCTTTATGCATGCTTGTGTGGTACCACAGGCCACAACCTACTTCCCTCCTCCCCATGAAATTCTAAAAATTGATGCTATAACAATTAGTTTACTTATTTGTTTTTAGTATAATCGCAACATAAAATGTAGATATTTTGACAGAGGAAATTATGATTAATTGTACTAAAAATATAAAATACGGGTAAGTCGGCTTCGATGAAATTCGGCGGCTGTTTGGCCAGAAAGGCTTGGAATTTAAAAGCGATTTTCGACGCGATTTATGCTCGCAATTAAAATGCATTCCCCGATGAAAAATGTTCCTGAAAGGCTGTAAATGTGGCTCCACATTTATGTTACTTTTAATTTGCTATGATGTATTCTATTAATTAAAAATTATTTTAATAAATCCACGGAACGATATGTTACTACTGAAACACAAAAGAATTGAAATCTTAGATTAAAATTAATTGATTGAGACTTGAAAACATGTCTCCTAATAATGGGCATCATACGTGGAAGAAATTGAGAACGAAATATATATTCCATCAAAATTGGGGCCAAAATAAGTGGAAACAAAGACGAACATAACAAAAGAGTAACTAAGATTGTTTTACTGATCTGTGAGTATTTTCTATAAACGCTACTTACCTTGTGCATAAATTATATTTGTATAAGCTAATTTTACGTCTGCTTGTATGGTCTATTATCACCTAATAGTGTCAGGATAAAGACAAATTTCTTATAATGTGTGGATGATGTTTTGTTTTTATTTTTATTTTCCCGGGAATGGATGATAGCTGTTAGCCTTGAATGTTCCAACATTTTGCAATTTATTTGTGGGTGGCCACACTAAATCATTTTATGTCACCAAAACAATACCCCTTTAACTAAGCCATTGTGCTACATATATGAAATTATTCATTATTATTCCTACATCATACTTATTATTATTATTATTATTATTATTATTATTATTATTTCTTCCTTTGGCATGAAATCAACCATAACTAGGCACATATCTATAGGTGAACCAATTATGGTCCAAAGGAAGTACAAGAATAGGATCAATGGGTGGTCCAGTTTCCTGTATAAACCGGACCTAGTAGATGAGCTGCCAAAAATCATACAAGTATATAACAGGAAGTACCCTAAAAAATGAATAGAAGATGGTCTAGCACACAACGATTCTGACCTAGCAAGCTTGTAACTTGTAAACCACATAAGCTCCCAGACACTGTTTGGTCCCCATGTATTTTCATATCACAAGCATCAAACTTATGTAACCACATTTAAAAAGAAACTTATAATATGGTACCAAAATTAGGGTACATTTTTGGTAGATTGGAACGTGTGGTAGCATTTCTTACTCCTTGGTCGGTAGCAATTCACGGAGAGATTGAAGGAGAGGAGAACATAGGTGGGAGTTGGGACGTATTGATGTGGCATAGCACAATTATAATTTCTTCTTCTTTGTTGTGATTTTGTTTTTGGGAGTTTTTATAAGATGAAGTGTTGAATGACTAGGGTTCCTGGTCAGGCAAGGATGTCGAGTAACTTGACGGTTACGAGGTATGTTTTATGCTTTGTAAATGATAATTAGTCAACTTTGGATGAGTTTGATTTGCACAAGTTATATGTTGTTTAAGTAGAGCAGTCCATAAGTTGACCTGGGTACTTGTTCGTTTTTATTTTCTTGTATGACACAAGTTGTTTTACCAAGCAATATGACACGCATGCTAGGTAATTGATTAGTAGGAAAGAGTAAGAATAAATGGTCCTGATCTTTCCTTAAACATTCGGGATTTTGACTTGGTTAGGAATTGATTGCAAGCTGATTCAAGTCATTCATATTTTTTTAATTTAATGGAAAAATTATTTGAAATTAATATCTATTGTTCTCTTTGACATTTAAGATGAATAAATACATTTTTTAATGAATTTATAGAGTATTGATTTAACTAAATTAAAAAATAATAATATGTAATTATAATTGTTTACTTGTGTTAAGGAGTCGATTATAAAATCTGTTAATAATTTGACTCGAAAAATTGAAGAGTTAAGTCAACTCAGAGAATTTTCGGAGTAATAAAAAGAGTGTTGTAACTATGATCCTGCTAATCCTTAACTTTCCCTAAATTATGAAATAAATAAAGAAACAAATGTTCATTAAATATCACTAAAGATTATAGCTGATGCTAATGCTAATTAAGGATGTCATTGGCTATTAATATTTTGGGTAGCCGATACAACCGACCTAACTCAAGCCCTCCCTAACATTGGTTTTCTTTGGATCAACTTACTACCTACGAACATGGTGAAAATTAATGAAAATTAAGCTAGTGATTAAAACCTTGATTAGGATTAAAAAAATTCTCTACACTTCAATCACTGATTTAAAAAGAACAATTTTTGCCAGGTTGGTATCGTTAATTATATGTGCCTTCCCAACATTCAAGAATTTGCTTTTTATATAAGAAAGGAATATATATATATATATATATATATATATATGAGTGTATTTTCTGCTGCTTCACAATAGTGTATATATAAAACAATGCTAGGTGGTCCAAGCCGGCCAGCCAGTGAATGTAGCCAAGCATCAATCCAAAGCAAAGGCACTGTAGACTTAGTCATTTCCATGCATGCTTTAGCCTCTCTCATATATACATAGCTGCCTCTGGTCTTTGAGTGGACTTTCTTTGTTCCATGCAAATATATATAAGTATTCAATTCATGTACAGTCTAATCTTGTCTCCCATGTTTGAAAATATATCTATACTACATACACATATTCATGACCATATATATATATATATATATATACGTTTTGCAAGTTCTTGCAAAGCTTGGCAATAAGTGCTGATTGTTAGAAGTATGAATCTTAGATTATATACCTTTACAGCGGAACTCGGTAGGAGGCCTAGGATCATCAGTTCCTTCACAATGTCTACTAGAGACAATTGTATATATCCACTTTTTAAACCTATGGACCAAGATGAATGTCTTAAGAGAGATTTAGAAAGAGTTTGAATGTCTTAAGAGAGATTTAGAAAGAGTTTGAATGTCTTTTGATGTTATTTCCATCTCAATGGAACTCTTCTTTCATGAAGATACTGCATGAATGCATCCATCTCAATGGACACATGTATTATGAGAGATTAGTGTATCTTGTGACCCTTTGTTGTCTCACAAAGAGCATCTAATGAGATCATTCTATCCAACAATATGATATAACACTTCAATAATATTGTTATTCTCATTTTTTTGTTCAATGGCTAGTCGTTTTGACCTTTTAAAAATCACATTTATAATGTATCGAATAACACATCAATTGTCATGGTGAAGTGATAGTCTTGGCAACATTGCTAATTGAAGTATTATTAATGAACTTGTGATTAACATGCTTTTTGTTTCAACATGGTTGATATGACAACTCGTGTACATATACAGACACGGTTTGCATTGATTGCCACATACCTTTCTAACATGTGAAGATTGTTAAGAAGAAGATGTGATATGCATGGGCATCTCAATTATAAACTACTGCATGCACTTTAATTTTCAAATAAGTTAAGGTTGGATCATCAGGAGAGGATGCATGCTCATATAAAGGACATGTTCGCATACAAAAGAAGTGATAAAATATGGAGTTTTTAGAAGTCCAATCCCATCTAGTTTGATGCCAAACACAAGTAGCTTCAATCCAAGTTTTAGATTATATGTCTAACTTGTGTTTGGTTCAACCAGCTTGCCGACCTCTAGCAATGCTCTAATTGATAGAACAAGTTTGCCTCTTTTTCTAAAGGGGAGATGTTTGGCCTTGCAAGTAATAGCACATGAATATTTATATTCGTTTGAACTTAAATATCCTTTTTGAAAATAATTGTGGTATGGACCTCTCTATGTTAAATTAAATACGTGTTCATTTATACATTTGGTTAATTTGTAATTAACATTTTTGTGTATTATGATCGAGAGGCGTTCTTTGGATAATGTATATTCTTTTTGTCTCAGATGCCTTAGTGTGGTTAATGAGATTGATAATGGATTATCTTATAATCGTTGTTAATCAAAGATATGTTAGAGGAGAAAAATAAGGTACAGGACTAATCTTTCTTTTATACATGGTACTTGTAATAGCATCTTTTCTCCCCCCAATTAAAAGAAGTTAGACAAAACCAAAAAAATGTCCATCTTGCATTATTGCGTATCTGTGGGTATTTTTTTATGATCACATGGACAAACTTGGGCTCATTATTCTTGCAATGTATTGGCCAACTTAGAACCATTGACAATCCCAATGATGTAGATATCATTTTTAAAGTTATTTTGGGTGTTTTAACACTAGTAAAAATTATCTCTTTTGCGACCGCAGAGTGCTGTTGCTAAGTCAGCTAATGACTTGTTTCTAGCTGTAAAAACTATTTATGATCTGACTTGTAACCACATTTTGTGGTTATAGAAAACGGGGTTGCTAACAAATTTTCCAACAAAAACTAACGGTTGCAAATTTTGCAACCGCTTTGCAACTACATAGCGGTTTCAAATTTTGTAACTGCGTTGCAACCACTTAGTGGGGGTAATTTTACGACAAATTTTGTAACTACGTTGCAAAGTTTCACATGCTTTGTGACAAAAAATGCATGTCACGATTCCGTGTCTAACTAATTTGATGGGAGATTTTTTGTCACCCAACTTCACTCTGATCATTTTCCGTGACAAATGTTAATTTGTCACAATTTTTGGGCTTTTTGTCACAAAAATTTCGGTGATAAAATCAATTTAATCGTCAAAAATAGGGAAAATTCTTTACGTACCGATTAAAATTTTCTCGCTTTTATATAGGCTTTGATTTTGATCGAGCCGAAAAAGGGGGCCCACGGGGTAGGTCAAAAATCCCAGTTGATGTGGCAGGGGTAGTATCGTCAAACGCCCACGTAACTCGGTCGTTGGCTTGACAGGCAAGGGTAAGGACATCTCGGGCAAGACTTTCACACTTTTGCCCCCTCAAAATCTCGGCCATTGATGTGACCGATCGGACGGCCGTCCACCCTTTATCAGGCCAAAGGAATAATCGCTGTAGTAATTCCCACTCTTTTACGAGCTTTACTCTCTAATCACCATTGGTTAAAGGTCCTCCCCGTCATAATCAAGTTAGGCCCAGCATAACTTTTGTCATGTCAACCACTCATTAGCCGAAAGATGCAAATATTTGCAATTAGCATCTATCTACTTTTCCAAGTTCATTTACACAACTTTGTTTACTGCCTACTCTGAGGAGCTTTATGTTCCCTAAAAGCTCTTTCACGAGATAACCCAAGTGTTAAACTGTAATTGTTTAATGAAAGGTGTGATTATTTTGCTTGAGCTTCGTCTGACTTTGGTGCCCTATTTTTCTCAATGTTGAATAAAGGGTGGCAAGGAAAGTTAGATTGATTTGAGTGTGTTGCCTTGTGGTCTTGTTTTGTAATCGCAGAATTGGGCACTAAGCATAATTAAATGGATATATATGGACGCTTACTTTCATTGGTATAAAGTTTAGTGGAACGACTAATTTGGTTTTTGTCTTGGGTGTCATTGTTCTTGCATTTTGGCTGTTTTTACAGGGCCGTGTGCTGTATTAGTAACGTGCGGAAATCGTTTTTGAATATACAAATTAACTTGATGCCGACACAAAATGACATTTTAAAGCAAGTTCTAACTTTTTTGTGTGCGTTCGTTGATTTAATGTGTTGGAGGTGACAAGATCAAATAATCTTTTTTCTATAATTAAGTGGAAGAACGTAGATAAAATTAACTTGAGTTGTTGCCAAATTCATTATTCCTTTTGTGATAATTGCGTTGTTTTTATTCCACTCGTGAAATGTAAAACTTTTAAAACAAATAAAATGAGTGCCCAGATCATGATCCAGCCAAATTTTTACCGACGGTGTCCTAGTAAGTAAGGGCCCGTGTGGCGACCAGAGGCCTCCCTGTGAGTCCCACACAGCTAAATCTGTGCAGACCACTTGTGCCTGACAAACAGAGATGCCTGGCTGTACTTCGAGTAGACCACGGCGGGTCTGGACCATCCAATGATTTAATGTCCCTTCCTCACCTCCCTCAATTTAGAGGTATGCTAACAAATTTTAAAAAAAAAAATTCTCAAAACCTAACATGAAAATTGTTGCCTCAACAAATCAACCTGCAATTAATTGAATTTCATGTGTTGAAAAGCTGGAGAAATTCAGTTATGTAATACCATCTTCTTTGGTATCTATTCATTTAAGGTTTGAGATGCATCATGTGAGCTTATAGGTAGAGCAGAATAATCAGTATCCATGTGCATTGGTATTGTATATAACTCTCTTATAAACCCATGTTATATAAAACATGTTAGCTATCCTGAGCGCTTATGTCATCTGCATCAATAAGAGTGTTTGTTATGCTGGGAAGATTATAAGAAATCAAGTTCTTAACTAACAATATTCCCAAATAAGAGGAACATTAATTGTATATAGTAAAAAAGGTTAGGTTTTCTTTAACAACAAACACCCAAATTTATATACAAAATAACGTTAATAACTAATCAATACAATTTTTTTTCACAAATAAATACAACTTCTGTTACCTTGGAAAACACCCTTTTTTAAAAGAAGACTAATCAATTGAAGTTATCGTCCCGAATCGGGTCGTGAATCGGCCCGTTTCGGCTGATTCCGACCGATTTAACTCGGAATTGGAATCGGCCGATTTAAATCGGAATCGGTTTTTTTAGAAAATTACCAAAATACCCTAGGTATAATTTTTATTAAATTAATTAAGCATGGGTAAAATGATAATTTGGATTTAAAAACCTAAATCATACCCTCCCCCCGATTCTGCCGCCGCTTCGCTCCGCCGCGCTTGCGCCGTCCTCCCTCCGACCACGCCACCGCCGCCCGACTCCGACCTCAGCTCCGCCCTCTGCCGCGATTCCGCCGCAGACGCTGCGACCGCCGCCCGAAGTCGGCTTCCGCCGGTCGACGCAAGCGCAGCGATTTCGCCGCGATTCTGCCGCCCGACCCTCCGCCCGACCGTCCGACCACCCCACCGCCGTCCGACGCTCTGCCCGACAGTTATTAACCTTCTGCCGTCCGACACTTCCGCCGCGCTTCCGCCGTGATTCCGCCTTCCGACGCTCCGCCCGACCTTCCGACCACGCCACCACCGGTCCGACCTCAGCTCCATCCGGCCACGCCACCGCCGCCCGATTCCGACCACTAGCTCCGCCCTCTGCCGCGACTCGGACCGAAAATTTGGGTAAGTTAGATTTTTTTATTGAAATTGAATATTGCGATGTGCAAATTGTTATCTATGATGTTCTAATTGATTACTATGAAGTGGAAATTGTGATGTCTAAATTGAAATTTTGTGTGTGCGGTAAATTATGATGTGCGAGTATGTGCTATGTGCAAATCGTGATATGCAAATTGTGATGTGCTAATATAGCTTGGAAGTCTTGAAAATTTGCTTGGTAGTGGTTTGATTGATGATGAATTTTTTGATGTGCTAGTGTTGATATGCTAGGGTTTTTAAGAACTGTAATTGACCGTTGTATTGTCATAATTACATACCTTTGTGATTGTTGTATAAATACGTGAATTTGTATATTTATGTTGAGAAATTATATAATTATGTATTTCAGGTATTTCTGTACTGAGTTGGTAAATTTTTGTATATGATCGATTTGAACCGATTCGAACCGATTCAACTGAACCGATTCCTGGCCAATTCAAACCGATTCCGATTCCGATTCCGATTCATGCAACCATGCCAAGAATATATATAGGTAACCTAAAGATTTTATTATTGAAGGAAAAATAACATTGGTGGATAATTTTAATTGTAACAACCTAGCCTAAGTTACATGATAATGAACATAAGTCATATTTTTTAGCGCGTAACTAGCAACCCAACCAACTTCTATAGCCCTTATCACTATTTAATATAAAAATAAGTTATTTTAATATAATCTTTAATAATTAAATTTAAAATATAAATTAATTGGCCTAAATCACCCTTTAAAAATAGTCAAACAAAATTAAAAATATATAATTTATTATCACTTATAATATGATTTTATCCTAATACATATTAGATGTGATATAAAATTAAAAGATCATGCGTTATTTCAACTCAAGTTAATACAAACCTTTATAGTCGAATGACGAGTATTTTTGTCTTTTTTTAAAAAAAGTTTGAATATACGTAAATAGCATATAATTAGACTTCATATATTTGTTGATCCACCAACCGAGGAAAATCTTCCCCAAGGGGAGCCAACTTTACCCGCATCTCTTTTTTATTAACGTACTTGATGAGAATTATTAGAATGATTTTTATTTTAGAGTGGTAATATGCTATAAGGTTTTAAAACTAATATGGTTTTAAGGTCCAATCATGTTTAAGCAAATCATGTACCATTAAATACATTTATGACAATTTAGTTATTTTAAGAATAAGTGAGTATTTTTATCTAAGTTTATTTAATTATTTTTTGGGTATTACAATCACTATTAGCAGTAAAGCCTTCCAACAAATTATTATTCTTTTATTTTATCACATGCAGCAACTTGGTCCTTCCCCAAGAAGTTTTTCTTGGTCGACATACCGCCAAATATGAACTCTCATAGGTCATTATTAATGTTGTGAATTATTAATCAATTTTACTCACTCAGTATAATTATACATTTAAAAGGTTTTTTACCAACTAATACATAATTGTCAATAGACGCATTGAAAAAGATCGACGTCAAAGCTCCCTAATATCACACCTTATTAATAAATTACAAATCCCTAAGATCCTATGTCATAACCTATCCCATTGGAGATACAGACAACACTAGATACTTCCAACCAAGCGCCTGTCTTCCCGCCATACTTCGTGTTAGACATCCAATCAAAATGAGCCATGCGTTAACACCTACCACTCATTTTCCTAAACCTCCCCCCCATTTAAACCTCCCACCCACACGTGCTATTAACATAATTAATCACGAAACTTGTATAGCACCCGACAATATATATATATATATATATATAATAATTTATTTATAATTTTTTTAAAGCAAAGCACTAACTAACTATTTATGAAGCTCATTTGAATTTTAGCCAATTTAATTTTGAGTTGACTTAAAGCTAGCTCGTTTTTAAAATATCTATATTATAATCACAATTTAAAATTCCTTACAAATGTCTACCAATCGTACGATCATATAATATGATATTTAATTTATGGGTATTTGAGATTTAGAATTCGAAGCAAATCAAGATAAACATATCACAAAATATTTTAAAAGTGACGAGCATTAATGATCTCAAATATATTCGGGTTGAACTAAATCAAGTTAAGATCAATGAAGTGAATAAAATCTATGTAAAAATCGGATCAAAATTTTCTCATTAAGCTTATTCAACTTCAAAATCATAATAATTCAAAAAAATACTCAGTATCAATCACTGTGGAATCAATATTTGAAGTGGTCAATCCATAGCATACTATATCTATATAAATAATATATATAACATAGGCATAATTCATAAAAAAACAACTAAATGAAATTCATATTTTTTATCATATATTGTACTGATTCGTTATGTTGAGATGTTATACTTAAAGCAGTTTAATATATAAAGAAAGGTTGAGGTAGTACTATCCCACAGATCACTTCACTTGGTCTTGGACCCTTGGTCTGCATAAGGGGTATTTCGGTAAACTCGTACCAAGTTATTAGATAGGTGTTAGACTAGCGTGGCGGCGATTCGGTCGGTCCGGACGTAAACGCAATTTAAAAAACGACAAGGGCATTTTTGCAAAAAGAGGAAGTTTTCTTCTTGGATGAGATGAGGAGTTGTCGAGATGGGAGAGAGGAAGACGAAGGAGATGGGAGGAGGAGTACCATCACCCGAGGAGGAAAAAGCAGCCTCAATTTCTCCTCCTCCTTCCCTCTCTCTCCCTTCCTTCGACACACCCTTCGTCCGCTGATCGGAACGAGGTATTGTCCGGCATTTTTTTCGAAATTTTTGGTAGTTTTTTCGGGGAGTTTTGGCGGGGGGTGGTGGAACGGCGGCGGTCTGGGATGGTTTAGGTGGGGGTTGATTGGGCGGTTTCGGTGGAAGCACACGCGCGGAACCGCTGCTTCTGGTGGTGGTTTGGGTGGCGGAGTTGAGAAAGGTTGCGTCTTTTGATTGTGTGTTTGTGGGAGGTGGAAGTTCTTGTTTTGTTTTGTTGTTTTCAATTGTTTTTTAGGTGCTTGGGCGGGTGGGGATGGATTCGACGAGATCGGATTTGTGTAATGATGGTGTGATCTTCTCTGGCTTGTGGTCTGGGCGTTAGGGGTCTGAATGTTGGGTAGATATATATATACATACATACATATATATTTTTGGTTGAGAGAATTGGTTTTTTTTACTGCGAAATTCGCATTTTTTACTGTTTGTTTGATGGTTGATCACTGCATCGGTTAAGACTAGGTTCAATGTAAGCTAGAGTTGGGATCTGTGTCTGATGTTGGGTAAAAAAATTGTTTTCTTTATTCTATTCAGGTTGTGGGGAGGATGATCCATTTGTTGTAGATCGAAGCAAACGCTGCATTGCGGCCACCATTGGTGGAGAGGGGGTGGGGGCTTTAAAAGGCGGGTCTGGGATCCTCTTTCATGGGTTGAGAGCTTGTAAAAATGGGATCTTGCTGTGTTAGTGACGAGGAAGACGAATGCTTCTTTGACACAAGGGAGGACATCTCGTCCTTCTCCGACTGTGCTTCTGATTGTGCTACTCCTGACACTGCCTGCTCCAGCTCCAGCTCCGGAGGGTTTGGGTATGAGATATGGGTGCAGAACCTGGACAGCGTCCGGGAGAGGAGGGGCAAGTTCTTGAGGATGATGGGGTTGGATGGGATGGGGGAGTGGTGGAGTCAAATGGGGTTTCGGTTGACATGGATAGGTTGACGGGGAGCAGTGGGGCGGTGTTGAGGAGCTCCTGTTTCATCGAGGAGTTCTCCTCTAGCAGGTCGTCCTCCAGCTCGACCTGGTCCAATGACGGCCATTCTTTCTCCGAAGAAGGTTTTCCGGAGGAAAATTTCCGTTGCAGGTTCCGGAACTTGGATGACGGGACGGAGTTTGTTGTGGACGAGTGGGAGGAGGATGGGAATTTGAGGCGGCTTCGCCAGCTTGGTTCGAATCGGTTGTATACGATGGAGGAGTTCCAGAGAAGTCTTGGGTTGTCCCCTTTGGTGCAGAGGTTTATGCAGAGAGAGGCTGCCGGAGGGAGTGATTCGGATGGGTCGGTGGTCAGTAGGAGGACGAAGAAGGGGTGGTTGAAGAAGCTGGGAGTTGTGACTTGTGTTGTTGATAGACAAAAGGGTGATCAAGATGGTGATACCAAAGATGGAGTTTCCTCTGTTAGAGTTCGAACCACTAAAAAACATCATAAGGAGTTGTCGGCCCTCTGTATGGGGCAGGAGATTGAAGCTCACGTTGGCCCCATTTTGACAATGAAGTTTAGCCTGGATGGGAAGTACTTGGCGAGTGCAGGAGAAGACGGTGTTGTCCGTGTGTGGCAGGTGGTGGATTCTAAGAGTGGAGTTCAGCACATTCCAAGAGACCAAAATGGTGTTTATTTCAAGCTTAATAAATCCTCTGAGTTAACTCCTTTTACATGGATAAGGAGAAGATTGAGGAAGGGAAGAAGACTAAGAGGAGTGCGCAGCCCCCTGTGCAATTCTACCACAGACTGTTTTCCATCTATCCGATAAGCCTATACACGAGTTCTATGGTCACAACGGCGATGTGTTGGATTTGTCTTGGTCAAGTAGTCAGGTTTGTTTGCCATTTCTTTGCAGCCTGGTTTTAGATTCTTAGTTTTTCGTTGTCCTTTTTGAAAGAACGATGTTTCAAACTTCTGTAAAATGATGTTGTGCAGTACTTGCTCTCATCTTCTGTCGATAAAACTGTTAGACTCTGGAAAGTTGGATCCAATGACTGCCTCAAAATTTTCTCCCACAATAATTATGGTAATTTTTGTGCAGTTTTAATTCATTTCAACTCCTTTGTTTGTACCATTCTTTGCTCTTAACCAACCATTTTTCATTTCGAATGGATGCAGTTACGTGTGTGCAGTTTAATCCAGTTGATGAGAATTTTTTCATCAGTGGCTCAATAGATGGTAAAGTACGAGTTTGGGATACTGAGGGTGGTCTAGTTGTTGACTGGACGGATGTAAGGGATATAGTTACTGCTGTTTGCTACCGCCCTGATGGACAGGTTTGTGACATTTCAGCTTACTTTTTTGAAGAATATGTGATTGTTCCTTTGCTTACTAGTTTTTTTTTTTTTGGCTTTTTTTTCAGGGAGGAATTGTTGGATCCATGACTGGGAATTGCCGCTTTTACAGTGTGTCAGGTTAGTTTACGAGGGCTACTTTTGTTTGCATTTTTCAAAAATAAAATAAAATACGATTTTTAAATGTGTTTTCTTTTTTCTTCTTGTTTCTCCTTTTTTTCCCCAAGTTTTCATTTTTTTGAGGAGTTCACATCTCCCATTGTAGCTTATCGTTTGTCACGAATTTCTGAATATTTTATATCATGATTATGATTTTGTATGTATTTTCTTGTTTGAGGTAATATATGATGGGCCAAGACTTAAACGTTCATCTCTCTGATTTATGTGTCATGTTTAGGCAATCGTTTGGTTTTGGATGCTGTAATATGCCTACAAGGGAAAAAGAAATTGTGTAGCAGAATAACAGGTTTCCAGGTAATTATTGTTATGATTATTCTATATTTTTCTTTTCAAAAAATATATATTGGCTTCAAAATTCTGCTATTGAAAATATGTGCTAGAGTTCCGACATTGCTATTTGATTTATAACAGTATTCTCCTACTGATCCGGAGAAAATTATGGTCACTTCAGCTGATTCTCAAATACGGATTCTAGATGGGCACGAAATTGTCTCCAAATATAAAGGTACTGGCTCGTGGATTTTAGTTTGTATTTCATAAATCTAACCATGTTTATCATATTTCTTAACAATTTTATTGTTTGTACCAGGCCTCAGAAATGCTGGAAGTCAAATCTCTGCATCTTTCAGCTCTGATGGAAGGCATATAATATCTGCCAGTGAAGATTCAAATGTTTACGTATGGAATTATAATAGCTTAGATGGGCCTAAAGCTAATCAGCCAAAGAGCATATGGTCCTGTGAGCGCTTTTTTTCTACGCATGTATCAGTTGCCATTCCTTGGCCTGGTTCTACATCACAAACTTCAGCTTCTATCCCACCCAGAACACTGGAATCTTGCAACTTAATTTTCAGGGGTGTAGCTTCTAATAGAGGAAATGATTGTCGCTGCCATTTGGAATTTTCTTGTAATGGTTCAAGTGATAGGATTTCATTAAACCGTGGTTTCTTCTCTGAAGTTACACCGAAGGTTTCAGCTACTTGGCCAGAAGAGAAGCTTCCAACTGCAAATAGGCCGACGCTTGCATCAAGCGACCACAAATCTCATTATTACAAGTTTCTCAAAGCCTCCTACCAGAATATCACTTCCTCGCATGCATGGGGCATGGTGATTGTTACAGCAGGGTGGGATGGGAGAATCAGGACATTCCTCAATTATGGGCTGCCACTTCGTCTTTAACCTTTTAAAAATGGACTAACTGTGATGGAGCCTTCCTGTGCCAAGAATTTAGCGTGGATTGTCCCTAAAACCCCAGGCTTTAGGTGGCCTGCAGTCTTGTGATGCAAAAGATGGAAAAGATCAGCCTTAGTACAGTGTTCTAGTTTTTCAGCATGTTCAGGGTGAAGTGAGGGCCTTGGCCAACTAACTGATGTTGGCCAATGTTCTGGAGCTGTATTATAATTGGTGTGGCCTAGACAGATGTCGAGGATTTGCTGGTGTACGTACCTTCTAACGGGGATGAATTAGTTGGAACAGAGATACCATTCATTTATTGATTAACTTAGGTTGCTCATGGCAGTCGATTCAGAAGGATAGATAAAGTGTTATGGGCTGATTGAAGTTGTATAAACTATAATCTGGTGGGACCTTTATTTCATTGAAAAATTTGGAGCAGAAGCTGGTGACTTGGATTTCAGCCATGTTCTTGACACATTCTTTTCTCTTTTGGTTGGGGTGTACCATCCATTTCTTAATGATTTATTACGAGTCATCTCCTCAGGCATGATTGAGACAGCAGTGTGGCTTGCCCTCTGCTAAAATGACCTTAGGCAGAACCGGATTGGGTGGTTGGGTGGTTGGGTGGAGCCTGTTTCGAGCCATTTATAGTACGACAACCCGTCTTCTCCAATTGCCCATCTCAAATTTTTGCCTCGGTTGGTGGATGACTTCTTGGGACTGCCCTAATTTATCTAACTGACACTTCGTCTTGTAACTTCTTCCTGTTTTGTTCTTTGGAAAATGAAAGGAGTTTTTTTTCATTTTTGGTGTATCAGGGACAGAGTTCATATGGTTGTGTTCCTGTACCCTCTCCATGTATTATTAAGATGTAATAGTTTTGTTGTAGCCAGAGAAAGAGTGGGATATGGTCCCTCCCTTACTGTGTAAAAGCTCTTGTTATATACCGAGAATAATTGGTCTGATTCTTTAGAGAAAGAATGTGCAAAATTTTGTTTGTTGGGTCTGGAGCAAGCAGTTGTGAAATGGTAGGGAAGTAGGGTAGTTTCTGTTTCGTCTGGATTGTGGATTTTAAAGGCAACAGTTTGCTTATTACAAATATACCAAGAAGAAAGTATGGTATGATGCCGGTATTCTGTTTTTTCTCATATTTGGAATATGCTTTCTTGGTTTTGAGGAAAGTACCCGTATCTGCTTTCTTTTCAGAAACCTATACATGCCTTAGATTGGGCATGCTCTACCCGCACAGAAAAATAGCAGGTCTATGTTTCTCGCTAATGAGCGTGGTTATTTTGCAGAGAGGACCAAACCAATAGTATTCCTCTCTTAATAATGTTTTGTATAAGTCAGGAAAATTTGAACTGCTAATAAAATTGTTTTCAACTTTCAGGTAATTTGGTTTCTCTGAGTCTCTGATATCATCTGCTACGATCTGGCTAAGATCATTTTGGGTGGACGTGTTCTGCCAGCAGGCCAAGGATCCTTCTGCTTTTAATTGTAGCATTAAAAGTGAGAACCATTTCTTTATACCACGTATGTACTTTCCCAACATTAATATTGAATTTATAATATTTTTTCATCCTCATTCCCTAACATTATACGATGTTGTCATTTCATCGTTAAAAAATTTTCGGCCGGCGTAGTCCGGCGGTTGAGAGCTTCCGGCATGCTCTATTTGCGGTGGCGATGGCGATGGTGTTCGGGGAGGAGCTCGACGACGAGGCGGTGGCGGAGGAAATGGCGGCGGTGCAGGCCAGCCACCAGAGCCTCAACCGCTTCTTCGTCTTCCACATTTTCCCCATCGTCGGAAAATACGTTTTCCCGGGAATGTGGAAGGAGAAGCTAGCCGTCTGGCGCCGACTCGTGGACAACCTTCTCCCCCTGGTGCAATCTCGAGCTAAACGTTTTCTCACAAATGTCAAGATTAATAACGGCGACGCAATCGTCTCCTACGCCGACTCGCTGCTCGCCGTCGAGCTTCCCGGCAACAGCCGGAAGCTCGAGGAGTCGGAGATAAACACACTATGCTACGAATTCCTCACCGCTGGCGTCTCCACCGTCGTCTCGACCTTGTAGTCCACCATGGCCAACTTGGTCAAACAACCACTAGTGCAAGCGAAGCTATTCGACGAAATCATCGCCGTCGCCGGAGGGAAAGATCGATTCGCCGGACGGTTAATGGGAGACGAGGAGCTGAGGAGGTGTCCTACCTCAAGTCAATTGTGATGGAGACACTAAGGAGGCACCCTCCCATACATACATTGTTACCGCATAGGGTGACGGAGGAAGTGACCATGGAGGGTACACTATACCTAAGGACACCTACGTGAACTTCATGTTGGTGAGTTTGGGGAGGGACGGGGCAGTGTGGGAGGGTCCCGGATCCCATGGAATGGGGTTGGGGACGTTGCATTTGGAGTTGATGGTGGCAAATTTGGTGAAGGAGTTTGAGTGGGAGGAGGTGGAGCTTGGTGAGACCATGAAGAATGGTATTGACTATGTTATGAAGAAGCCGTTGAAGGAAGGCAAGGATTGTGAAGAGACGACTGTAAGCAAATTGGAAAACGGAGGATGCCATGGAAAGGGTTCATATATAGTTTGATACTTGTGATCTTTTGTGTTTATGTAGCTTACTTGTTTTTTGCAAAAATAAGTTTGAATGGTTTCTTGGTTCCCCAAAATAAAGATGGTATTTCGAAATACTTCAACCCAACTGGGCTACATACATGATGCTATTATTAAAAAGGGAAATTTTTTGGCCATACTATTTTTTTTAGTGCCCAAAATACGCCCCGTCCATGTAAAATCTACCTTGATTCCACAAATTAACATAACTAATAGAAACAATTAACTCTGTTTTCAAAACTCATGTATAATAAAAGAACTCAGCTTAATAAAATAGTTAAAAACTAATTTTGACAGTGTGAGGAAGATGGATTTTTCACTATACATTACACAATAAATAGGTAAAATCTCACTTTGTGCAACGTGAGAAAATGAGTTTTTCTTGTTCCACCAATTGGGTTTCGCAACGCGAGGTAAAGCGGATACTTCGTGTATGAGTTAATGAAGTAATTGATTATAAGTGTCTTTTTTGTGTTCTCCTATCTGGGTTTTACTAGACAAGGTTATCCAGATTTTTCATCTCTTGGTTAACGAAGTACTCCATAAGTGTATTTTTCGCATTCTATATAGTGAATTTCATAACCTGAGGTCTACTGCATATTTAGGCTAACAAATTATTCAATTGAAAATATGTTTTTTGTATTCTACCAACCTTGTTTCTCAAAACGAGGTTGACTGGAATCCAATGGTAGTCTGTAAGTGTTTTTTGTGTGATATCAACTGGGTTTCACAATGCGAAGTTGACTTGGTTAATCCAATGGCAAACTGTAAGTGTATTTTTCGTGTGACATCAAATGAGTTTTTGAGATTAACCGAGTTTCTTTTTATTTCACCTGCTTATAACGTATTTGTAAAAAGAAATTAATGTTTTAATTTGTTGAAACGGTGAGTGGGGTCCACTAGACTCTATTTAGACCAATTAGAAGGATAAGTGGGCCACCTAAAGCCTTTGAAATTAATGGTACAGCAAACTTGAAAAAAAAGGGCTGAAATTTTCAAATTTGTTACTACCCAAAAAAATGCAAAGGAAAAACAAATTATAGAAAATATTATCCCGGGCCACCCACACATTAGAGCTTGCAGGTGCAAATTATTCCCCAAAATACAACAAACCTCTTTAATTTCGAGTGCAGTAAGAAAGAATTATAACCTATTTATCGTACAATCTGTATGATCAATGTACACAACATATAAAATTAATTGAAATAAACCTTATAAATATAAAAAAAATTACAATAATTAGAGCTCCGACTTAGCTGATCTAAGACGACTTAAACCCTAACAAACCGTTCCTAGTTTCATTTTTGAGCTAGAATCTCATTTAATTAATTAATTAATTAAGAATTAAATTAGGACTTAGGAGTGCTCACAGAGTGAGTCAAGGTGTATGACGTGCTCAATTATTGACCTGCTTTTTTTAAAATTAAATTAATTAAGTCTGGCTTTTCTGCTACTACATTTAACTTACAACCTTAAATTATCTATATACCATTTATAATTATCTTAGAAGAAACAAATTCTTTAAGAAGAAGAATAAGTTTTCATTTTATTAATATTCGCCAAGCTGTAAAATACTTATATATTTATTAAAAAAATTGATTATCTTTTATAATTATTACGAAATCCTATTTTACAACATGTACTTATGCTTATATAAAAAGGATTAAGCATGAGCACCGTTCACAATAAATCTCATGCAAAATATCCAATTCTAATCCTTATTAAGTCGAACAATCACTTAGCATGGCCTAGCTAACCTCAAATGGGCCATAATTCATCTCTATATTAAGCTTCTCTAGAATCTAAAGTAATGTCGCATACACCGCAATGGGTGCGCCCTTGTGTGTGCTCACACGTATTTTACTTTCACGTAGGCTAATAAAATTTTTTTAGCGTTAAAATTGATAATTTTAGTAATTTTCTACTAGTTATGGAAAATTAAAATTAAATCTAATTTAACGTCACGTGAAATAAAAATAATTAATTCAAATTATTAATATCATCAATAACTTCTTTATAAAACATTATTAGTTTAATTAGCCTTTTATA
Organism: Piper betle; assembly: GCA_033002965.1. Classification (NCBI taxonomy): domain Eukaryota; kingdom Viridiplantae; phylum Streptophyta; class Magnoliopsida; order Piperales; family Piperaceae; genus Piper; species Piper betle. The sequence goes on along the minus strand of JAURVB010003124.1, from coordinate 163,012 downwards.
TGCTGATGTAATCCCTTCATGCGCCTTAAAAGAAAAAAATGCATATCTCATTTATATAGAGGATTAAAATTAAAAAAATATTTTGTATTTATTTACACTAAAGCTTGAGGGTTTTCATTGCAGTAGTTAATTTAATTTGGGCTATTTTGACATTAAATTTATATAAGACCATATTTTTTAAATAAATATTAACTATAAAACTCGTATTAGTCGACCTCATAATTTCCATTCCAAATAATAAAATTTGCTCCTCTTTATTTACCTCACGAGAACTCTTTTTCTGATACAAACTATTTCTCATTTTCATGGGAAATCAAGATTACATTAATCTCCACTTTATTGCTTTTTTTTTTATTAATTTTAATGCGTACATATGCTTGGTGCTTAATTTAGGATTATCTTTTTAACTATTGTTACAAACTCTTTAACTATAATTTTAAGCAAATTAGAAATCTTGATTTATTAACCATCTTTGATTAATTTTAATTAAAATAAAAAATCAAATTCATTAAATATTAAAATCAATAAAAATTTTAATCTTTTATATTTCAGCTTTTTTTCATTACAAATAATTAAATTATTTAAATTATTGTTTTATTTGGCTTAAAAATTTTATAAAATTTATTTAAGTATGTTTAGTCACTTAAAATATTATTTTATTTTTTAGTACCCACCTAATTTTTAATTTGTATTTATACATAATCTTACTTCAGCTAAATATTTCATATATTAATAAAGAGATGTTTTCGTACAAGCAACAGACGATACGAGAATATCAGCAATATTCTTGTTTGTGCGCGAATTTACTCATCTTCAATCAATTGAAGGCTCGGACGCTTCTGAACAATGGGTCATAGGGTTGACCAAGGTACGATTGTCACTAAAAACAGTGTCAAGGTAAACGCCGCTCACAATCCACTATTTGACGATTGTATAATCACTGTTTAATATAAAAACAGTGTCAAGGTAAAATAAAATTAATTGAATCAAATAAATTTTTGATTTATAATTTATTAAGAAATAACCCATAATAATTATTTTAAATATTATAAAACTTTAGAGAGAGAACTCATTTTGTTCAAACTTCGAACAATAAAGTTTTTATTTGAAAAAGTTAGAACTATAGGTAGACGTTAGAGCAATTTTAGATAAGTCAAATTATTTATAGATTTACTGTTAAACACAAGTAATTTTCAATTATTTACAAACTTGTCATTAAAGATAGCCAACTTTCAATTATTTATAGATTTTTCATTGGACATAACCAACTTGATTTTTTTGAGATTTTTTGATAAATTTTAAATAACATTAAAATAAAATCTTAAAGATTACAAAAAATCTTCTCAAAAATCGGATTTGTACATAGAGACGTCAAACATAAAAGAATATTCTTGGACATTTTTAATAATTAACCACACCTCTTGTCCTCTATAAATATAGTCTCTTATTCTCATTTTTTACTCAAGACTAGAGGTTCTCTTAGCGGTCAGGTAAAAAATTAGTAGACTTTGGAAGAAAACTTAAATAAAGTTTGCCCACCAAATCATCTGTACATTTTTTTAGGCTAGTTAAGCTAAGAGGCTAACCTAGTTTGATTGAGACCATGTGCTCGTTTGGCTCGGTTTAGCCCCCTTGCTAACTTAGTCTGGTTGAGTCCATGTGCTCGCCCGACTTGATCCAGCCTCCTTGATAGCATAGGATAGTTTAGTTTGGTTGAGTCCATAAACTCCCTTAGCTCGATCTAGCCTCCTTGCTAGCATGGTCTGGTTGAGTCTATGTGCTTGCCTGGCTAGGTTTAGCCTCTTTGCTAACCTAGTTTGGTTAAGTACATGCACTCACCTTGTAAAACCTATAAAGTCTGAATCGACCGGTTCGACAGTTAATTTCAGTCAGGTCAATTTTAGAACACGTGTACCGAGCTAAGGCCGATTTTTTGTTATGAACTATGAGAGTCATGTGTGCTTAAGTATATAATGATAAAGTCAGTAAGACAATAGCAGAATACGTTATCAGAATATATGAGAATATACCAGATTTTCTTTATTTATTTTAATTAGATCGTAGAATTATTTTTAGATCGAATAACGCATTAGGATACATTACGGACAGTTTGGGTGGATTATTAGTTATAGAGTATGTTGTTGTGATGTTATAAAGTGTATTATATTTTATGGGATTTCCCTATTTTTCTAGTTTTTTTAGGAATTATTACGAGTAAGTATTATTTTTCTTGAGTTGGAGTTGAGTCAAGTTTTAATTACGAGACGACCACTCATTTTTCTCCCCGACGACTCATTTCTCCCTAACCACCCGTTTTCTCCCCTTGACCACTCGTTTTCTTCCCCCAACACCTTACAAGATGACTCCTGACCTTCTTCCCAACTACTCGCTCCCCCCCTCCGACACCTATTAATTCCAAACCTCCGACGCCATCACCATCTAGCCGCCACCATCCTTCTCACCCAACTCCCTTCACCTTTTTCTCCCTTACCTCTCCCGCACAATCCTCACTCGAGCTAGCCACAACCTTGTTGCCATCGCCGCGTGATTGATGATTAGGTATACAATTTTATCTGATTTTATTTGATAATGAATTGTTTTATGATTTTATTGTGATGCAAATGGTGTGATTATAAATAGGTGTTGGTTTAAATTTAAATGCATGTTAATGGACAATAATAGTGAATTAGAGTTTTAATTTAAATGCATGTAAATAGATATTGTTTTGTATAGATTGATGAGGAGTGTAACTGTAACACCCCGTTTCGGCTCACCCGTGAACCGACCCGGAAATGTCACCGGCGACCGAACCGTTCGTTAATCTACTAGATTCGGTTAAGCCGACCAGGATCTACTCTCGGCGTCTCAAGATGAAGATGCAAATATGAAATGCATAAATGAGAATGATAGGGTTCTAACGCGGTCCTACATGCATGCTGTGATGTACAAGCAAAAACAAGACAAAATAATAAATGAGAAACCAAAAGAAAATATATAATATTTTATGAAAATACGATAACACATAATAATCTACCATGACATTAAATCATTATCTCATTCATTTTTACCCGAGCCGAGTCTGAACTCCAAGGCTCCCTACTCATTCATATTCATCAGTTCGTTTCATAACAAGTAATTCATCAAGACAAAAACATTGTAATAATCATCCACACAGCATTAAACAACCATCATTATACATTACACGCGGCAGGTACATGTGTGCGCGGTTCCGTGCTGCTCCTCCGCAGTCCCGACAGCTTTCATCGCTCGCATTCCTCACCTACATATATATAGAAAAACCGTCAGTAACGAGTGTTACCGGCCCGGAAAATAACTAATATCAATCTGGCACAGGAGAGCAAACTCTCCTGTTGAATCAAAACCATATACTTCCTCAAGAACTCTCATCAGGGCACATACGGGAGCCGTCGTCGTCGGGCCGTCGCCCTCGGGTCGACAGCGTCCCCCTATCTTTCTCATTCTCATACCTTGGCCATTTCTCTATTGCTTCTCGCATCAAATTTCATTCCTTACCGCCCTCTGCACCTTCCATATTACTCCTGGCCTTGAGCACAAAGGCCGAGCACTCTCAGGCAGTCGCCTTCAGTACCCTTTGAAACCACAAGTCTAGACATGCGCTGCAATGCAGTACCCGTAAACCTCCACACTTCTCCGGGTTTGAGGAACTCAAAGGTGGAGTTGTCCGGATCCTTCGGGAACGAAGTGGGTTCTCCCCAGCTCCAGAGCCCGCTCTTCCGGGCACACGCCCTATCTGAAGACGTGGCCGCAAGTAACCCTCATTCCATCTCTCACCGAAAACACGAAAACTATATATATATAGGCCTGGGTTGGGATTTATACAATAGGCCCGAAGGCATCGTGAGCTGGATCTGAAGTTCGAAAACAAACTCGAGGGATCTCATCCTCGAGGGTTATTAATCCGAAAAAGAACCGTTGGCTAAATGGCCCGAGTTAAGTGGGATCCGATAAAACGCCACTTAACTCGTCCTGCACATGATAAATCAAATAAACAATAGAGTAGTGTAAAAACAGAGAACGAGTCCTAAACGGACCTGGTAGAAGCTCCAAACGGGTCCACGCGCCTAGGCGGCGAGCTCCTACACCGTACCTACACAATCAAGCTAAAAACTAACGCCCGCATGATGAATCACATATCCTATACCATGCACGCACAATCAACACAATCACACATCAACCGTCACACATCAACCTATATCAATTCTAACAAGTCTACTTAGGTTAGTTTACATTAGATCATGATTATTACTTAATAACCCTAATTAGTTTCATAACTTCTATTTTTAACACCACACAATTCCACAAATTTCATATTTTATTCTAAATCAAATCCACATTTATATAAGTAATTACAATGCACAATTCATCAATCATAGCATGCAAATTCTAATAATCAATACTTTCAAATAATTAAGTTAAAATAAATTATACCTCGCGTCGTCGAAAATCGGCGACGGCTAGGGTTTCCGTTTCGCGGCTCGAAACTCGAATTCGGCACCTAGCGGCGTCCGAAGTCCGATCAGATTGGACCGGGTGCGTTCGGCGGATGATCCGGCGAACTTCCCTCGAATCCAATTTTCCGGCGGTTCCGGCGGTTTTCCGGCGAGTATCGGCGGTTTTCCGGCGGATTCCGACGGTTTTCCGGCGACGATTCGGGACGGGGCAATCAAGGGGTCTATCGGCACCAGCTCGACGAGCTTGGTCCGATGGCGGTGTCAAACAGAGCAACCGAGGCCGCGATGGCCGTCGGCGGCGGCGTTGAAAACGGGCGGCGGCGGCGGCGTTCTCCAATCGGGGCTCCGGCCGGCCTCGACGGCGGTCGGGAGGATGGGGGAAATGTCGGCAACGGCGAGGGGGTGGTACTGGTGGTCGTAGCGGCGGCGACGGCGGCCGAACGGCGGCGGAATCGACGGGCGGAGCGTCGCGGTTCGTGGGGCAAATCCGGCGTCGTGGCGGCGAGGCAGTGGCCGGGGTGGGTCGTGGCGGCACGGCGACTTCACGGCGGGGCGGGGCGGCGTCGATTGGCGGCAGCACGGCGTCGGCAGCGGCGGCGGCGGCGACCACAAGGGGCGGCGGCGAGGGTTTGGGTTTTGGAAAAAAAGGGTCGGGGAAGAAGAAGAAGTGTTGTAGTGGCAGTTTCGTAAATAAGTATTGACTCGATTCCTACTCGAGTCAAAATAATAACTGGTTCGTAATAAATTCTAAAAAAAATCTAGAAAAATATGGAAAAATTCTATAAAATAAAACAAACACAATAACATCCAAATGACATGCTCTATAACTAATAACCCACCCGAATATCGTCAAACGCGTCCTAATTCGTTATTCGGCCTAAAATTATTCTTCGATCAAATAAAAATAACAATCAATACTGCATACCTCCATATACTTGATAACCCATTTTTTTCATCATCTTTCAGGCGTTATCATCATACACTTGAGCATACATGACCCTCATTGCTCATAACTCACAGCTGGCCTCAACCCAGCTCGCGGTCCATGAAGCTGACTCGACTCGAACCGACTGGTTCACTCCCGTAAAACTCTGACTCGAGTCACGGGTTTTACAGTAACATCTTATGCATTATACTCTGAGCCTAAGTATTTAGTCTTGTTTGTAGGTATGGAGTAGGAGCTCACTGACGAGGCACAATTGACTACTCCAGGTCCATTTAGGACTCGTTTTCTATTTTATGCTCTATTCTATTGTGTATTTGTCTTAGTACTTGTAAGATGAGTTAAGTGACATTTTATCAAATCCCACTTAACCTGGGTTATTTAATCAATCGATCTTCTAGATTAATAACCCTCGAGGATGAGATCCCTCAAGTATATTTTCGAAAATAAGATCCACCACAAGTTGCCTTCGAGCCTATTATATAAATCCCCTTTCAGGCCTATATATAGTTTTATCGAGTTTTCAGTGAGACGAGAGATGAGGAAAATCGACTGTCACATACCATGAACAGGTGCACATGCCAGTCAAAGCGGGCTCTGGATTAGTGAGTAGGCTATTCCAATCCCGAGGGATCCTAACAACTCCTATTTTGAGTTCCTCACACTCAGAGAAACTGTAGAGGTTTATGGTTACTATTTAGTATAGTGCATATCCAGACTTGTGGTTCAAAGGGTACTAAAGGTGACTGCATGAGAGTACTCGGCTTTCGTGCTCAAGGCTAGGAAAATTATGGGGGTAAGGAGAGGGTTTAGGATATACCAGTAGTCTTTAGGGACTAGAAAATGAAATGAGAAAATGCCAAGAGAGGCATCAACATTAGCAGAACAGTCAGTTATGGATGCTACCATGTCTGCAGCTTAGTGGCTCTTCAGTAAGTGCTTTTCAGAGAGTTTACGAGAATTATATAAATATTTTTCTTCATATGAGAGTTTACTCTCATAGACAGTTTGATATTAGTTATATTTTTGGACCAGTACACTCATTACTGATGTATTTTAATAATATATGTAGGTAATGATCATAAATAGGATGAGCTAGCCTGGAGGGAGGAACAATGACTTCTCTACATAAATACATTTGAGATGATAGCATGTTTAATATTTGAGGATGATGTAATGCAATACATGATGATATGATATGATATAATAAAAAGATTACGAACGATGACATGTTAATAAATATATTTAGACATTGAATAAGTATAACAAGTAAGTCAAGGCCCATAATTAATGAAAAATATAAATAGAATGCCTAGGTGGGTGGAGACCGAAGCTTCAAAATGATTGTACTGCAGATTAGAAAGTTGTGTGAATGAAAATGTAGTGTATATATATATATATATATATATATATATATATATATATATATATATATATCGGACGCTGGATTGTTAGCCTTCGTGGATCGTGTCTTTTCAATTTGGGTTTGAGAGTTCGGTAAGACCGAGGCGCCCTTATTGTACAAAGATATAGTGCAATAGAAATAAGAGAGTGTCGTAGACACAAAATAACACACAAGAAATTATTATATAGTTTTTTAAGGTTTCAACTTGAATCTTTAAGTTAATTTACAGTGAAATTAGTACTCATAATTCACTATTTCAATTCCTACTCATCTTTGAAGTTTTAAAAGTGCCAAAAAATAATAGCCTAACACGTTTCACTAAACGGTACACAGAAGGGCCTCAAGTTGAAATCCAAGTTGAACTGAACCCGCCTGGTGTATCCGCTTGGCTGTAATATGCTCTGTTTCACTACTGACGGCCCAAGTCTTGCAAAGAATTTGATAATTGGGCGTGGGCTTCCTTTTCCCTCACGATCCTTTCTTATTCTTCTTCTTCGTAGAAGCACTGCCGCTCTTCGCCGGCGAACTCCCACCGTCAGTACTGGAATTCGACTCTGTGCAAGGTCGAAGTAGGCGGCGCTCTAGCAATATGGTAGCTTTGTGGAAGGCTGAAATCCTTTCTTACTACTCTTCCTCTCTGTCTTTGCAGCGGCTCAGCAAGGCTGATCTGCAAGGTAGCTAAGTCTCCCTTCAAAGCAACAGTTGCAAACAGCAGCAAAGCGATGGCAGCTACAAGGCCTTGGGATGATGACGAAACAACAACTAGGGGGAACCTTCTCCTCTCCTGGCAAGCAGTGGTGGCTGCAATCCTTCACACCATGATTGGCGACAAAAAAATCCTCCTTTCCGGCACTGATTTCCCACCTATTGACACCCAGAAGGAGAAGACCTCCTCTTCTCCACTTCTCGGCGTTGTCGGCTCTAATTTCTCTCCCCAACACGAACTTGACAATGCACCATACTCCAAAGACCTCCTTGGTAGGCAGCGGAATGGCTATTTCCAAACTCAGGCAAGCGGCAGGGCAACAAAGTAACAGCAATTACTCGGTCCCGGCTCTCTTCAAATTTGAATTGGGCAAAACAGCAACACTCTGGCGTCTCTCCTTGGCTTGACTTAAAATAAAGCAGTGACAGAACTGCAACTCTCTCGTTTGCAGCCAACAATTGAGCCGGGTTGTAGCGAACGGATAATGGCAAGGATTCTAGCACTCCAAAATAGCAAAGTAGCAACGGCAATAAAAAGAGGATGTAAAGAGCGCACCCCTCGGCAAGGCTTGACCTTTTGGTGATGGCTATGGATGAGTCTAGGAGTAAGGCAATAAGGCTGATCTTCAAGGCTTCAACTCTTACTCCTTGCTATGTACACTATACATGAATCCATGCGTGCACCATTTAGGTTTCATTTGACGAGGTGTGACCTCCTTTTATAGGGTCTCGCCAAATTTTTAAGTATCTCGCATTAGGGTATCCTTCACTATACTTGTTGGTCATGACAAACAAGTATTCTTCCGATTGGTCAATACTTGTTGGTCATGACCACGACCTGTATCACAAAGACTGCAGTTAAATTCTCAAAGGTTATAAGTTCAAGTCCTTTCCATTGCCTTGTTGTTTCAAGCTCAATAATGTCAAAGATGTCGGGATCCACCTCCTCCAACAAAGCATTCAACTGTCCAATCCACTCTAAAGGTACTCATGAAACTGCTGGTGTCGATGAGACTAATAACTTGTGTAACTTTGCTATTTTAGGAGGCTTTAGCGGTGGATAATTAGCTGTTGATTTAATAAAGTCTGTCAAATCAAGTGTAATAGGATAGACATAACTAGACGGTTGTGCTCGAGCCAACTTTAGGACATTTCCCTCCATGAAGAATGCAACATCTGCAAAGTGCGCTTCCTCAAGAGTGAATGAGTTTCACAGCCCCCGAATTTAGATTTGACCTCCTTTACTGGGTGCAACTTTAACGCATTTGTAAAACCCACGTTTCGAGTCAGGGTTTTATATTTAGAACCGGTCGGTTTGACCGTTATTTTTGAGTCGAGTCAGTTTCAAAACACATGTACTGAGGCGATGCCAGTCATGTGTATGAGCTATGAGGGTCAGCATACCCAAGTATATGATAATAACGTCATGAACACAACAGAATAGAATGAGTTATCAAAATATATGAGAGTATGCCAACTATTTATTATTATTATTTTTTTATATATAGTGGATCGTAGAATTAGTTTTAGGCTATTTACCGCGTTAGGACGTGTTACAGGCAATTTGGGTGGGTTGATAGTTTTAGAGTATATCATTATCATGTTTCGGTGATTATTTTATTTTCTAGGATTTTTCCCAAATTTTTTGGATTTTTTTAGGATTTCCTACCACTTAGTTATTATTTTTGACTTAAGACGGAGTCGAGTCAAGTAATATTTACAAGTTTGCCACCCAACCATTTCTTCTCCTCCCCGACACTTTCCCCTTCCAAACCCTAGCCGCCCCCCACCATTTGGTACGGCCACTACTGGTGCCATCGTCGCCGCCTAGCCCAGCCATGGTGTCGCCGTGCCGCCCCGACCAGGCCCGGCCACCATCTGGCCGCCGCGCTTTCATTGCCAATTGCGCCGCCGGCAACTGTCGCCGCCACGATCTAGCTGTAGACTCGACACCCTCGACCACCCAGCAACCTTCCCCGACTGGAGCGGAGGCCATCGTCGCCCAGGCCTACTGGATCTAGCTACCTATTGCCGCCGGCCCTATTTTTGCCATTTTCTGGCGAGCTGCCACCTCTGTGGACCATGTTGACGCCGTAGACGCGTCGGGTTCACCGAGCCGGTTCCAATAGTACCCAAGATGACCCCTATCCAGCTAGCAAACGCCGCCGGCGATTGTGCCGAAAAACTGTCGGAGAGGGGCCGGAAAACCACCGAAACCCGCCGAAAAATCAGATTTACAGGAATTTGGCAGATCTTCTGCGGAGCTCATCCAGTCAAACCTGATCAACTTCAGACGCCTATGAATGAAGTAAAGATGTACATGATGTGATTAACAAGGAATGAAGGTTAAGTGATCTAATGAAGTAAGTAAATTTGAGCATGATAATAGTGTACGATGTAACTTAGGAAAAATACAATAAAATTAGCATGAATAGGATGAGTTTAGAATTATTTTCATATTTATGGTTATTTGACGGTTGATGATTTTGTGTTTGATTGTATTGAGTTTGATGTATCATTTAGTTAGCGGGCGTAAATATTTAGTTTTGATGTGTAGGTACGGAGTAGGAACACGCCGACTAGGCGCAATGACATGCTTTGAGTTTCTACCAGGTCCGTTTAGGACTTGTCTCTATTTTACGTTCTCTTTTATTGTATGTTTATTTTATTATTTCCGGGACTGGTTAAGTGACGTTTTATTGGATCCTACTTAACTCGGGCTATTTAACCAAACAGTTTTTCGGATTAATACCCCTCGAGGATGAGATCCCTTAAGGATGATTTTGAAAACAAGATCCACCACAAGTTGCCTTCGGGCCTATTATATAAATCCCTACCTAGACATATATATATATATATATATATATATATATATATATAGTTTTTGCGTTTTCAGTGAGACGAGAGATGGAGAAACCAACTGCACGTACCATGAGCGAATGTCGTGACTGTCAAAACGGGCTTTGGATTAGTGCCAGCGGACTTTTCCATTCCCGAGGGATCTTGATAACTCCGCGTTTGAGTTCCTCACACTCGGAGAATATGGAGGTTTACGGGTACTGTTTAGTATAGCGCATGTCTGGACTTGTGGTTCAAAGGGTACTAAAGGCGACTGCCTGAAAGTACTCGGCCTTTGTACTCAAGGCCAGGAGAAATATGGAGGTAAGGAGAGGGCTTAGGATTTGAGACCAGAAAATAAAGTAAGAAAATGCCGAGAGCGGCATCAGCAGAAGCAAATCAGTAAGTTCGGGATGCTACCGGGTCTGCAGCCCAGTGGCTCTTCAATAGTACCCTTCAGAGCGTTCACGTGGAGTATATGATGTTTTCTTTCGTATGAGAGTTTACTCTCATAGCCAGCTTGCTATAGTTATTTTATTTTTCGGACCAGTAACACTTGTTACTGACGTGTTTTTATACTATATGTAGGTAATAATCACGAGTTGGAGGAGCCAGCTAGGACGGAAGAGCACTATTGTCGCTTGCACACATGTCAGTCAATAGAGTGGTTAATATTCTATTTATGATGCTATTAAATTGTGAATGATGTGAAATGCTAAGACATGGCAGGATATGATTAAATGCAATGAGATGATGTTATGATGTGATGAAAAGCTAAGACATGATGACAAGAGGTGAAATGTAATCAGAGCGCGCAGCGGAAGTGTGGTGGGTTGAAACCCAAGTTTCATAATGAGTATACAGTATATTAGATTATGTGTGATTGAAATTGTTGATATATGCATATATATTGGTATATGTTGTTTTGACAGGGTGGACCCTAATTACACTTTTAGGGGAGACTTTGTCCGTTTTATTTTAAAATTTTTATTGAGTTTGATCGTAATTGTATTGGTGTGTACTTTGAATTGCATGTCATTCACATAGTACAATGTTAGGTTTGTGCATTCATCCATACATTGCGAGTTGTATCTTCATCTTAAGACGCCGAGATTGGATCAGCATGAGTTAGGTTTAGGTTAGCCGACCTAACCGGGGCTTGTAACATGTCGGTTTGGTTCACGAGTGTGAACCGGATTTGAGGTATTACAGCATTGGTGAACGAAGATGACATGCATCGTGGTTATGAATCCATGGTTGACCAAGAAGCATTTGTCATACGGGATCAACTTCTAAAACGTGGAATATGTGTGGTAAACTAAAAGGACCAACAGAGATGTATAAACACACAGTTCCTAATGACTCACATTATACAAGAGACACTGAATTGATTGTGCTATCATCAGGCATGAGGTTTTCTGTAAAGACCCGGAATATATATATATATATATATATATATATTTGACGCGGTAGGATCGAACGTTGGTATTCGTGAATTTGTTTAAATTATTTACCCGCTACCCAGTTAATTATTAATTACCCGGTCAAGTGGAAAGTATTAGTTAACGGGTTAAGTATTTTTACCCAGTTAAGTAAACCATACCATTTAACCGTTTAAACTAGTAAAGTGAACCATACCATTTAAGAGGTTGAGTGAAAAGGTTAAGTGAACCGTGTTAATTACCCAATTACCCGGTTAAAGGAATTATGGTGAAAGGGTGCTTCCACAAACCCTAGCCGTCATTTATTCTTTATAAAAGGAGAAGGGGTCGTTGAACCTAGGAAATACCAATGGATGATGGGGTGTGAGAATTTAATGATACGACCCTAGGAAATGCCAATGGATGATGGGGTGTGAGAATTTAATGAAGGGGTCGTTGAACCTAGGAAATACCAATGGATGATGGGGTATGAGAATTTAATGGAGGGAATGGTTGAAGTGCATATATATGCAGGAGGAGGGAGTATTTCATCCCTCATCTCCGTCCCAGGCGACCTCCCCATTACTGTATTGACGTAATCACAAATCAGGTACGTATAATAGATAGAACATCATACTTTCCTTGTTGGTAGCCTAGGTCGGCCTGAGCCCAGATTCGACTACCATGCATCGAGTGTAACCGGGGTCAATGAATTGACTCAGTCCGACACTGGGTCGTGTTATGTACGTGAATTTTGTAATGCATCGACATTATTTTGGAGTAGTGATAGCCACCCCATAAAAAGGCTACGACCGGGGTGAGTGAGGCACAACGATTCCTCCATCGCATTGGAGTGCAGTGATAGCCGCCCCATAAAAAGGCTACGGCCGGGGTGTGTGAGGCACTGGCATTGGAGTGCAGTGATAGCCGCCCCATAAAAAGGCTACGGCCGGGGTGTGTGAGGCACTGGCACTAGAATTGGTAGTGAGAGCTCCCCCACAAACGGGGCATAGCAATCACCTGAGTGCAGTGATAGCTGCCCCACAAAAAGGCTACGGCCGGGGTGTGCAAGGCATTGGCACTGGAGTGCAGTGATAGCCTCCCCATAAAAAGGCTACGACCGGGGTGTGCGAGGCACTGGCACTAGAATTAGTAGTGAGAGCTTCCCCACAAATGGGGCATAGCAATCACCCGAGTGCAGTGATAGCTACCCCACAAAAAGGCTACGGCCGGGGTGTGCGAGACACTGACACTGGAGACGGTAGTGGTAGCCTCCCCACAAAAAAGGCTACGGCCGGGGTGTGCGGATCACAGCGGATACCTCCTCCGCATTGTTTTGGAGTATAGCGGAATCGCTCCACCGCATATTAAAATAAATATAAGGAAATAGTGGAATGTACTTGTCTTGTTTTATCTATTATACTACTTAGTGTTGTAATCACTAACGCGGAATTGCTTCCGCAGGTATGCATATACGAGATTAGGTGATTGACATCCAGAGTATGGAGCAAAATAAATATGAGGACTCCTTTTTTTATTTAATTGAGAAATAAGTGTGGCTGCTGGGAAACGGTCCAAGACTGTGAGATCTTTATATATGTTTTTGTTAAATAAAAAATGTTAGTCATATTTACTTAATTGTGAGTAACACCTGGCCAGCTAGGCCCACAATATCGTGAAAAATGGCGGGTCGTTACATTTTCCTTAGTATAACCCAATTCAAGCAACACATGAATAGGAAGAATGTTAATTGATAATCATTGATCCACAAGTGCAAGCCGAACAAGCTTGTTTTGGTGTTCCACACTAACAAACAATGGTTGATTGTGATTGGGCTTAGGATGGTACAAATTGTCGTTGAAGAAAGTGATGATTCCAGTTGGTATTGGTAAGGTATCGTCTGCATGCGACCAAGACAGATTAGTACGAGATCTTTGTTCTTTATTTACTGGAGTTAGAGCAGGCAAAATGATGTCCCAAATATATATGCATATATCAATAATTTTAATCACACATAATCTAATATACTGTATATTCATTATAGAACTTGGGCCATACTTCTGCTGCGCACTCTGATTACATCTCACCTCTTATCATCATATCTTAGCTTTTCATCATGTCATAACATTATCTCATTGCGTTTAATCATATCCTATCATGTCTTAGTATTTCACATCATTCACAATATGATAGCATCATCAATAAAATATAAACACTCAATCGACTAACATGTTTGCAAGTGACAACAATGCTCCTCCGTCCAAGCTGGCTCCTTCAACTCGTGATTATTACCTACATATAGTATAAAAATACGTCAGTAACAAGTGTTACTGGTCCGGAAAATAAAATAACTATAACAAGCTGGCTATGAGAGCAAACTCTCATATGAAAGAAAACATCATACTCCACGTGAACACTCTGAAGGGCACTACTGAGGAGCCACTGGGCTGCAGACCCGGTAGCATCCCGAACTTACTGATCTGCTGCTGGTACTGTGCCGCTCTCGGCACTTCTTTTTCAGTACTTCTCGTGAAACTTTATCCTAAGCCCTCTCCTTACCTCCATATTTCTCCTGGCCTTGAGCACGAAGGCCGAGTACTCTCAGGCAGTCGCCTTTAGTACCCTTTGAACCAGAAGTCCGGACATGCGCTGTACTAAACAGTACCCGTAAACCTCCACGTTCTCCGGGTGTGAGGAACTCAAACGCGGAGTTGTCAGGATCCCTCGGGAATGGAATAGTCCGCTGGCACTAATCCAGAGCCCGCTTTGACTGTCACGGCATCCTCTGCATGGTACGTGCAGTCGATTTCTCCATCTCTCGTCTCACTGAAAACGCGAAAACTACATATATATAGGGCTGGGTAGGGATTTATATAATAGGCCCGAAGGCAACTTGTGGTGGATCTTGTTTTCGAAATCATCCTCGAGGGATCTCATCCTCGAGGGGTTATTAATCCGGAAAACTGTTCGGTTAAATGGCCCGAGTTAAGTGGGATCCGATAAAACGCCACTTAACCCGTCCTGCAGGCAATAAATCAAACATACAATAGAAAAGAGTAAATCAGAGACGAGTCCTAAACGGACCTGGTAGAAGCTCCAAGCGTGTCATCGCGCCTAGGCGGCGAGCTCCTATTCCGTACCTACACATCAAAACTAAATACTAACGCCCGCTAACTAAATGATGCATCAACTCAACACAATTAAACACAAAATCATCAATCGTCAAATAACCATAAATATGAAAATAACTCTAACTCATCCTATTCATGACAATTTTATTGTATTTTTCCTAAGTTACATCATACACGATTATCATGCTCAATTTACTTACTTCATTAGATCACTTAACCTCCATGAACTATCAATCACATCATGTAACTTATCACTTCATCACTTATCCTCCATGCACTATCAATCACATCATAAATCAATCCTAGCATGTTGTGCTAACAGTCATCATCAATTTTAAATAATCAAATCGGAGGTAATTATACCTCACGTCGTCGGCAATCGGCGACGGCTAGGGTTCCGTCGCGCGTCTCGGAGCTCGAATTCGGCGCTCCTCGGCGTCCGACGTTCGATCGAGTCCAACTGGGTGAGCTCCACGGAAGATCCGGTGAATTCCAGCGAATTCCAGAAATTCCGATTTTCTCGGCAGCTACCGGTGGTTTTTCGGCGGCTTCCGGTGGTTTTCCGGCGACAATAGCCGGCGGCATCTACTAGCCGGAAAGTGGTCGTGTTGGGTACCCTCGGAACCGGCTCGGCGAGCCCGACTCATCTATGACATCAGCGTGGCCAATGGAGGCGGCAGCTCACCGGAAAATGGCAAAACAGAGCCGGCGGCGATGGGTCGTTAGATCCGGCCGGCCACGGTGGCGATGGCCTCCGTTCCAGTCGGGGAAGGTCGCTGGAAGGCTGAGGGTGCTGAGTCGACCGACCGATCGCGGCGGCGCTGGTCGCCGGCGGCGGGATCGGCGACGGAAGCGCAACGCAGGTGCGGCGTCGCGGCGTGGCTTCCTCGAGTCGCGGCTGTCCTGGGTGCCAGACCTGGTCGGGGCGGCAGGGCGACGCAGTGGCCGGGCTGGCGGCGTCGACGGCCATGCGGCGTCGGCAGTGGCGGCGGTGGCGCGCGAACAGGGGCGGCGCAGGCAAGGGTTTGGGGAAGAAGAAAGGAAAGGTCAAGGGTGTGTGTGGTGGCAAACTCGTAAATATTACTTGACTCGTCTCCGGCTCGAGTCAAGTATAATAACTAAGTCGTATTAAATCCTAAAAAAATTTATAAAAATTGGGAAAAAATCCCGTAAAATCAAACAACACCACAACATTATAATGATATGCTCTATGACTAACAACCCACCCAGACTGCCCGAACACGTCCTAACGCGGTAAACAGCCTAATACTAATTCTACGATCCACTATTTATAAAAATAATTAAAAAAATGACTGGCGTACTCTCATATATCTGATAACTCATTCTGTTCTGCTGTGTTCATGACGTTATCATCATATACTTGAGTACGCATGACCCTCATAGCTCATACACGTGACTAGCATCGGCTCGGTACACGTGTCTTGAAACTGACTCAACTCGAAAAAATAACAGTCGACCCGACCGGTTCTGAATATAAAACCCTAACTCGAATCGTGGGTTTTACATCTATGATGTAGTCTTTTATTCCACTTGAGTTCATAAAGAAATTATCTTCTCCATTTCTAATTGCAAATTCTGATAAACTTGTTCAACTGTGAACCAGGTAGTGGGTGAGAAGTGCAGCACGTCAAACATGTGCACTAACTCAGGTGTCTTCTTTAACTTTTTCACAATTGTCATTTGATAAGCTTCCTTTTTGGTGTGGGTGGAGAGGAAACCTTCTTTCTTTCTTTTACTGAACTCAAAAGAGCCTCCTCCTTCTTACTTTCATTTCTTTCAGGTTGCTTTTCCTTTTCCCGCTTCTCTTCCTCGGGCTTCTTGCCCTTGCTTAGTTCATCGTTTTCTTTTTCTTCTTCTGGCATCTTCAATGGCAAGGTGAGATGACTTGCCATTGGTTGTCAGTGACTTTTGTACCATGGGAGCTTTATATTTGATATCCCCTTTGTTGAGTAATTCTTAAATCTTCTCCATCAAGTTCTGACATTTAGCTGTCAGATCGCTAACCATTTGATAATATCGGCAGAAATTATTGTTCTTCTCGTCCTTCAACTTTGGTGGATTCTTCGGTGTCTATAGTGTAATCTTTCCTTGCTTAACTAAAACATCGAACCACCTTTCAGTATCTCCAACATTGAAGGTGTAATCCTTTACATTCCTCCATTTGCGCCATTGTTGGGGCGCAGCTTTTTGCCATTCGTTGTTGTTCTTTTGTCATTTTTCCCAACCTTGCTTACCAAGTTCAGTGATAGCATTGGTTGATGCCTTAGCATTCTTAAGGAAACAGAAACCCTTCCAAGTTCCTCGAAGATCAACGCCCTTTCAAAGAGTTGTTCAAAAGTGTTGCATTGCACACTACTTAAGAACCAAGCAACCGATCCGGCATTCATTGCACAAATCTTTACAAGTTTCTTAATGTCAGGGGTCTCTTTCATCTGAGATGTTAAGCTTCTAAACCTCTTCACATATTTTACAAACTGCTCACTCGGTTTTCTCCGACACTATCATAAGTGTTTTATCTCAACTGGGATTTCCATTGACTGAAAATGTTCTGTGAATTGTTTAACAAGCTTATCTCATGAACTAATTGATCCGGGAGGGCAGTTATTGAACTATCTTAAGGCATTGCCATTGAGGTATGTAGGAAATTGTTGCAACTTTAACTTCTCATTTGTTGCAATTGCTCCACACTCAATCTCAAAGATTGTAATGTGATCTCCAAGATTGCTATCTTCATCGAACTCCGTGAAGGTTGGGCGCTTGTATTTTTCTGGCAAATTTTTTGTATAAACTTCATCAGCTAAGGGATGGAGACGCTTTTGTGCTTCACTTGGTTCTTTATCCTTATGCACTATCAGCGTAGCAATCAATGCGGCTTGTGCATCCATTGTGGCTTTCAACTCATCAAATTGAGCATCTTGAACTGATACAACTGGAATAGTTGTAGGATCGACTAATGGAGGATAACTAACTAGTAGCGGGGCTACTGTGGCAGGAATTGATGGTTGAACCATTGATACCAAAGGTGGTGCTGTTGGGATGGGTACCGTGGTGGTAATCAATGGCAAAAATGCCATAGAAACCAAAGATTGAGGGATAGCAAGGTTGTACCATGGGAATGGGTACGGTGGTTGGTAGTGAAGCAACTGTGGAAACCATGTTGAATGTGGGAATGGACTAGTTCAGTCTGACTCAGTTGCATTATGGGTTAGTGTTGTGTCCAACTCGGCTCGGATGGCAAAATTATCAAAAAGGTTGCTTGTGGCATGGATCCCGAGACATGAGAAAACATATTACTTACTCGAGGGGTTTTTGACAAATCCACGCTGACTAGGCCTGTCGCCAAAGGCCTTTCCTGTGGTGCTGTAAGACTGTTTGTTATCGATTGGTTGGCTAGCTGGTCCATTTTGTCTGGACTTCGCCAGTTTGCTGGGTTGGCATCTTCTTTTCTGGATGCACTTCCCATTGTGATGGAGGCTCACCTATTTAAGGCGAGTACATCATCAAGTGCCGATTCAAGTTGTCTAATCTGTTCTTGAAGTTCTTCGTTCGAGTTTGGGTTTTCATGTTGTAGGGAAGCTGGTTCGCTCACATTTGTAGTGTACTGTACTTGTATTTCAGGTTGATTTGTTGCAAGTTCGTTGGATGGTTCTCCTTTACTAGCGCCTTTTGTCTTGTAAAATTCCTTGTCTCGGGGGCCATCTTTTCGTACACACTATCTCTTCAAACTTCACTACTACCTCGTGATGTTCCCCAGTGGAGTCGCCAAAAATATGTTCGGGCGCGGGATCATCCGCCCCCGCAGATCGCGTCATTTCGATCTAAGTTTGAGAGTTTGGTGGAACTGAGGTACCCTTGCCGTGCAAAGAGATAGTATGATAAAAATAAGAAAATGTTGCAAACACAAAATAGTACGTAGGAAATTTTTATATGGTTCCTTAAGGTTTCAACTTTATCTCTAAGTCACAATGAAATTGGTACTCACAATCTTCTGTTCTCCTTTGATTTTATACTTAATACAAAGAGGGCGAAGTTTCTGTGCTTCAGCACAGGCAAATATATAGACATACACACATACACGTATACATGCTGATTTGATAGGGTGACCATTAATTGCACTTATAGGGGAGACTCAGTCCATCTTATTTTACGAATTTTATCGTAATTATTTGGTATGTGAATTAGTCGACATGTTATCCATGTAGTAGTATGTTAAGTTTATTTTTGTTTATTCATCTATGCATAGCGATTGACATCTTCTATCTTGAGATGCCGAAAGTAGATCCGCATGAGTTGGGTTCAGGTTAGCCTTCCTAAGTGGGGCTAGTGACATTCCACTTCGATTCCTGAGCATGAACTGTAAAACCCACGATTCGAGTTAGGGTTTTATATTCAGAACCGGTCGGGTCGACCGTTATTTTTTCGAGTTGAGTCAGTTTCAGGACACGTGTACCGAGCCGACGCCGGTCGCGTGTATGAGCTATGAGGGTCATGCGTACCCAAGTATATGATGATAACGTCATGAACACAGCAGAACAGAATGAGTTATCAGAATATATAAGAGTATGCTAGTGATTTTTTTTATTTTTATATATAGTGGATCGTAGAATTAGTTTTAGGCCGTTTACCGCGTTAGGACGCGTTACGGGCATTTTTGGTGGGTTGATAATTCTAGAGCATATCATTATGATTTTTTTTGTGTTGTTTGATTTTATGGGATTTTTCCCATAATTTTTTGGAATTTTTTTTATGACTTAAATATTATTTTGACTCGAGTCGGAGACGAGTCAAGTAATATTTACGACTTTGCCACCACACACACCCCGCGCATTGCTTTCTTCCCCAAACCCTTACCTCGACGCGCCGCCACTGCGCGTCGCCGCCGCCGTCGCTGCCGCCGCCGCCCGGCCGTCGATGGTCGCCGTCTAGCCCGACGACAGCCTCGCCGTGCCGCCCCGACCAAGTCCGGCGACGTCGGGCCGCCGCGACGCGAGGAAGCCACACCGCGACGCCGCGCCCGTGTTGCGCCTCCGTCGCCGATTCCGCCGCCGGCGACCAGCGCCACCGCGATCGGTCGGTCGCCTCAGCACCCTCAGGCCTCCAGCGACGTTCCCCGACCAGCACGGAGGCCATCGCCGCCCTGGCCGGCCGGATCTAGCCACCCATCGCGCCGCCGCTCTGTTTTACCCATTTTCCGGCGAGCTACCACCTCCGTTGGCCGCGTCGACCTCGTAGATGAGTCGGGCTCGCCGAGCCGGTTCCGAGGGTACCCAACACGACCCCTTTCCGATCAGTAGACGTTGCCGGCGATTGTCGCCGGAAAACCACCGGAAGTCGCCGGAAAACCGCCAGTAGCTGCCGGAAAACCGCCGGAAAATCGGAATTTCTGGAATTCGCCGGAATTCACCGGATCTTCCGCGGGGCTCACCCAGTGGAGCCAGATCGAGCTTCGGACGCCGATGAGCGCCGAATTTGAGCTCCGAGACGCGCGACGGAACCCTAGCCGTCGCCGATTGCCGACGACGTGAGGTATAATTACCTCCGATTTGATTATTTAAATTGATGATTATTAGCATAGCATGGTAGCATGGACTTATTATTTATCATGATAATGCCTAATTACTGATGAAGTAATGATTGTATGATTTGAGGGATTGTAAATGAATAGTAAGTGAGCTAATGAGATCGAATGAGTTGGAGCATGATAAGTGATCATGATGTAATTTAGAAAAAACAGAATAAAATATAGTATAAATAGTTTGAGTTAGGATTATTCTCCTTCAGGATTATTTGACTATGATGGATATTTATTATGTCGTGTGTGGTATTCATTGATTTTGATGCATCATTTAGTTAGCGGGCGTTAGTATTTAGTTTTGATGTGTAGGTACGAAGTAGGAGCTCGCCGCCTAGGCGCGACGACACGCTTGGAGCTTCTACCAGGTCCGTTTAGGACTCGTCTTGTTTTACGCTTTTCTATTGTATGTTTATGTTATTATTTGCAGGACGGGTTAAGTGGTGTTTTATTGGATCCCACTTAACTCGGGTCATTTAACCGAATATTTTCCGGATTAATAACCCCTCGAGGATGAGATCCCTCGAGGATGATTTCGAAAACAAGATCCACCACAAGTTGCCTTCGGGCCTATTATATTAATCCCTTCCCAGGCCTATATATATAGTTTTATCGAGTTTTCAGTGAGACGAGAGATGGAGAAACCGACTGCACGTACCATGCAGAGGATGCCGTGACAGTCAAAGCGGGCTCTGGATTAGTGCCAGCGGACTGTTCCATTCCCGAGGGATCCTGACAACTCCGCGTTTGAGTTCCTCACACCCGGAGAACGTGGAGGTTTACGGGTACTGTTTAGTACAGCGCATGTCCGGACTTGTGGTTCAAAGGGTACTAAAGGCGACTGCCTGAGAGTACTCGGCCTTCGTGCTCAAGGCCAGGAGAATTATGGAGGTAAGGAGAGGGCTTAGGATACAGTTTCACGAGAAGTACTGAAAAAGAAGTGCTGAGAGTAGCACAGTACCAGCAGCAGAGCAGTAAGTTCGGGATGCTACCGGGTCTGCAGCCCAGTGGCTCCTCAGTAGTGCCCTTCAGAGTGTTCTTGAGGAAGTATGATGGTTTTCTTTCAGATGAGAGTTTGCTCTCATAGCCAGTTTGTTATAGTTATTTTAATTTCCGGACCAGTAACGCTTGTTACTGACGTTTTTCCTATATATATGTAGGTGATAAGCAGCGGAAGATGGATGGGCCGGCCAGGACGGAGGAGCAATAAGGTCTTCTGCACACACACATTGGGTGATTGAATATTTAATATTTTTTTATGATATTATTTTATGAACATGCTATGAGTAAATGGTTGAGACATGACAATGAGATGAAATGAAATGATCAGAGTAGCGCAGCAAAAGTATGATGGGTTGAAACCCAAGCTTCAGAATGAGTGTATAGTAGATTAGATTCTGTGTGAATGAAATTGTTTGATAGTTAGTTACATATATTTTTATATGTATATTTGACAGGGTGGCCCCTAATTACATTTTTAGGGGAAATTCTGTCCCTTTTATTTTATAATTTTTACTAATTTTGATTGTAATTGTGTTGGTGTGAAGTTTAGGTTGCATGTCATCCATGTAGTATCATGTTAGGGTTTTATGAATTTATCCATGCATGACAAGTCGTATCTACATCTTAAGACGCCGAGATTGGATCCGTATGAGTTAGGTTCGGGTTAGCCAACCTAACCGGGGCCCGTAACATGCCGGTTCGGTTCACGAGCGTGAACCGGATTTGGGGTGTTACATGAACCGTATTTGAGGTGTTACACGCCTAGCTCGATTCAACCTACTTACTAATCTGGCTGAGTTCATGTTCTCATTTGACTCAATTCAGCTGGCTTAGTTAAGTTACAAACTCGCTTCGCCTTGTTGAAAAAAATCACTAATTGAAAGCTCCTCACTCGGCTAGTTAGTTTAACTTTAAGTCGACTAGCCCGAGTTAATCAAACAACTCTTTTGTGCTTACTTGAATATTAGTTAATTCTGTATTTACTAAAGAGTATGTAGACCAAATTGGTACACATTATGTGTATTACAAGTGACAAATACTCCTTTAAGTAACTTCACTTGCTAAATTGCATTTATTGTTAAGTAATAAATTTGAAGTCCAAAACCTCATATTATAATAGTGAAGGAAATGTTTTTTATAATTGAGAGTTTATTTATAAACTTTCATACCTCAAAACAATAATTATCAATAAAGAGTTGAACTTTTATAATTTTTCTTTGTAAATTTTGTACTAAATAGTTAATTTAATTACGATATTTTAGTGACAAGTGCGCCTAGGTATAATCCTGAACTCAGTATTTGCATCACATAAGCCCTCAACGAGCGAGGCAGCAATCCTATTTTTATTTTTCGAATTTAACAATGGTTTTTATAATTTATAATCAAAGTGGATTTTCACAGCTTTTGATATGTTGTCTTTGAGTTGAGGAAGGCTATTAAATTATTCTCGGAATGAAGAGGAGGTGAACTGGACCAGGTTTGCGTCAAAAAATAGTTGAATGGGCCTCGGGTTAGCGGCTGAGCCAAGTAGCGTTCGTGGCAAATGGGCTGAAACTAGGCTGCTAATTGAGCGAGCTAGCTTATGAGCATTTAGCGTTCGTCTTGGTTTGACTCGAAACTCGACATTTAAATACTCGAGCTCGAACTCGTATCTTATGAGCCGAGTTGGAGCATGGCCATGTTTGACTCGACTAATAGCTCGACTCGAACTTGACTCAATAAAATAATATAATAATATAGTCTTTATATTTTATTTATTTATTTATTTATATTATATTATATTTATATAAAATATAATAATAAAGAAGTGAGATAGTTGAGATAGTAGGTATTTAAGGTGATGACCTCAAATTTGTGAGTTCAATCTACATTTATTGTATTTTTTAAGTGAGATACTTTTGACTTTTAATCGAGCTGAATTTGAGCTCACGAACGAGCTGGTTTTGGGTTTGAGCGTGGAAAAATTAAACAGTTTAAGTATATTTAAGCTCGAGTCGAGCTCGAACACATAAAAGATATTCGAGTTAAACTCGAGTATTTATGTTTAAAACTCATTCGATCTCGAGTCGAGTTCGAAAGAGTTTTAAATTATTCGGGCTGAGTTCGAACACAAGTTAAGCTCGGCTCGTTCCCTCGTTTAGCAGCCCTAGCTGAAACTGCACCGGGTGGAATAGGTGTGGTGCGCTAAAAGCTTAGACAGCACAAACCTAGTCACGGTCAAGTCTTCGGACCCGATCAAGATCGCATGGCAGCAGGACGTGGTCGCGGATGCGGCAATGCAGCGGACACGGTCACCTTACACGGCACGACGATGGCGATCACGGCGGCGGCGTGGTCCAACGACCACCCAGAACTCTTGGCCTCGGAGGGGGAGTCGACCAGAGGTGGTCAGGCGACCGGAGATGGCGGCTGCAGGCTGTGAGATCGCCGGCAGGTTCCGACGATAGGGATACATCGCAGGGACTTGTGTGGCTTTTTCCGACAAGTGGGAGCCCGGGCGGCGGTAGTGCGGCGAGGGGAGTCTTTTGGACGTGGAGGCTTGGTTGGATGTTGGATGACGACTTCAAAGTCGGAGGCTCGTCGCTGCTTTTGCTTCTTATTTTGCGGACAGGGCACTTGGTGGTGGTTTTACTGCTAAAGCAGCTTCGACAGAGTCAGGGCAAGGCGTGGACTTCTATTCAGATGTAAGGGATTCACGATGACGGTTGACGGACAGGCCGGGGTTGCGTGGCCGGAGTTCAGAACGGACTTCTATTCAACAAGTTTTATAAATAAATTTTAATGTGATCAATCCATTATGAAGTAAAATATAATCAAAATAGGTAACCAGACCTTTAAAATAATAGCTCATCAATAAAGACGAAGAGAATAATAAATAAATATTAAATAAAAAACCCACTAATTGTCGTAATTCATCCTAATTAAAACACACATAATAAATTGTCCAAGCTTTTCTATGATCATATATAAAATTGAACGTTAAAAAAATTCACATGGAGACCTGAGTCTAATTTATTTGTTATATGCATAATTCAAATCTATAATTTATGAAACCAAACTAAATGTAATTTAAAATTTGTTCTTCTAAAATTGTAATATAGTATATCTAGATGTGCTTTTAAACTCACATTTTTTAATTTAAATATATTTAAATACAAGTTGATGGGCCTGAATTGGATCAAACCAAAATAATTATCACATCAAAACAGAGCCCTCTCTATTTTAAGCCGAAACTTCCTACATAAAAATGAATAAAGTATGAATTATTAAGTAAAATGAATAAATAAATAAATAAATAGATATGCTATATTATATAGAATTCCTATATTAAAATACATAAAAATTTTAAATTAAGTATGAATTATTAAGTAACAAAATTTTTTGAGTGATATAGATTATAAATATATAGAAGTGAAATTTACTATTTTTTTATATAAATGTTTATTTAGACTAAACAAGCCAAACAAAACTTACTGATATGAAAGTTACAAAAGAACCATATAGGTTAGTATAGAACTATAAAAAATTCTAACAAGACTATTCATATGAAAATCTTACCAACCTGACCTATCAATACAAGTATACAACTAAGAGAAAGAAAACAAATATCCCACATACAGAAGGAATTACAATCCAGAGGTAATCTTCATCAAATCTCTCATCTTATGATGCACCACCAAACCTTGAATAATCAAAAGCATAAATCTGAGAGGGGGAAAAATTCCCCCAAGCCATGCCAATAACCTATTACCAGCCGAGGAAAAAATGAATAATTTTCCAATTCTTTTAAGATTCATAATTTGAATGGAATTATAATGCCAATATTTTTTAATAATAAATTATAATAATAAACATCTTAAATTAAGTACGTATTTAATGGCCTATAGAGATATTACGAGGATAGAATCAACCATAGCATACGAAATATTTAAACATAATCAAAGTGAAAAACAACTCTACCCGATTTTAATGTTAGGAAGTCAAAACTAAAAATTATAAATTAAATCAATATTATAGGCATATAGAGCTATTTTGTAGTGCTAAATTCGATCATAACACAAAAATAGCTGAAATATAATGAAAGGAAAAAAAAACAGTCGTATCATTTAGCCTTCCAATGTAAAATGAGTAGTTTTACTTAACTGTTTGTTTTACTAAGAACCAAATCCAGGTTGACAACACAAGTGTTCTAAGATTTGAGGTGATAGAAAAATAAGCCGTGGATGACTAGGGTTTCTACTATTACTTATGAATTTTGTTTTATATGTATTCTTTCCTCATTAAAGTAGCTACTTGTTCAATTCAATATATATTTGATTCAAAAAGATTTATTTTAAATTTGATTTCAAAAAACTCAATTCAAAGATTTAAAAATCGGATCGAATGAGCTAAACATAAAATTAAGGCAAAATATCATAAATAACCATATTTCAAACTTTTCTTTCAAAAATAGCTAAGTTTACAAAATTATTCAAGAAATAATCATTTTAAAAATTTTCATATCAATTATGACCAAATCCAATCATTTTTTAAATAATGACAAAAATACTCATAAGATTTATTTTTATTAATACCAAAATATATAATAGATAAATTTTATATTTTTTACTAACTATATATATAAATAACTAATAAATATTAAATAGAATATAAAAGTATTATTGATGAGCTATAAAAGCATAAAAAATTTATTGAATTTTGGAAAATTAAAAAAATTAAAATTTAGGCCATAAAAAAAAAGATATATTTTTAGATGTTTGAAATTTAATTTGAAATTACACATTTTATTAAAAATTAAAATGTTTTTTCATCCAATATATTTTTATTGTGAATATTTTTTTAAAAATGGAATATCATTTATTATGTAATACACAAAAAGTATGTTTGACAAAATTTAAAGTTAGATTAAGGGTATATATGTGAATAAAACAAATATTATGAGTAAATATTCTTAAATTATATAAATTAGATATATGTGAAATAAAAATTTGAGAACTTGGCTATATCTGATATAAATTTAAAATTTTAGTCATTATGATAAAAAATATTGAAACGTGGTTATTTATGATATTTTTCCTAAAATTAAAACTCAACTTGCCTCGGTCGTAAATAGGCCTATCGTTAAAGTAGCACACCATATATATAAAGGGAAAATATTATAAATAACCACATTTCAAATTTTTCTTTCAAAAATTGCCAAGTTTACAAATTTATATAAGAAATAACCATTTTTAAAATTTTTCATATCAATTATGACTAAATCTTATCATTGATTAAATAATAACAAAAATACCCATAAGATTTATTTTTACTAGTACCAAAATATATAATAGATAAAACCTATAATTTTTTACTAACTTTATATATATATATATATATATATATATATAATTAACTAATAAATATTAAATAGAATATGAAACTATATTATTGATGAGCTAAAAAGCAAAAAAATATTTTTATTGAATTTTGGACAATTAAAAAAATTTAAAATTTAGGCCATAAAAAATAAAAAATAAAGTAAAAAAGATATACTTTTATATGTTTGAAATTTTAATTTGAAATTATCACATTTTATTCAAAATTAAAACGTGTTTTTTATCCATTATATTTTAAATATGAATATTTTTTGAGAAAAATAAAATATCATTCATTATATAAAATACAAAAAATATGTTTGAAAAAAATTTGAAGTTAGATTAAGAGTATTTATATACCACCCCAATTCGGTTCACTCTCAACCCATACCGAAACCGTTACAATAGATCGAATTACTCGTAAGCCAATTAATTTGGTTGACCCAATAATCTAAACGACTATAATATAACCATTTTGACATCTCAAGATAGAGTACGCCTCTAATACACAAATAATATATGAATGAAATATAAAACCTTAGCAAGATACTACGTAGATGTTATAATGATGTGTATCTGACGCTATCATCGAATATTTGGGTATACAACACTACGACATCTAAATAACATATTCTATAACTAATAACCCACCCAAATATGATCTAACGCATCCTAATACGTTATTCGGCCTAAAATAATTTTACAGTCACAAAATTAAAAAAAAGAATAAAATTATCAACTGTATATTATCATATCTAATTTGCTAATGCATCTGGGATATACATGACCCCTTGTAACACTTGCACATAGTCGGCCTTGGCCCCGCACACATATTTTGAAAGTTAAATCAATTAGGACCACTGTCAAATTGGTCGGTATAAAACCTTAAACACAAGTCGCTGAGTTTTACAATTTAAATAAATAAAATAAATATTATGAGTAAAATATTCTTAAAATATAAGATTTAGTTATTTGAAATAAAAAGTTGAGATCTAAATATATCAAATATAAATTTAAAATTTTAGTTATTTGTAATTGAAAATATTAAAATTTGATTATTTATGATATATTCCCGTGTATATATATAATTGTATAGATAGAAGTGGTTGGCCCAACGGTTTAGCCGGCCTTATCTTCGTCCTCCGGCGAGCCCTACGCCGCCGCCGGCGACGCAACGCCACTGTCCCCAGACCAATCTGGTATGTTCCCCTTTTTTCGTCTTTCTCTTATTTCTTCGTGTTTGATGCATTGGTGTGATATCAGATGGAGGATTGTTAGGCCTTTTTCTTTTCCATCTTTTGTTTTTTGTGTTATGTGGCGTTGAAATGCATGTTATGATTGAGCATAATATATTACCCTTGGAAAGGATGTCTGAAAATATTCTTTAAATATTGATTTTTTTTTCAGAAAGTTTTTTTAGTAAATGAAGAGGAATTAGATGGGCGTGGGATTCATGTGACAGTGATTATATTATTTAGTTCAACATTTACTTTTTAAAAAATGTTGTTTTTTTTTTTTGATCCGTTGTCGTTTGAATGTTCCTTTTGCAATTTGCTTTTGCAGTCTGATTGAGTTCTCCATGTATTTTATGTTTGTTGTTTGCTTCTCATTTCAATGTAGAGTTTTATGTGTAATTGGCAATATAATGTTTTACCTTCTGAAAAATAGAGTTTTATATCAATGTAACAATATATCTATGCGTGTTTATATATATATGTATTGGTTAATCAGCCTCTTTGTAAAGCAGCCGTTGGACCTTCTTTATTGTAGTTTTGAGGTAAATTCTGTATGAAAAGCAAACTCCGTCTTAATTTTGGGAGTTTTGTTGTTAAACTTATCTTTTGTTAATTTGTTGCTTCTCATGGGCAGTGTTTTTTTTTTGGAAATATTGAAGTTGTTCTCCTCCTCTCGTCTGGGTGTATTGGATGAAAAGGATGAGGTAAGGTTTTCCTTGTTTTTTCACGCGTTCTTGAAGAGTATTCTCACGAAATAGATGATTTGTGTGGTCGAAAAATTAAAATGCTTAAGTTTGTAATTCTTGTTTGGTTTAAATAAGCTACTGGCCTATATTCATTTAAAATTGCAACAACTTATTTTCATCTAATTTTTATTCTCGTTTAATCTATTGTGTATATGTTGTGTTAATTTTATAAACATAAACGTATTCTAAGGCTCACATTTATTAAGTGCTCTAATTGCTACCATCTGTTTTACATGTGGTTGTTATTCTTTCTTGATTCATGTTGTCTAAGCTCAATTCATGCAGAAAAATGATTTGTACATTTTTGCCAACTGACTGTTAGGGGCCGAGTTCGGTTCAATGAAGCCAATTTGGGGGAGATAGAAGCGAACAAACCAGTGAGACAGAAAATAACAGAGCCAAAGACTCCTTATCATCATATGACTGATGAAGATGGTATGCATTTATCACTTTCAAGACTTGTAAATAGCATGTATTGTAAATCTTATTTTTCTTGATGCACATAAGAAAATTCCTCGCTCTAAGCTAGTTCAAGCCATTAGAGCTGTGGCTTAAATGGAGTTGGTGAATTTACAAGGTTTAGGACTGTCCTTAGCTGCAATTGTTTGTATAGGATCCAAAAATATTGGAAAAGTTAGAGATTATTTTTGTACAAATTTTGGCTTACGTGATATACAATGCATGATTCTTCTTCTTCAGAAATTCATAGAGCTTGTCTCTGGAAATGTTTTCCTTCTTCCTCCTGTTTTTGTCTCAGAGATGAGGTCTACTCGTCTTAGAGATAGTTGTTTTTGTATGATTTCTGTAGAAATAAGGTTTGAATGAACTTCCTTCATAATTTTTTAAAGTAGCTTCTGAAGATTCAGCTGCCTCCAACTGAATCTTGGAACCAAGTTGAAGATCCCAAATAGTCGGTTGAAGGCACAAGTACAGAATAATTTTCAGAGGTTTAATTTCTGTTTGGCACCTTTAACTGTGCTGCACTTTAGGCATTCTTTGTTAACCATTTCGACCTCATAAAGACAGTTTTAATATATTGCATTAAGAACACTGAACAATTCCATCAATGTCATGCAATGCTGGTCCCAAGCCCTGATAAAGGAGGAGGATTGGTGTCAAAAAGGCATCAAGCCGATACAACTTTGTCCTCATGTAGATTTTAATATAGGATCCATGTCTGAGCCACCTTTTTGGTATCAGGTGAAAGAATGAGAAGAAGAAGATTAAGAACACTAACAACCTTTTTATAAACTAGTGTTGAACTTTAATTTGTAGGTTCTATGTCTCCAGTTCGGGATTTTGATGAATGTGTTGGTAGACATGCTGAGGCAATAAGAAGTGCCTTGAGTGAGGTGGCTTCTTCTAGTAGAGATTCAAGTCGTGAGAGCTGGACATCTTCTGATGATGAGGCAAATTGTGCCGATTATGACAACAATTATAATGAAGGTTAGCACTTTCTTTTTATTAACTTTTCAGTTTGTAAACTGAGTTGTAATTTACGAGACATCACTTGGATTCATGTGGTTTTATGTTAAATTATATGAACACAAAACGTAAGCGTACACAATATTATCACAAGAATGAGTATAAGAGGATAATTTAGTCAAGTGGCAAAATTGCCTGTTCTGAGTAAGTGGCATACTCTTTCCAGATATATATGGCATTTATTTTCAGATTTCTGACTGGAATGAGTACATCGTGTATGACTAGCTGCATTAGTACTTTAATATGCCATGGCCTTAGGATAATCATGAATATCTTTTCAGCTTGCCTCAACAATTATAATGCTTCTGGATTATTATAAATATAACCATCTCTTTTTCTGGAATTGGGATTTGTTTTCTCTCCAAGCCTGATCACCAATGGAGACAGTTTGATCTACTTTCTAAGTGGGGTAACCACTCTTTAATGTTAGAAGTAGCAGCTCAATTTCAACTATAAAATGTGTCAGCTCTATAATAACTGGCAAGAGGTGTCAATTTGAAGAAAGTGAAAATACACTGTGTATGGTTTGATATTGATGCATTGATGTGTTAATCATTACCCTTTGTGCTTCAAGATGTGGAGCAAGATGAGAGGCTGAGTTTCAAGGAGCACAGGAAGGCCCACTATGATGAATTCCGGAGGGTAAAAGACCTGCTTCATAAGGGATCCTTGTTCAACAGTGATGCCGATGATGACAACGAGGGCATGGAAAAGGATTCTCAGGCCCTGGCCGCAGGTGCTAGTGCCATGGATACTCAAGGTGATGAAACAAAGTCTGAAGAATGTGAGAAGCAAGAAACTTCAGGTGATTGAAGGACCATAAGCATTGGAATGGTTCCAACTGACACGCTGACTTTATTACCTTGATATTGTGAAAGGGTGTTGGTAATATGGTAACCCTCCGTCTGCGTTTTCTCTGTATTGCAGTTTTTTTTTTTTTTAATTGTAACAAGAATCTGGGTTTTCTGTATCGAGGGCCATACATTATGCTCAGTATGATGGCTGCATGAATACTTCAATCCTTTTAACATGATGGGTGTGTTAATTCATGCACCTCGAGCAATCACTGGAGATTCTGAGATTTCGGTCAATTGGCATGAGCTTCACACATTTCATTCGAAAGGATTGAAGCTGATGATATGGGAATCAAGATTGAAACTGATACTTGATTTCTCGCATCAAAACGAACACAAGTGTTTTGAGTTCTCTTTTTTCCTAAGGTTAAGTTTGGAGCTTATTGTAATTGTAACTTGCACGACCGAAACCCAAGAATAACTTTCTGGTCTAATCAACGAGTCAAGTGAAAAGCTTTTGAAACATGCAAACACATCTAAACTTTTATAAGTGTTCTGTACAACATGCCATCTGCAAGCCAACAAGCGAAAAAATTGCAAACACAGCATTGATCATCTCCAGTAGCGCCTTCTCGTTAAGAGGTACACAACTCAATTTTGCCTTGAATTAGGCAACATGAAGATCAAATAAGATAAATTTATCAGGTAGGAACTATGAGAAGATTGCATCTACAAAGGCTTCAGCATCAAATGGTTGCAGATCACTGAGCCCTTCACCGACCCCAACAAACTTTACAGGAATTCCAAGTTCGTCAACCACGCTCACCTGCAGATTTTTTAATATTGAGAATCGTAAAAACATGAACCAGGATGGAGTAATATTTCTCCTCAATCTACAGGTTACAGCATGAGAAATGACAGTGGATGTAATTAAGTTCATGTGACATGAGCTTACCACACAACCACCACGAGCAGAGCCATCAAGCTTTGTGAGGATCAGCCCAGTAATTCCAACCACCTGTTTTCAAATATTAAGATCATATATACCGTAAATCAGAAAAATAGAGTGAAAATAAATCCTCTAATTACATATCAACATTTGTGTTGCAAGTGCATTATCTTATGATTGCAACAGATGACGAATAGAAAAAGTCACAAATCACTGGATTAGCTCATTCCTTCTATCGTTCATCACTGATACTAGAGAAATGCCAGTTCAGCAGCCAATAAAATCCATGCAAAGATTTATAAGATACGAAGCATGGACAACTGATCAAATCCTAACAATGAAATAATCATAGCTAGCAACAAAGGCAAGTCGGTGGTAAGAATAGAATCCAGCACTAACGTCCGATTGCTTGACTTGGAAGGGAGGAAGAGTGAAAAAACAAAAAGGGATTAACATGATAAATGTGTGTAAGAAGTAATCTGAGATCAAGATAACCTTCAATTATAAGATGAAGACAACGGAAGGTAAGATGTCCATGTTCATTAGAAGATCATGTAAAGCATTATGTGCTTCCTTGTATGAACGAATGAACACAAGAAAGCAATCAATTGTGCAAATACAAAACAATCAATTGTTGCAAACAAGTATGAAGGCAAGCATCTTACTTCATTGAACTCTCTAGCCTGAGGAAGCATATTTAAGCCAGTAGTACCATCCAGAACAAGGAGTATCTCCTGAAAAATTAGAAGCATTTATCAGCTGCAGCATAGGGACATAAAGTTCTCATCGAATGATGAAATATAATGTATTAAGTCCTCAAATGCGCTTTACAGAAATGTCAGCTCAAAAGACACTTGAAGATCAGAAATAAAGCAGAAAAAATATTTAAGGTCAACTCCGATGTACGATAGCCAATAGAGGAGAGAAATAAACGCCCATGTGCCTTAATATTATGATGAGATCTTTATCTCAAAATAGATATGTAATATCACATATAAGTAGGAAGAAATCAATATAATGTCAAATGGCAACAATACTAGCCATACATTTGGTGCACCAGAAACAACTTTGGCAATAGCTTTCTTGCAAGCAATTAACTCTTCCATCAGATCGTAGTTTGTATGCAAGCCTAATAAACCCAGATGAAAACTTCCGTAAGTTAAGCTATAACACAAAAGGGAGCAATATTGTTCCTCAAATAATGCTTCAAATAAGACTCACGTCCAGATGTATCACACAGGACAACATCAAATCCTTCTTCTTTTCCTCGCTTCACAGCCTGCGAAAGAACTAAGCACATACAAATTTTGAAGATGATACATGTAGCAACATACATTCAAATAGATTGAGAACGAACTTTAAAAAAGAACCAATTTCCTAAATATAAGTTACCTGATGCCGCCTTAACCTTTTCTCCGTCACCAACAACTATCTCTGAATCAGTTCTTTCTGCCCACACTTCAAGTTGATCACTAGCAGCAGCCCTAAATGTATCACCTGCTGCCATGAGAATCTGCCATCATTTGTTGGTAAAAATTATTATAGAGCCAAATGCCTCATTATGTTGTACTGTAAGAGTAAAAGTAAACATTTGTTGAGTCAAATTTTGCTAAGTCAAATCATAGTTCTTTAGTAAATAATAACAAATTGGAGTACACTTAATTTGATAAAGTAGACCATTAAATTACTCTTTGAGACTAACAAACAATTTATGAGATGTTTAACTTAGTCAAAAGATAGGGGTAAACTAACAATAAAAGTACACATGGGTATATTACTTTGTTTGCCTTCAACTATTCATCCCACACACACATATATATATATATAGTCAGGAGTTCCACAGCAAAAATAATCATAGGATAGCTTATCAAACTGTCTAAGGAAGAAAAACGAAAGACAAAGCATCTGCAACACAAGCTTCCCTTCTAAGTATTTCCAAAAATGCAGCCAACAAACACCCATAACAATGGCAGCCCTGCCTTATGCACAGCACCTATTGTGTGAGCTAATCATTTACATAAAGCAAAGTAGAATATGCAAATCACAAGAAAATCATTTTCTATGTGCAGGTTTACGAAAATATTTCTAGCAATTTTGCAGAAACATTCCAATGATTACATGTGATTTGGAATCGTGTTGTAATTGTTTGGATAGCAAAAAGTGTAAAATGAGGACGATGAATCACCTTTATTCCTTCATTCTTAAGTCTATATGCAAGTTTTCCTGCAGAGGCAACAACCTTTGCCATTAATTAAAAATACAATTTTGAAACTTTTGTGACGTTAAAAAATGGAGTCAAACACGGAAGGTGAGACTATAATGCACAATAATTAGCAATGACAAAGTATATATGCATTGAGTGTCCATCATAAGCAAATGTCAAAAACTCACCAAGAGATGTTGTCTTCCCACCACCATTTACCCCAACAACCATTATCACGGCTGGTTTCCTATTACAAACAAAGAAAGCCAAATAAACAAAAGCAAGCAGGTACACTACAGAAGCTTAGAACAGGTATAATAAATAGATAGGAAATTGTAAAGTTCACCTGAATCCTAATTGAAGGTCTGTCTTCTTAGCTTTGCTCGTCAGTAATTCAAGTACACTTTTCTTCAATGCTTCCTGAAAAATACACATTCTCCACATGCCAAACTCAATTCAGGATCCAGTCTTAGTATCACAATAACGCAATTCACCATGGTATTCTTATCATATCAATCACTCATACCTTAATGTCAGGTCCCGATTTGAGCTTTCCCGCCAAAATATCACTTCGCAAGCTCTCAACTATTTTGATGGTAATCTTCGGCCCAAAATCAGAGACCAACAAGGCCTGTTATGCGGAATAATTAACAATTCACTCTTCTAAGTATGCATTCAGGCATTCACCATGCTAATTAAAATGGTACCATAAATCAGGACATTCAAAAGAAAGCTAAGAAATCTAACAAATTAAGGGCATATGCGCGGAATCAAATGTTCTGCAACTCCCCTTTTTATATTATACTTTTAAACACTGTGCTGACCATAATGGTATTATTCGATGTAACGTTCAAAAAAAGGCTATGAACTCTAAAAGTTAAAAGCATAAGTGAAAAAGAAAATGCTCTAACTCACACCAGTTCGAACAAAAAACCAGCATTTGCAACCCAGTACACAGACTTCTACTTGCTATGAAAAAAGGCGAATGCCAGACATGACTATCTCAGGATTGCATTTGACAAAATGGCAACATTCTACAAGAAATTCAAAAGAAAGTTATGAACTCTAAGAAACTAAGAGCATAATTGCAAGATTTAATATGTTCGAAAATTTTACCTATTATGCTTGTAGACACCTCAAAATTCACTAGTTAACAACTCGTAGCAGTAGAAAAAGAAACGAAAAGACTTGGACCAGCTACGAAAAGGGTGGGCAGATAATACTATCTCAAGATCGCATTTTTGCAACACGGAAATCAAGCTGGATTGAGAAGAAGAAAAAATAAGGCAAGGCAGACATGGGAGGTGGGTAAAAGGAGGTAGAACCTCTTCGAGCTCATCAAGAACGCGGTCAGTGTCGGCGAGGTTCCAGTAGAGGAGGAGCTCGTCGATAACGGCGAGGTTGTCGCGGGTCTTGGAGAATCCAGAGAAGAGCTTGTCGACGTCGCTCTTGGCCTTCTCCTTGATGAGGCGGCCGAGGCGGGTGAAGAAGCCGGTGGAGCCGGCGGCGCACCGGAACCGGGCCGAGGCGAGGTGGGAAGAGGAGAAAGAGTAGAAGGTGGATCGGGTGATGGTAGCGGTAGCGGTGGCGGCGGAGAAGAAGAGGAGTGGCAGTGGAGAAGGAGTAAGCTTGGGGACGGCCATGGAAGTGGCCATGGCTTAGCTCTCAACAATCTCCCATGTTTGGGATGAGTTTTTATTATCTCAATTTTATTTTTTCATTATTATTATTATTATTATTATTATAAAAAATATATTAATTGTCACAAAATAATAATATAGGCAATGAAACCGGCTACAAAATAAAATAAAAATAAAAATTCAATTAGATTTGTTAAAATCTATATTTTCATATTTATAATTATATTTTGTGAAGGGAATCTAACACAATTATCTTTAAAAAATTTAGTTTGTTTTTTAAACAAAATTTTACTCGGAATCGAACTAAATATCAAGCATTCACCGAGGCCAAATGCCGGCATTCTGACTAAATATGCCCGTTTCATCATCATCAACAAGTTCATCATATTTAATCTCATATGGTAGAATATGATACTGTTATGTGCGTGCAAGGGGCTTGGTGCGGCATCGGTACCATGAGTTGCGTCAGTATGCATTCATCCACAAGCTTGGGCTCCGGATTGTGGTGCTGCAACAATTGGCGGTGGAAGTCGGTAGGAACATTGTGTAACATGATCACTGGCGCCAAGTCCCTCAAGAAATTCCATGACACTATCTGCCCTTTCTTGCAAGTCCATCAAGACCACCTACTTCATCATGATATTAGGCTTTGCTCACTTTGTGCTTGGCCAGTTGCGCAATTTCAAATCCATCTCCTTAAGGCTATCTTTACTATCAGCTTGTATTGGATTCATCATTGTATAATTTTGCAAAATTGTATTGCTACAACCTTGCATGTGTTTGTGATGTTTGTGACTGGAATTGTAGTTGTTCAACTATTGCTTGGACATCATCATCTTTGGACAAAGGGAATCTGCTTGATGTTGATTATGGGGAGAGGTCTTGAAGCACACGAGGACATGTTTGTGTCTTCTTTAGTGCACTTGGGGATGTAGCCTTAACTTATGCAGGTCACAGTGTGGTGTTGAAAATTCAAACAACCATACCTTCTACCCGATAAAAGCTTTCTAAGAAGCCAATGTGGAGGGGATACATAATTGTTTCTATCTGCTTCTTTATTGTTGCTTTGAGTGGATACTAGGCTTTTGGGAACAAGGTTGAGGATAGCATTCTCATCACCCTAGAGAAACCCAGTTGGTTGATTGTTCTCGCCAACAGGATGGTTATGATTCATGTTATCGAAAGCTACCAGGTATTGTTCTCGCCAAGATGTCTCCTTTTTGTTTCTGCTCATGATATTTGCTGAAAATTTTGGCTTTGTACATTTTGTGTTATTATCAATGTGGTGCAGATACATGCTATTCCCGTTTTCAACATGTTGGAGACATTCCTTGTGAAAAACTCTACTTCCCTCCTGATTTAATCCTTCGATAGATTGCCCGAACACTCTGTGTTGGTAATAATCAATCCCATATTCTTATCTATCTTCTCAACTTTGTATGCTGTTACATGGAATATCATTACATCTCTAATACAATATAATTTTTGTCCTTTGTTTAGCACTCACATTGATCGTAGCTACAATGTTTCGTTCTTTGGAGTGGCCTACTCTTGTTCTCCAACCGCATACCTTGTAAGTATAATTTTTTCAATAATTGTTGCAAGACACTTGAGTTTTTGTTTCATACCTTTAGATTCATATATGCTCTACTTCTTTCCACCTGAAACTAATTATATTGTCTTTAATTGGGGCAGACATTTTAAATTCTTTTCCTCTCCTGAAACTAATTAATCATATATACGTTTCCGGTAGATAATCTTTCTTTGATGACTTTGCAAAAATTGAGAGGTTGTAATGCTGCATATTTGCAATTTTCTATGTTGGAAGACACCT
This sequence comes from Piper betle, assembly GCA_033002965.1. Classification (NCBI taxonomy): domain Eukaryota; kingdom Viridiplantae; phylum Streptophyta; class Magnoliopsida; order Piperales; family Piperaceae; genus Piper; species Piper betle. Next base: position 125,238 of record JAURVB010003124.1, on the reverse strand, counting down.
TCGGGTTATGTACTATGCTTATTCATCATAATACTCCGTTGGTGTGAATATTCCTGAATTAGGGTTCTATTTAAACTTTTCATTTATATTTGGTTATTTTTAGATTTTTTTCCCGATATCTTCCGCCAATTATTTTAGATTTTTTAATAATTGTTAGTAAATTTATCAAATCTCGCCTTTGGCTAGTATTAGGTTATGGGTAGATGAATTTGTGCGATGAGGTTTGCGGGAAGCTAACTGATCGCACTCTGTCGGCTTAAAAACCAGACTGCTTATTGCCTAATAGTCCAATTTCAACTTGTTCATCACACAGAGGCCCAACAGGTATGATTTGGAAAACATCTATAACTTGAGCATTCCTCAATGTTCATTTTCTGCCCACACCCACTCAATCCGTAGTTTTTTATGAAATAACCAAGAATTAGTGTTGTTGGTGGGGATTGAACCACTTTTTTATTTTGTTTTTTTGGTCAGCAGAGATGGTGAATCTTTTCTTTTCCTCTTTTTGTACCCAAGTACCCAGCATTTTTAAATCCTCCGATTCCAAGAAGAGAGGCCGAGAATGATGTTTCCTTCTCAGCAATAGCTTCCTAACATCCACAGCACCTAAAACCCATTCCTTCTCTTTCTCATCTCTTCTTTTGATCACCACTTACCCGTCTTATTGATTCCTATCGCATAATTTTTGGGGGCTTTGTCATGTAAAGCCATCAGAATATGCCCCCCAGCCCTGTCCTCTCCATATTTATTGACATAACATCACCTCCCCTTGTTTTACTTACGGATTCTTCTTTTCTTGAAACGCATGAGCTACCAATGCCTTGAGCCCCGAGTCCATTATTATCCATGAAAAGCTTCTTTCAATTTGATTCCACTTGCTCTATTCTCTGTGAAAGTATCTGCAAAGAAGTGTTGGTGACTCATATATTGGCTTGTTAACGTTCAATGATTGAGCAATTCGATTATTCAGGCACTTGGGTGCTTAGTTTTGATCAATATATTCTATAATCACATAGTTTGCTTTGATCAATTTAGCTTCCTTCTTTTGCTCAAATTGTCATGGGCAAAGATAACGCCCAAAACATTGGATTGGATTCATATTTCAATTTAAGGTGGTTCCTATATTTTCTGTTGATAGACTGCTGAAGAGAATTTTTTTAGAAAAGATTTCAGATCGAAATTCAACTACCAAGACAACGAAAATTTCCGAGGGTCTACAACACAGTGAACAGGAAATATATAAGTAGGAAGCAGCAGGCAACTAGATCAGACATCACAAAGCTCTAAGTAAAAGCAGTTACAAGAAAGCTAACTCGAAGCAACTGTCAGTAACTGCACTTCTTTGGAGATTTACAACAGCTCAACATGTTAAACTAAATAGAGGAAATAAAACATGAAACAGGTCCACAAGAACGATGTTCAATCCTATCCTTTCTCTTCGCTTTCTATTTTCTTTGATGATCAGAGAACTGCGCTCGACTTTCACCCTCCTCTGATCCCCTTCAAGAACTTCAAGACCTGGAGCATGGTGGGACGGTTGGCAGGATTATCAGACAAGCATATAACCGCAGTTTGCAGCATTTGAAGCATTTCCTGCCTCACAACAGCAGTGGCTATGGCAGCGTCTAGCACATTACCAGCAAGCCCGTTCTCCACCATCTTAGAGACCCATCCCACCAAATTTCCACCTTCAATCTCCTTAAAGTCGGCGCCAGTCGGCTCTTTTCCGGTGACGAGTTCAAGAAGAATCACACCGAAGCTGTAGACATCTCCCCTGGTAGTGGACCTCCAGCTTTGGCCATACTCAGGTGGAATGTACCCGCAGGTCCCAGCTATGTCTGTGCTTACATGAGTTTCATAGGCGCTGATCAACCTAGCAAGGCCAAAGTCAGCAACCATTGGCTCAAAATTTGCATCCAACAAGATGTTGCTGGCCTTGATGTCTCTATGGATGATATGTGGGATGAAACCATGGTGTAGAAAAGCTAGCCCCCTTGCAGCACCCATTGCAATATTAAACCTCTTTGGCCAGTCTAACACTTCAAGCGCCCCAGCTCTATTTCTCAGCCAAAGATCAAGGCTTCCATTAATCATATACTCATAAACAAGCAACTTCTCATCGCCATAAGAGCAATAACCTAGCAAGGGGACAAGGTTTCGATGCTTCACCTTCCCCAGTGTCTCCATCTCCGCGAGAAACTCCCTGTCCCCTTGGGTCTTTGATTGGTTCAGCTTCTTCACAGCCACCGTCCTACCATCTGGCAATGCAGCTTTGTACACAGTTCCAAAGCCTCCATCCCCAATAATGTTAGTCTTGCAAAAGTTATTGGTAGCTTCCAGAATATCAGCCAACGTTAACTTTAACAGTGGCTGCTCAAACATGGCCAAATTGATGCTAAGTGGCTCCAGGGATCGACTGCTATGGAGGAAGCAGACATTGGGCCCAACGGAGCTACTCAGCTTGCAGTCATCCTCAATCTCAAATGCCCTCCCACTGCGCCGGCAGCTGCCTCATCTCCACCGAATTAGAGTATAAACCATTATAAGAACTAGAAACAAGCTTCCAACAATAATTCCTGCAAGCCCCAATGCATTCCACAAAGGAGGCCTTCCTCCGTAGCGACTAATTTCACAATCCAAGTTCAAGGCGCCCCCACAGAGCTCTTTGTTACCCCACATTGACCTTCTTGTCAAGTTCCCACAGATCCCACTCCTGGGTACGGGACCTCCGAGTCTGTTGTCAGCCAAGTCTATAAAATCAATGTTCACAAGCCCACACAGCTTCTCCGGAATCCGACCTGAGATCCTATTGTGCGAAACATCCAAATACACCAGCTGAGTGAGCTTACCAATCTCGGATGGAATGCCCCCTTCTAATGCATTGCCATGGATATCAAGATATGTCAAATAGGAAAGGTTACCCAATGAAGCAGGCATCTGCCCGCTAAACAAATTCACACTCAGATTCATGGTCTCCACTTTCCAGGCCATGACATTGGAGAAGAGTTGGTCAAGACGACCACTAAGCTCATTCTGTTGAACAAAGAACCCCACAATGTTAACCATGCTAGAAAGCGACGAGGGCAGCTCCCCGGTGAGCTGATTCGAGCTCAAGTCCAAATGGGTGAGCTCGGACAAGTTCCCCAAGCTGTCAGGAATACGCCCAGAGAGCTGATTACCGGACAAATTAAGCTTAACGAGGCCACTAAGAACCCCATAGCTCTCCGGAATGGGACCTTCCAAGTGATTGTTGGCCATGTACAGACCTTGAAGACGAGCAGCCCCGGCAAGCTCCGGCGGGATGGAGCCGGTGAGAGAGTTGTGCGACACGTCCAGCAACGTCAAGTTTGTGAGGCGAGAGAGGGAGCTGGGGATCTCGCCGGAGAGCTGGTTGTTGTTGAGAAAGACCATAACCACATCCACGCAATTGCCGAGCTGATCGGGTATAGGACCAACCAGACTATTGTAGGAGAGATCAAAGACGCCGCGGTGCTGAATGTAGCTGGTGTCCGGTATACTATCCAGCCGGAAAAAGATGACATCTTGGACGGGATCTTGCCGGAGAGCTGGTTGTGGGAGAGAACCAGGCACTGCAACTGCGGCAACTCGCCCAATCCTTCCGGGATGGGACCATGGAGGTTGTTGTTCCCCATGTCCAAGGTTGTCAATCCAGAGCAATTGCTGATCTGGGAAGGAATGCTTCCTTCGAGCAAATTGGAGTTGAGGATCAAAACAGAGAGCCCCTGCAGCTTCCCGACCTCAACCGGGATCGTCCCCTCCAACCTGTTGTTGCTCAGGGTGAGACGCTCGAGAGCTATCGCGTCTCCGATTGTGGATGGCAATGAGCCGTCGAGACGATTGTTCGCCGCCGAGAACTCCATGAGCGCCGGCGAGCTCCAGAGGCCCGCCGGAATGGGACCGGAGAAGTTGTTCCAATCCAAGTCGAGCACCATCAATGGGAGGCCGGAGAGGTAGTCCGGGATTCTCCCCACCAACTGATTGTTGGTGAGGATCAGCTGGGTGAGGTTCCGGCACTTCACGAACGTCCTCTCGATCGAACCAGATAAGAGGTTGGTGTTGAGGTCGACCTCCTCGAGCGACATGGCGTTGCAGAGCTCGGAGGGGATGTGGCCGGAGAAGCGGTTGTTGCCGAGGCTGAGGTGGGAGAGGGAGGAACATTTCCCGAGCTCCGGCGGGATCTCGCCGGAGAACTGGTTGCTGCCGAGGAAGAGCGAGTTGATGCCGCGCCACCCGCCAACCCACGCCGGCAGGGAGCCCGAAAGCAGGTTCTTTTCGGCGGAGAAGGAGAGGAGCGGCAGCCGGGCGAGCTCCGTCGGTAGCGGTCCGACGAGGGAGTTGAAGGAGAGGGTGAGGGTGTGGAGGTTGGTGCAGCCGCCCAGCTCGGGGGGTATGGACCCGTTGAGCTCAGTGTAGACGAAGTTGAGGATGGTGAGGTTGTGGAGCCCGCCGAAAGCTTTGGGGATGGGGGAGGCGATGGGGTTGTTGGAGAGGTCGAGCTTCGTGAGGGAGACTAGCCCGGCCATGGAGTCTGGAAGCGGGCCTCGTAGGAAGCACATCGGGAGGAAGAGGCTGCGCAGCGACGTAAGATTGCCGATAGCCGCCGGCACTTCGCCGGCGAAGCGGTTGATGCCGAGGTAGAGGTCGGTGAGCTTGGTCAGCAGGCCGACCTCCGGGGGATCTCGCCGGAGAGCGAGTTGTTGGAGAGGTCGAGAGAGGTGAGCTCGCCGGCTAGGCCGCCGACGACCTCGCCCGGGAGCGGGCCGGTGAGCTCGTTGCTGCCGAGGTCGAGCATCTGGAGCCGCCGGAGTTGCCGGAGCTCCGTCGGTATGCCGCCGGTGAGGCAGTTCGCCGAGAGGTCGAGCGCGACCAGCTCGGCTAGCCGGCCGAGCTCCGGCGGAATCGCGCCGGAGAACGAGTTGGGCCCGAGCCGGAGCTCCTCCAACCCCTCCAGCCAGCCAAGCTCCGACGGAATCTCGCCGGAAAATTCGTTATTTCCGAGAATCAGCCGCCGAAGTCGACGAAGTCTGCTCACCTCGCCGGGAAGCAGGCCGCGGAAGAGGTTGGCGGACAAGTCGAGCACGGCCAAGTGCGGGAGCTTCGCCATGAACGCCGGCGAGAGCTCGCCCTTGAGCCCCATCCCGGGGAGCTCCACGGCAACGACGCGGCCGCCAGCGTCGCAGGTCACCCCTTCCCAGCGGCAAAGCTCCACCACCGGCGACCAAGACGACAACGTCGCAGGCGGCTCGTCGAGGCCAGCCTTGAGCGCCAAAGGCCCTCCATTTCCTCGCCGCCGAGGACGCCGGAGACATGGAGGAGGACGGCGAGGGCCACGGAGGCGACGACGGCGGCCATTGACGGCGGGGGTGGTGTGCATGGGAGAGCGGGACGGGGGGTTTTAATCGTCATTTAAAAGTGCGGTGTGGGGGCCACGAATGTGACGTGTAGGAATTTTATTGGTGTTTTGGGAGTGGTCAAGTTGTACGAGGTACTGCTGCGGTGCAGGTGTTTCGTACGTGGGTCCGGATTTGGTGACGTGGAGATGGTTATTGGTTTGACGGGTTTCGTTGGTATGGATACTCGCGCGTTTAGGGGGTGCGTGGCTGCAAACAACGAACGAGTTGCGCGAGAATTGGGTGTTTTTGTTTTTTCAGTTTTCGGGCCTCCTTTTACTTTTTTGACGGATATGAAGTAGCTAGACATAAATCTCCCTGCCTCACGCTTTCCTTTCCAAACCCAAAATGATTATTAACTATGGCCAAGATGTGTAGTTACTTACACTGCGATTCCATTCACCCACCTAATCAAATCAAGGTATTACACAAATATTATTATATATTGAAGGTAGGAAAAGGTACCTTGAATATAAAATGAGAGCCCCAAATGATTGAAAACTCCTTCGAGGTAATTAAGGTGGAGGGCAAAAAACATAAAGACACACAAGTAAAATAAAATATTTACGACACATCAACAAATCGTATACTTCAAGGATATATAGGGTTGTGACTTAAAAGAAAATGGGTCCTATATGACTATCAAGATCTCATTTACAAAGAAAACTCAAGTTTTTATATAAACTCCGAGAAAGTTTCCCCATGTTGAAAATAATTCACATGTTAACTATACAACACCTCAACAATAACATCATAATTTAGAAATATTCTGACCTCAATATTTTATTTGTCATTTTCCAGACTCTAAAGCTTGGAAAAACCTGCATAGCTCGTTAGATATACATACCTCAAGGGGTTCCACTCGTAAACAAATTCATTTCACATTGTATAATATTTACCCAACCAATTCCATCAGATAACAAGCTAACAAAGTTATAAATATCCATACATAATTCACATAACCCTTTAAACATAAATATATCTTAGACACAACATAAAAGGGCCTATGCACACAAAAACATAACAACAACAAAAAAGTGAGGAACACACAAGCCAACACCACATGAACTAGCGTTGATTCAAACATTTATGTGGGCTAACACCAAAGAACCTTGCCCACATGCATAATACAAAAATACGTCAACAACGAGTATTACTAAATCTCAAAATAATTAATAAAGAAATATGATCAAAACTAGCAAATGTGTATGAGAATACTCATAGAATTATATCAAATACACTCTAGAAGTATCTCACAAAGAGCATAAATGAGAAACCATTCGTTTAGCTGATTGGGAAGCACCTTCCAAACAAATATAGCATATCATAAGCACTGAAATTATCTATCAACCAAACATAACAATATAAATAAATACCCTCTTCAGCCCACTATAGATCTCCTCTATTATGCTTAGATGTAAAGTCACCTGAAGAATTAACATTATAGTCATCTTTACACATATCTGGATATGCGTCATTTTAAACGGTACCCTTATCAAGTACATCGCCCAAAGTTAGGGATCACATGATGCAGACATTATATATAATTCTCAACATCACTCGAACGACAAAAACAAACTATGCCTACGTACATAAAGAGATTTCATATAATATGCGCCATAGCGACTCTGTAGTGGATATTTATTTTTGAAATTTACGTTAAGGGATCTCATCTTTAAAGTTTTATTAATCGCTAACTAAATTGATAAAAATGACACAAAATAAGTGGGTTCCAATAAAACTCCACCAATTTGGTCTTACGTTTTAAAATCTAATAACAAACTCTTATGTGGTGTCAATATATAAATCAAGCAAAAGAAGTCCTAACAGACCTAATTTGGAAAGCCCCTGCGACACACTTACCCGTGAGCTCCACCATGCAAAAGGGAAAACCACTAAAATTATTATAAATTTGAATGCATCCATATTTGTTATAGTACGTGATAAATTAAGCATGCAAGACTATGTGTTTCCCAACCCACAACACCAACAAAAGTAACACAAGCCAAAACACATCACGTGATGAACATACATAATTCATACACAGAAAAAGCTATCCTAACTAACTTAACTAGCTCTTAAATGAAACTTATACATTGCATGAAGAGTGCATTTCATAACTAAAAATAGCTGAAAATAAAAATAAAGTAACATGACATTCACATACATAATCACATACAAATTCTACTTTTCCATAGATAAACTAAGTCATGGTGATCTAATTGGACAAGTTCTAATCTATGAGTTATTTTAATTCATTCCATTATTAATTAAAACTAGTCTTGATTAGTAGGTATTAATTTCTATCGCGATTTTAAAGTGTCAATTTAATTATCCTTAAATTTGGAATTAAAATTACCCTAAATTTTAAAATGATCTAAAACTTTATTTTATTAACATCCAATGTCAAATTTTGAAATTTCATAGGGTCATTAGTAACTTAGTTTATGTGATTAGGACTATAACAACTAAGTTCTAAACACCCAAATGAACATCTTCTTCATAATTTCAAATTTTTTTGGTTAACTTTCGCTTAAACAGCCAAAACATCAATCCTAAGTCAAAGCAACTCTAAAAAGCTTTAAATAACGTTTAATCCATCCTAACATCAACTTAACAATTCTAAATACCCAAATGAATAAGGTGAATTTGGATTTAAATGAAAATTTTTAGAAAGAGGTGAATTTAGCTTCTACCCCCATCCAAAATACAATTTCTTCTAACCCAAGCCTCATTACAACCTTAGGATGCTTCAACAACACAATTAAAAGATAAATTTGGGAGGTGACCTCACAAGTCTTGGGGACCGCATGGTACTTCGCCTGATCTATACAAGCCGTTTTAACGGAATTTATATATACGTATGTCAATTTCATAACAAACAGACAAAAGTTTCCCTCCATCAGTCTTAGTACATTTGAACCAAACGAGTCTCATCCCAAACATATGACAACTTATAACTCAAAAATCCAAATTATAAGTCAATCCCAATGGCTTAATATGTAGCAAAGCAAGGTGTACGACTAATTAATCAAGCCAAGGCTACTATGGCAGCAAGTGAAGACAAGTACGTACTATTCCAAAGCCTCGTTGTTGGACGCAGAGAAGGTACATGCTAGCTAAGACTGCTGCTCTCCAGCATATGCCTGCTGGGTCAGTAACCGACGAGGTCGTCAATAATCATATCGCCGGTGTGCAACATGTATGTATATATTATGAGGGAGTTTTGTTTTGGAGTTAGGGAAGGGAGTAGTTCGAGTACCTGGAAAAGGACAAGGCGAGGGGTGTGTTAAGTAATGGCAGCAGTGGGGGTGTATCAGACTTGCCGTTGTTGAGTAAAGCTTATTTCCCACTCACGTGTTTCTTCTTTCCTCTTTTTGATCCTTGCTTTGTGTTATGGATTGTGCGTGGTCTCTCTCTCTTGCTCGGCGGCAGCGGTGGTGTTTTTGAAATTGTTTATGAGCAGACCAGGCCTGGTTGGAATGGCAGGTGGATAGCGATGTGGGTGTGTAAGAGAATAAGTAAGACTCGTGATGATCGGTGATGTTCACCCTGGCTACCCTACCTCTTTGAATATCTTGATTCCTTTCTTCTCGCTGGCCAGGCTCAGAGCCGAGCTCAGCTCATATAATATTGGCTCTTTCATAAATTTATCAGTTAGTTCCATACAAAAATTACAGAAATATTTTGCTATGCATAGTTGAGGACTTTTAACAGGAGGGGTGAGTATATTATACCCTACAAATCGATTCGGTTTTCCACAAAAATAGAGGCAAATTAAAATGCATATTGATATTAATGTTTGGAATTAAATCAAATCCGAGAAATCGCAATAAACAAGCTTCTTACAAAATATTTTAAAATTTATGTTTTGTATTAATTATCACGAAATCAAAATAATTTCATGATAAATTTTTATTTGTTTGTTATAATATGTATGTTTAGAATTATTTTTTAAATAATTATATTCACTAAAATAATAATATAATTTTTATTAAACAATTAAATAAATCTTTTTTCTAATTGATGATGTAATTCATTTTGGTTACTGTTACTAAATATGGTCGCTAATCATGAAAGGTTTATTGGGTTAGTAAGTTTAGAACGAGACTGACTCAACGCTCGATCCTACTTTTTAATTCTGTACGTACATTAATCAATGCATAATTATTTTTATTCTAATAATCCAATGGGCCTCAAATTGAATCAAACCAAGAGTTGTGCTGGTCGTATTATCATGCGAGGCTCGATAGTAGGGAGAATATACATGGCCGTGCTACTACTAGTAGATCAAAAAAGGGTTGAAATGACAAGGTTTGATTTGAGGTGCGACGAAGCGGGATTGCAGGCGAGAGGGATTGGTGATCAGAAGGCCGATTGAAGTCATTTGCTACATCATTAACGTTGGAATGCTCGCTTCGCTACTCTACCATAAACAATCCTTCCCCAATTATAATAACCTCGAACGAGATGTGGGAAGCGATGCAGGCTTCTGGCATATACTTATTCATTGAGGCCTCGTGGATTACGGTTTGTGATTGACCGTGGCGGGTTAGGGTTTATCGATGAAACTCCAATCCAAAAACACATGTATGAAACGGAATAAATCCTCAAACTTGTAATGAAGTGCAAACATGAATTGCACATTCTCATATTTAGATGCGCACTTTTTTTTCATTCTATATCATTTTCAGTCCGAGTTTTCCAATTCATTAGAGAGTGAGGCGCGCATTGGACTTAAAGTGCATTGAATACTTGTACTTAAAGAGTGAAAGTTATGATCTTTCCTCCCACTAAAAGTTATCTAATCATATAACTGACCAAAAAGCAACCACACACCCACATATTCCGCAACCACTTACATAAAGCTAATTAAGAGACAATGATATTAAACTAATGGGGCGGTCATTTGCTCGTCAAATGCAACATGAGGAAGTGAGGTAGAATGCAACACAATTGATAGCCTTGTGCCGTGTGGGAGTTATTTATAAGATGGATGAATAATTGGGTCATTTTGAATCCATGGTAGAAAGAGAAAACTGGAAAAAGTTATGGGGGACATCGAATCAGAAAGCCGGAATATCCGGCAAAGTTGCAGTAAAAACCTGTCCGGACAATGGCCTGCAAGAAGTAGAGGAAGTGGCAGTGAAGGATTAAAGATGAAGTGTGGAGGGAACAAGCAAGGGGCAGAGTAAGGAGGCCTCTCCGTCTGTGAACGAGGGGGCGGATATTACACTATTACTTAGTCTGTCTCTTCCCATCTTTATCCCCCACGCCTTAGATGACTTGATGTGATGTGACTCACGTCAATATTTGGGAATTTAGGCGCAGCGGCGCTTGCAGGCAACTTTGCTGGTCATTGTTGTGCTCATTACCTCCAACCAAGTAGCCTCGTCCTTTTCCCTCTTTACTGCTGCTTATCAGTCACCACGCTTGAGTAAATAGTTGCTCACAACTTTGCCACTTGCTAGTTCCTTAATTTATCACCTCAACATGAACTCTCTGAATGAGATCGCTGAAATCTATGAGACAAGTGAAAATGATCTCTTAAATTTGCTTATTATCAGCGTTTCAGACTTGGTGCATACCGTTCCAATATTCCTTACAGATAGCAAGATACAAATTTACCATTTTGTACGACCCGCTATTTGTGCAAGAAAAGATTACTAATCTTGACGACCCAGAGAGCCCAACTGATCTCTCTAAGAGGCTGGGCTCTATTGGAGAGCCTCTGGGCTTTGTAAGAGAGGTTGAGATCGGCCCGGCCCGAAGTTGACGGCCGTGGCCCTGCCGAGCCCTCTCTGGTTACTCTTTTGGGCTTTTAACGGGCTGGTTACCATCTCCAGGGACGTGAACCTCGTGTGATAGAGGTGGAAAGGGTCAGGAGATAGATGTGGGAAGGGATTCTATAAGCAGGGATAAATAAAGGTTTGTAAACCGGAGCAGAGACAGGCCAGGAGATGGAAGAGGGAAACAGAGAGCCCCTTAAGGGAGAAGAAAGACAAAAGGGAATAATCTGAATTGGCAATGAGATCCTGTGTTAAAAGCTGTGGCCCTTTGCAAGAGCTGTTTAAGTGAATATTATCATTGTGTTTAAATTTAATTAAAGTTATATTTTTATAGACTTCTAAACATTACCTGAAGAAATCATTCATCCAAAAATAATGTTCTAAAAATTATTAGTTTAATCTGGCCAGACTTGAGGTCTTGACAGGTCCATCGTGATGTCAAAGGCTCAAAACTCAGAAGCTCAAAGTTCGTGACTTGAATCGAAATTTTGCAACTGTTAATTGTTTATAGTCGATCAAAGCCATCAAATATTGGATTCGATAATCAGTACACAGGTAGCAACGAGTAAATGATAAAAAATAATAAATAATATTGTTAAATGTCTATAGACTTTAAGTACTTGCTATCCTACTAATATGTAATATTTTAGTAATAACCCCATCGGATTCGATAATCAGCAAACAGGTTGGAACGAGTGCATAACATAAATATTAGTGATAAATGCTTATGAACTTTAAATACGTGATAAATACTAATATGTCCAATATTATAGTAAATATATATGTGCTATGGTCTATCCGTCATCAATTCATGAAGCTAACATGTGATGTGCTTTCAGTTATCAACGAAAAAGATTAAACCAAAAACAATTTAAGCTCGATCCAATAACAGGAGTAGAGGCACATAATATGAAAATTTTGCTCACGAGACGAAAGAAGAAATCAAACATAAATCGGCCAACAACATCAATTCCCACAAGTTTTTTGCACTGAACCTTCTTTTCACTTTTTTAACCACTAGTCATTCCTTCACTGTATCAATGGCGGGTACATGAGTCAATACCCGAACCACCACCCTTGCCGATTGCTAAAGAGATAAGGCAGCAAAGACACCTCCCTCTTTACCACCCTGCAAGGATTCTACGCGCGGTTCGTTCTTGACTCCATACCTCTCTGCAAACTTCAAACTCGCTTCCCAATCTCCCAAACAAGCCATGTTTCTTCTCATCTCCGATGTAGATGGATGATCAGAAGTCAGATAGCTTACTTGTACCCGTCTATAACATTATTCGCTGTACTAATGCTAATTTTATAGCTACTGTTTATGTTTATTCAATAGACACTGCTTCGTCGCCTTCGGCTTTTGTGAGACGATTAGCTCTCGCAATGGAGTGCGGCTTTGATCTTTTGGACGGTGCAGGCAATGAGGTTGTTCACCGTCTCCACAGACTCCAACGTCAGCTTCCCCGTGGGGAGGTTGTTCACCAGAATTTGGAACGCCACCGTCAACAACGAGCCTCCCTCGGCCGGTAGGGAGGGGTCCGAATTATCCGACTGCCTGCCGTCGGGAAGGATGGCGAAGCCGGATGGGAGGAGCGCGACGCAAGCGGAATCGCCGCCGTTCATGACGACGTGCATTGCCGGAATGTCCACCGGAGCGTACACCACCAGCGACCCAGCAGCATCCACGCAGGTCTCTTGTAGTATAAGCATGCTGTTGTGATTGGAGTTGAGATCCTGCAAATGCACAAGTAATCAAAGTCACCACCAATATCAACGTCAAATCATGTCAATGCTGAATCAAAAAGCAGCTTTAACATATATGCCAAAAAGCTAAAAAGCTGCAAACAGGGCATGGGCGGTTATCAAAAAAATAAAGCTTTGAACTTTTTACGCTCCCAATGCTTCATGGCGGCTAAAGATTAGCCTCGTACCGTCTGACACAAGAAAAGCTTCGTTGCTTTTGGCTTTTGAGAGAAAGAAAGTGGAAAGGGGAAAAGAGATGGTACCCCGGCGCGTAGGAGCGAAACAGAGTTGCCTGGGTCTTGGCCTTTGGCAATGTGAGCCATCTCCTGCATGGGGCCGCCATTGGAGAGTATGTCCCACTCGCTGCGGAGGCGCTCGTCGCGTAGGAACTCGAAAAGGCGCTGCGGCGTGACCGGCAGCAAGACAGAGGTGGCGGCGGACAGCACCACGCCTGGGGGCTCACCGGGGTCGTCCACGCTCTTCCGGGTCATGACACGGACGTCATCGCCGGCGGAGGTGCCGCTGCCGGCGGTGGAGATCTTGGTCCACTGGTGTACCGTGGAGGCGCAGACGCCGGCGCAGAAGTTGTCGGTCATCCTCTGCGCTAGCTTCAACATGCTCCGGCGACCCGCCGGCGTTATGGCTGCTATTATCAATCAACACATTTGCTTGGTTTATTAATTAATTGTGTCGATGCATATGGCCAAACAAATCACGATTAATGTATTTTTACGTATGTATCAATAATTAATTGATGCAAATCAAATTCAATGAGCAAAAAGGTGTTCAGTTTGACTTTTACTTCGGATCAGATCAGCTGTTGAGCTGATCGGTTCTTAATTAACGGGAGCTTGGTTTATCACTCGATGCAGTTAACCAAGAAAAAATATGGTATTACAACCTTATTAATTATAACTAAAGGCTTATAATAGAGTTTACAACTGCAAGCAGCAATATTAGTATGTTTGGAGAAAAAAATGTTATGATTCAAGCGATGCGTGCTACACCGATGTTATTATGGTTACCAAAAAAGCAAGATGTAGCAACACCCAAGTGTTACCACTCATAATACTCCTATCTTTCTCAAACATCACCAAATCCAAACTAATGAATCAGTTGATAATAAATTAATTAATCTATATGTTATTAGATAAACTTCTCAAGGAATTCGAACAAATAAACAATGATTTGGTCATAAGTTAATTTGGAACTAGACAAGCACTTCAATTCAATGTATAAAGAACGTTCAATAATAAGCATTGTACCAGTGTTATCTCGGGAGGGAGAGTGGAGGACATGATAATGGCAAGGCACTCGCATTGCCGCTGGAGAGCGGCCACCCACCGGTGGGCGCCGAAGGCCAGTCCCGCGGCCAGTAGCGGCCGGTAGAGCTGATGGATGCCGCCGTCGTCGTACTCAGCATGTTCTACCCATGTTACCTGCACCCACGCATTTCATCCCACGTAAATGCCACACCACGTTTTTTATTTTTTTGACGAAGTGTTACCATTTACCACCATATTTGCCGAGGGGTGTGAACCCCTCTCCATAATACCATATAAAATTGCCTTCCTTACAACAGCCACAATATTAAGAATTCATGAATCTATATTAGTCAACAACTACCGTCACTCTTATCTGTTACACTTTCCAGCACTTGGGTGTCCTCTCACCCCACAGGGCTCGAAAAAGGGCAGCAATAAACAAATATTGAATAGCCCAAGTCCAAGTATTATTTATTTAAAAGTTGATATGTATGACGAGTTCAAATATAACTTTTTTATTAGCAAGCTAAACAAGCATTTGAGTGGTGTTGTATGCACTATATAATATATGTTGCTATGGATTAAAATACTTGAAAGCATGGGTTTGAATAGGATTTGAAGAGATGTGGCTGGAACCCGTTTGACTGCAAAGTAGTTTATTGAGGTCCTCTACTGCGAGGATCTTTGGATTCAGGGAAGATATTTTAAGTAAATATACAAATGGGAGCATATCAAGAAGGTATCGGAGAGAGGAGCAGATTATGAGGTAATGAATGATATAAATACAGGAGAAGAAGAAGACTGGGAGGGCAAGCACGAGGCTTGAGGAAGTTAATGTGCTGGTCGAGCAGGACAAGGATCAGTATTAGAGGCTTCCATTGATAAAACAAAAGTAAAATGGATTAGAGTAAGTGGAGTAATAGGCCGATAGATATGTGGGAGAGCTCAAATCTAGGTAGAATAAGGGGAAGAAGAAGCATCCAAAATCTTTTTCTTTGCCAAGTTAAAGACAAGACACAGAATAGAAGGTCAAGATTCCTTGGAGAAAGCTAAGTAGCATTAGTTTATTTGACAGTGAAGCTCCTCTTGAAAAATTTGTCAGACACAACAAGAGGTCACAGAATGCAAGATCAAGCTCATTGTACTTAGGAGACCAGATTAGGTGTATTGAGATTTGCAAAACTCAGGATCCACAAGATAAAATTGTCATGAACAAATAAATAAAGATAATTTATTTCTTAAAAAGCTTGCCTTGGAGTAGCCATTGGGCATGCCATGAACAAGGCATCCAGAAGGGAGCCTCCTACAGTTTATGTATGTTGGCCCACTGGGATTCTCTCTAAGGGTATCAATGGACACATCCACCATAGCCCAGACACCTTCAGCAAGCTGCTTGCAGAACCTGAGGAAGTTCACTTCCCTGATGGGTACCAATGGGGAGAGAACTTGAAATTCTGCATTCATCTGTTCATGTTATGATTCCCATTAGTTCTCGGTATACTCCACATTGAAAAAATACTTCTAAATGCAAATTAATGAGACAAAAAGAAGTTCATAACACCAGGAAACACTTCTGAATCACGGGAAGGCCTCACCAGTTGAAGAGCACCATTTCTAGTCCCTCCCATGCCGTCTGCTATAACGTCGGTAGTGGAGCTCCTTGCAATAACACCAGGAAACATCTCCACCCATCGATTCTGAGACAATAACATAAAAAAACAGATTCTCACGCTTAATTTAGATATCATATCATGGATCAGATGAAGAAAGCTTACAGCGTCCATTAGGGTTTCAACAAGAGCCAAGCTGTTGATGATGACAACACCAGTATCTCTAGTAGCCTCGGTGACGAACCCCACCGGCTTGGGCCCGATACACCGAGGGAACACTCTCAGATACTCGTCATAGTTAAGCGTCTCCTTCCCGCCCTCCAAGGCCGCCGGGAACCAAAGCGGCTCCCTCGTTTGCGCCATCTTCACCAGCTCGTCCATGGCAGACAGTGCAAGCTCCAAAAACATGGACCTCTCCAGCGTGTTGTCCATCATGTTCATGCTCGCCGGCCTCGGGAACGCGGCGAAGTCCGGCGGCGGGGGAGGACGAAGGCATTGAGGCCGCCGACGCTGCTGACGCCGACGGCGAGGTCGAGGGAGGAGTTGGTGATGGCGGGGGGAGGAATGGCGGCCATGGTCGGGATGGGGCGGCCGAGGAACTTACCGGCGAGGGCGCAGACCCGGTCGAGCTCGTCCTTGAGGCGGGCGTTCTCGACCCGCAGGTGCTGATCCTCCAACGACACCTCCCCTAGCACCGCCGGCCCGCCACAGTTGCTGCACATTGGCGCCCTCATCGCCTCCCTTATCGTCATGTTCTCCGCCCGCAGCTTGTCGTTCTCTTGCCTCAGCATCGCATTCTCATGCCGCTCCAATTGCGTCTTCACCACCACCAACACTTGGCAAGATCAGTACAACAAGATGATGATGATGGTGATGATGATCATGAGTATAGTAGCATGGTTAGCACGGGTGCATACCTTCATCTGTGTGCGGCGGTTCTGGAACCAGAACTTGACCTGCTTGCTCTCCAAGCACAGCCGCCGGCTAAGCTCCAACCTTTGCTTCTCGTCTGGGTGCGGACACTCCCTGAACAACCTGCCAAGTTATGCAGCATACATCTCTAAGATCGATAAGATGGACATGGAGAAGACATGGGCGTGTGTGTATATATATGTGTGTAATTATTATAGGTGTGTACGCTTCGAGTTCTTGGATTTGTTGGGGAGTGTGGCGGTGGTAGCGCTTCTTCTTGCGGGGGTGATCCGCGTCTTGGTCGTCACCTGAGCCAGCGCCGTCCATGTTATCGCTCCCGGATCTGCTCTCGTACTCCTCCTTTGCCTTCCCCGACGGCGTTTCAAAGTCGCCGCCTGCGGCCCTGGCCTGCACCTCGGAGCCCTGCACTCCTTGCACGCTCGTCTGCTGCGTGTATATAGCAAGAGCGCAATCACGGCACCGTTAATGGTGCAGTCGATTGAAAGTTGCAGAGCGCAATTAAGGAAACGGAGTTATATATATATAAGGGAGAGAGGGAGGGAAGAGAGGGATCTGTGTGTGGGATGTAGTAGTACCAAGGCGAGGGAGAGGCCGGGGGAGGTGAAGATGGAGTGGTGTGCGGCGGCGATGGGGCCGTAAGGCATGCTGGTGAAGGGGGCGATGTCCGCCGCCGGCGCCACCCTCGCGCCGCCGGAGCTGCTGTCCAGGAAACCACCGAGACTCATCAAAATTAGCGAAAGCTTTTCACTCTTTGTTTCTCAGAGGAGGGCTATGCCAGCTTCTTCTTCCTGGGTATCATCCAAAGAGGCGACGACCACCTAACAAACAACATGAGAAGAGAGATCTCACTACCTGGGCTAAAAAGCAGCAAGTGTACAAGGGAGAAAATACAACAAGCCTGGATCAGAGAATTAGAAGATACAATAAAGCAAACGAGGAGAAAGAAGCTAAAGACAAGAAGATAAAGACAGGGGAGAAGATACTTGCATAGTCACAACTCACAAGGTTAAAAAACAAAACATACAAACTATTACTAGTTACTAGTCCTCTCTAATGACAAAGGAAGGCAACTAACTTTCAATGATCTTGATCACAGCCAGAGAAGGGGGTGAAGGGACCAGCTTCCCCTCTCCACCCTACAACATTTCATGATACACAGACGCTCCAGACAAAATGTGGCAGATAGAGAGAGAGGGAACGAAGTGAGAGAGGACTCAGAGGAGGAAAGAGATAAAACTCATATGTGGACTCAACGAAAGCCTCACAAAAAGGGGGCCAGTTGACCCCTACCACCGTCCCCATCCCTCCCTTGTTCCTACGTTGGTACAAACGCAGAAGAAAAAACAAAGCAGGCAGAGCTTTTTTTCACCTCCCACCAAAAGGCCAAAAGATCCACCTTTTCCCCAACCCCAGCCCCCCAGCCCCATAGTTAAAAAAAGGCAGAGCAAACCATCCAAAACTCAAAGATCTCCCCCCTCCCCTCGTTAACACTTCCCCACCCACCTCCCCCAACCAAAAACAGATGTACAACACGTCGGGATCTGCATTTCTGTACACTAGCGAGAAAAAGAAGTACCAGCTTCACAACAAAAACAGAGAAAAAAAAAGATGATCCAGAAAAAAAGGTCTAAAAAGACTCTGAACAGCTTGACTTACAACTCTACCCGCACCAGCAATCTCTCTTCCTCCTCTTGCTTCCTCCTTTTACAGCACAGCTTGTACAAGTCAATGCCCACCTTCTTCACACTCCTCTTCTCCTTCTACACTACTCCCCCTAAAGCAAAACCCTCGTCCTTCCTTGGGCTCCGCTGCCTGCCAGCGGCCGGAGAAGGGTTTGGATTTAGGGGGGCGGTGGGGTGACGGTCGTGTCTTGTCGTCGGTTGCTGCTCTGAGTCTGAGGTCTCTGAGTCTGAGGTCGCAGGGAAGGAGGTCGGACCTATTTAATATCAAACGGATGTGTTAATGACTGTTCTGTCCCTTACCGTTTTCTTGTTTTTGTTTTTTTTTCAAAATTAAAAACTTGGTTTTTCTTTCTTTCTTTCTGCTCGATGAAGCCGGGTTGGAACGACTGGCACGTTCGAGTTGGGGTTTTGTGTGTGCATGTATTGGGTGCAAGAGAAGTTGTTGCTTGCCAGAGCTTGAGCATTAGGAATTTGGTTGGATTGGAGTATCGTTTGTGTTTTAATACTTCTTTAAATGTGATCTAATTGTTTATGTTTACCTAAAATTTGTATTATTTTATGTGGTTTTGTTAAGTCGAAAACCATCCATTGGCATTGACATGATAGTCGTGAACGGAAATAATGCACTAACTTATAACGATGATGAAGCGTTATGAAGAAATTATCATGTATAAAAGATTAACTTGTGAAGTTGGTCTCATTGCTTTTTGAGATAATCATTTACACATTGGTCGTGTATGCTATTATTTTGTTTTCATTTATCTTGGTGTAGCATCGGGATTAAAAGGCTAATGATATTTTGAAGCAACAGTTTTGACAAGTTTTACATGTTTGAAGTGGTTATTTTCAGAAAAAGTAATATAATTTAATATAATTTCCATAAATATCTTTAATTCTCAAGGAATTATCAAAAACTTCTCTAAAGAACATAATTAATGAGGGAAATTATCTTAATAGGCACCAATTATTGAGTGGATTGGTTATAAATGGGAAACATTTACCGACATTGACGTGGTTTATACATTTATATTTTGGTAGAACTTAAAACATGTATCAATATTTTAATCGTTGATAGCGATCAAGTCCTTAATAATCACACGCAATTTTGATTGCTAGCTGGTTTATTAATTATCATAGTCTTCTTCAACCATTTTCAACATTAATTGTATTGACAATAATCATGTTGTAATTAAGCTTTGCGATTATTATTCACTAGTTGGCTTATTTGAGGGTTATTAATTAGAAATAAATAGATGATGAGTTTGCATCGCGATAAACTTTCTTTTCTTTTGAAGTCAAATCTACAAGCATAGTCACATTTGTGTTATATTGAAACAACAACATCTATTAATTTTGAGTATGTGATGTGTTTAAGATGACCACATGCATCATATGAATAGAATGAAATTGAAAACATTTGTGTGGATGACAAAAAATTACATGCATTATGATAAATCAACAATGCATTTGAATCTTAAAACTAATGAAAATTATAGCTTTTAACAATAATAATATACAACAAACTGATTGATCATATTTAGTCATGAAAATAGGACTTCAGAGTTATGACCCTTGTGTGTGTTCAAAAATCTATTTTACTTTATTCTATTTTGATTTATTTCTTGTAATAAATATTATAGAAAATCTTTAGCTATAGCCAATATTATTTAGTCTCTCCTTATAAGTAACCTTTACTTTTAGCCACAAACACGTTTTTAGTTTTTAGTTTTACTTTAGAGTAGCATTCTAAATTTAAATATTTTTTATACTATTTTGTTTGAATCTAACCATACATGAGCATGAAATTATGATATGAAACCCATACTAAAACTTAAATAAAGTTGGCATAATATAGAACATTATTCTTATATGACTGAATTAATTTGATCAAGCACTGCCATCTATTTTCATCTTTGATTTCAATATACTTCTATCTATTATTCTATTTTTCTTTATTTTATATTTTGTATATTCGCCTTTATATAAGCATGACAAATGCTCCTTATTCATCTATTAACATCAATGCAAAAGGTTTTTATTCTAGATTACCAAGGTTTGATGTACACATTTTATCTATTGAAAAAACTAAATAACAAATGAGCAAGAAACTAATCTTAATTTATAATAATAACTAAGCAAAGACAGGCACAATTTTAATATTTAATTGGTCCTAATTAGAACGGGTATTTTGGACATTTCAGGCGAAGCTGCTTCCAAATTACCAAGAGGGGTAGGGAAGGCCCAGGGGCTAACGTCCGTTAGAGATGACGGCCAGAGGGGTCGCTGTCGGAACGGCGTGGCGCAATAAAGGCGGGAGCGGAGGGGATAGGCTGGCAAACGGTGGGGACGAGTGCCGCTACGCATTTATCACGCGCCCGTGTGCACACACTTGACTCGGCCCATTTTTAACCCTTTTAAACTATTAACTCACATACCTCTCTATTTTTATTTTTATTTTTAAAAAAACTCACATTTTTTTCTGTTATTTCTTTACTCCACGTATCTTCACACTTCTAAGTGTTTTGTGCTCAAAACATCGCCTTCTTTAATTTAGATTTCATTCCATTTTGCCTGTTTTATTAGGTTGGGGTTGGTTTAGAGGTGGTTGCCTCGGTCAGGTCTAGTCGTTTATTATCTAAACTAAACTCATAACTTAAGTTAAACTTAGAAATCAAATTTAAGTATCTATCGTTAACTTTACACTTTTAATATTAAACCCCAAAATTTAACATTAAGATAAAATCAAACCCAACTATTTATTAAACTTGACTATTTATGATAAAAAGTTTAAAGAGTATCCATGTAAATATCTACAATATATTTGTGTAAGCATGCTCTAAAAAATGAGGCTAAGTACAAATATTTTAAAATATAAATTAGCTATTTGATAATTATATTAATAAACATTAGTTTTAATAATTAATGATGTATGAATCTTTAATTATAACTAAAATTAGAATTTATGACTTAAGTATCAAATACCGGACACCCATCATTTTATAACTAAACCCAACCATTTTTAATTGAATGCCTTATCTTTTTTAAACCAAAACCTATTATTAACTATCTAAAACCTTAGTATCATGGTTTGGTCGGCCTTGTCCTTTAACCATACTAATAGCCACCCCTAGGTTGATTTGTCATATATTTGTTTTGAGGTTAATATATTACGGGTTGAACTGAATGTAGTACTGTTTTTAATAAATGATTTCACTTATTTTTTAGTAAGTATATATAGAATTTGAATAGTAGTGTCCTTTCTTTTTGGACATAAGTTCAATGCTTAAAAAGAAAGTGTTTAATGTCGTTAATGTATATATGTAAGCCATTTTTTTTATTGTTTTGTTAGCCATTTTATTGGATTGGTGTTGTCAACTGGTTGAAGGATTGAACGAAAAAAAAATGCAAGTATATCATTCAAAGTAAATTTTTTTAATGAATTTCTCATTTTTGTTTTATTAATCATAACGTCAATTAAAACCCTGTATACACTTCTATGTAACTACATAGATGTTCAAATCTTAATGCAACGATAACCTAATTCACAAAAATCCAAATACCAGTATAATAAAATATTTTGAAAAATAATATGGATATATAAATTAATAAAGATTGAATGCACAACTGAGAAATTGATGAGTTACATTTTTTCCAAAAAAATTGAGGTATAGTTTGTTTTTAATACCTAATTATAATATATAATTATAATAAAGAAAGTTTTTTCTCCAAATTTAATTTCACGGATTTTTCGCTTCCTGATTTTCTAGATTTGCCCTCGTGTATTTTTGAGCATTTTTTTTATGAAATAGGCGCTCTTATTTCATGTATTTCTTTAGCAAAGGGTATATTTCTTAATTATGACTATTCGAAGAGGTTACTTTTTTCATATCACTCTAGTAGCATTTATAATTTTTTTTCTTATAAATCCTTGTATTTTTTGCTTGAAGGATGGGTGAGAATAAATCGGGTAAAACTGAAAAATTGACGAAACCAAACCAAAAATAATTTTGGTTCGATTTTTGATTAGGTTATAGATAAACCGAATGTCATTTGGCTATTTTGGTTCGGAACCAAACCAAACCAAACCAAATTAAGAGAATTTAAAAAAAAAATGTTATAAAATCTATATTTTATACTAATTATCATAAAATTATAATATTTTTATAATAAATTTATATTTATTTAGTATGATATAGATTTAGAATTCTCAATTAAATGATTGTCTTCACTAAAATAATAATATGATTTTGAATAAATATCTATTTTTTTTATAAATAATAATTTATTTTAGTTATTCAATTACAGAATTGAAATATTTCGATCGGATTCGGTTCGATTATGAAATTCAACCACAAAATGGATGTTCGACAATTCGGTTCAGTTGGCACGAACTGAACCGGCCAGTGGCCACCCCTACTCATCAATTTTTTTTTTATAACTGTTTTTTATCTTGGAAATTCCCGTTCTATCTTATGAGCTCGCAGCTCACTAGCTCACTAGTTCATTGCTTACTAAAAGGAAAAGAAATATGATGAGTAAGCTATATTTACATACAGGTTCAATTACTTCTAAAATAATTAGGCAATATATCATGTTATGCACGAGACACATTTTAATTTAATAAATAGACCTTCATTGAATGATGCAATAAACTATAATAATTATGATAGACTTTAATTTGATGACTAGACAAATTATAATAATTTGATTTATTATCAATGACATTTGATTTTTCTTTTATTAATATATGACCAGTTAGGTACATGGTTGCATAAATCGGAATCGGAATCGGAATCGGTTTTCCAGTGAATCGGAATCGGAATCGGAATCGGTCTGAATCGGCCAGGAATCGGTTCAGTTGAATCGGTCCAAATTAATTTAATCGGTTATATATAATAATTTGATAATTCATAATATAAATATATTAAAATTAGGTATTGATGTTATTTTGATATTATTCTGTGTATTATAGTTTATGATATTTTTAAATATTTTTTAAGATTTTTTTAAATTATTTATAAATTAATTATTATTTTTGACTCGAGTTACACTCGAGTCAACTTTTAATTACGAGAATGCCACCCTCCCCTCCCTACCCCCGCCGGCGGCGAGCCCGGAGTCGGGGACGCACGGCGGAGGCGGAAACGGGGCGGCGGCGTGGTCGGACGGCCGTGGCGGAGCTGCGGCGGAAGCAGAGCGGAGGGCGGCGACCCCGGAGTCGGGGACGCACGGCGGGGGCGGAAACGGGGCGGCGGCATGGTCGGACGGCAGTGGCGTGGTCGGACGGCCGTGGCGGAGCTGCGGCGGAAGCGGAGCGGAGGGCGGCGGAGCGAGCGCGACGGCGGAAGCGGGGAGGGTTTTAAAAGCCAAATTACCATTTTACCCATGCTTAATTAATTTAATTAAAATCATACCTAGGGTATTTTAGTAATTTCGTAAAAAACCGATTCCGATTTAAATCGGCCGATTCCGATTCCGAGTTAAATCGGTCGGAATCGGCCGAAATCGGCCGATTCAGTGACCGATTCGGGGCCGACCGATTCGGCCCCGAAATCGGATCGGCATCGCGCCGATCCGATTTAAATCGGCCGATTCCGCACGGAATCGGCCGATTTTCTCAACCCGGATTTGGTATTGTAATAATAATTTATTAGATTCAATTTAACTATCAAATCCTATCATACGTATACATACACTTACATCCAAGCAAATTAACTATTTGCAGTTAGTGTGAATTGAATCTTCTCCATCTATGATCAATTACAATAATAAAATGACATTTTATTGATAAACTCATCGAGAATATTTTTAAGATAAATACCTTTATAATATGTCCACTCTGGCTTCGTAATGTTATGTGCGATTAATAATGTAGAAATGAGTGCACGAGCATACAAGCACGAGAGTCTATAAGAAATATCTTATAAATCACCGACATCTTTTAAAAAATTTAACATGTCACTTAACATATTATACTTATTTACAAATCTAATTGCATATTAAATAATTAATTTGGTCACAATAAATACTCTAAACACAAATCCACTCCATAAAGAAAGATTAGGGCTTGGTCAGATCAAATAAATAAGGGTGAGCATTTAATCAATTCAATTCAATTTTGAACCAAACTAATCAAATTCCGGTATGCAGCCAAATTTTAAAACTGAACCGAATTGAAATATTTTAGTTAATTCGGTTTGGTATCTAAATAACCGAATTATACTATAAGCTATAAAAAATTATTTCATTATTTAATTAAATTATATAATTATTTTAGTGAACATATGTATTTACTAAGTAATTTAAATTGTATATATCATATTAAATAAATAAAATTTAATCATATAAATATTTTAACTTTTTGATAATTAACATAAAATATAAATTTAGAAATATATTTTTTAAAATTGATTAATTCAATTATCCAAGTTAATTTGGTTTTAAACTGAAATATCAATATGCACATCGGGTTCTTTACCAAATTATTTCAAAACCAAATTAAAATGCTAATTCGAGTTTAATTTCAGATTTCAAGTTTAACTAAATTATGATCACCCGGGACAAGGATCAACCTATCTTCCTCCCATTCCTCTTAGACCCGGTCTACGAGAAACAAAGGTCCAACAGAAGGGGAGGTGACACCGGAGTCCCTTTGGCCTACCGAGTACATCAAATCACTGTTGTACGAATCGGCCGATTCCGTGCGGAATTGGCCGATTTAAATCGGATCGGCGCGATGCCGATCCGATTTTGGGGCCGACTCGGTCGGCCCCGAATCGGCCGATTTAAATCGGAATCGGTTTTTTTAATGAAATTACTAAAATACCCTAGGTATGATTTTTATTAAATTATTTAAGCATGGGTAAAATGGTAATTTGGATTTTAAAAACCTAAAATCAAACCCGCTCCCCCACGCCGCCGCCGCTCGTCCGCCCGCCGCCGCCGCCCGTTTCCGCCCTCCGCCGTGCTCCCCGACTCCGGGCTCGCCGCCGACCGGGCTACCGACCTCGCCGCCGACCTCGCAACGTCGCCGCCGAAGTGTGGCCCGGACCGAATCGGGCTGTGACGCACGAATCGCTGCGACTCGCCGCCGACTCACCGCCGCTCCGGGCCGCCTCGCCGCCGGCTGCGGGCCGCTGACTGTTCGTCCGACCGGGCTGCCGACATCCTCCGACATCACCGCCGCGAGACTCGCCGCCGACCGGGCCGGCGGCGGCGGTGGCGGCGCGGGGGTAAAGAGTGGCATTCTCGTAATTAAAAGTTGACTCGAGTCTAACTCGAGTCAAAAATAATAATTAATTCTAAATAATTTAAAAAAAATATTTAAAAATATTTAAAAATATCAGAAACTATAATACACAAAATAATATCAAAATAACATCAACACCCAATTTTAATATATTTATATTATAAATTGTCAAATTATTATATATGACCGATTAAATTAATTTGGACCGATTCAACTGAACCGATTGTTGGCCGATTCAGACCGATTCCGATTCCGATTCCGACTCCGTGGAAAACCGATTCTGATTCCGATTCCGATTCATGCAACCATGCATCAAATTGGAGAGGTCAGTCCCCTGATTGAAGAACACTACAGCCATGCAAGGCAAGGTCTAAAAAATTGAAAAAACCATCCAACTAACCCACTCCAATACAATGAAAACCATTTAACAGTTGAAAAAGAGATTTTTTTGGCAACAACCGAACCAAATCTCAATGTATTCTTCTATTATTGGGTTTACACATGTACATACGTCTGATCTTTTGCAACTCCCATGTCTGCAATTTGGTCTCAGCCAAGTGTGAGTTGAAGAAATCAGCCATGCAAAATTGAGGTTTGGCTTTGGGGCCCATATTAAGTCCAATAATGCATTTGTGGTGGCCCACAGCTAGAAAACTAGACCGACTGGGCCCATGACTAGGTCCCAACCTTGGATATTGGGCTGGTTATCTATAATTCTTTTTCTATCATTTTCCTCAGTCTCTCTCCCTGTGCTTCTATGATTGGTCATGAATGTGCAGCTTATGCAAGTTGTTCTTCATATGTATGAATCATCAATTTAAACTACATCTTAGAAGTTGATAGATACTTGTTTTTGGGTGTTTCGTATTTTGTTTTATTGGGCAATGTTTACGAGTGTTTTGCCTTGCAACGTGTTCTTGTCTTTTTGGACTTTGATTAGCTTCATGAAAGCCAACCACTGTGATAATGTCATAGCTAATAACCATAACTAGTTCCATGACTTGTATTCATTGTCTCTATTCCATTTTGATTATGGGTTTTCAATGGAAGAAATCAATTTTGTTTGGACGAATATACATTACTACTTTGAAATTAAAATTGGACAATTGCCTGTTTATTAAAATTGTTTTTGACTTGTCAGTTTATAGATCACGTGTATATAATGTAATATTGTAGCTTGGCAAGAACTGCTGCAAACAAATGAATATCTTATCAGTAATGAAGATTTTAAGAACCTTGGGGTTCTGTGAATGAACTCAAAAGGTCAGAAGTTGAAACCCATTTTATCATTTATTCACATGAATGGCAATAATTTGAGGAGGAAATGTTCAATGAATTATATTTACTCATGAGGAGCAGAATGGAAAGAAAGAAACTACTTATGGACATGACTCTGACCAAGAAGATCATAATAAAAAATAGCTAGTGACACTGGTAATTACTTCATCTTAATTTCCAGTGCATGCGAAAGATCCATTAAAGTGATCTATCAATCACTCGTATTTCCTCAAAAGGCTTAAAGTGCCGAAGACTATGATCATCAGAAAAGAGCAATTCCAAGCATCGATAATGTAATGATGGTACTCACCCATTTACGGATAGGTACCTGCTTATTTATCACATAACGTGGAGATTATAACATAATTATCTAAGAGGCACATTTAATTCAGAAAAACAACAAATACTTTTTTTAACATGAACCAGAGCCATCATTTGCCAGCCACAAAAGCGGTCGATAAACTTTAACATTACTTGAATTTCGAAAAATTAATCGATTGAATCGCCTTGTTCAAAAGGAAAATGAGACATTAATTTGCTATGTTAGGATCAAATGGGTATTTCTCCAATCATTTGGGAAGATCATTACATTAAGAAAAAAGGGTTTGCTTAGAAAGTTTAGGAAAATGAAAAAGTAAGGGAGGTTGACCTTTTATATAAATAAAGTCCCCACTTGGTGGGAGCAATTAGGGTTACAATAAATCAGACTAGCGGCACCGTGCATGGGAATTGGGATTGTTTCTAGTTGCGTGGGCAGACTTTGAATTGTAGATGTGACTTACTAACCACATAGTCCCCAGCCATTTATTGTACCCTTTCTACATCTAATTGCAATGGGCATTTATCAAATGCTACCCTTCACAATTCGCCCTAGTAAGTGACAGCTAAAAACGTGATGTGTTTTGTGCCCTTGGGATCTTGAAAGCTCTACACTTAACAATTTTACTAAATATTAGTGCCAAGAAATTAAGATACTTGGTCATACCAACTTTTATCATTTCTTTCTCTTGAATTAGCCAATATATGATTTGAGTGTGGTTAAAATTCATATTTGGTTATATGAACTTAAAATGGATTAATTATTTTTTGTTTTTTTAACGAAATGAATATACTTTTTTGGAGTTAGCTTGCCAGCATGGGGATGATGATAGGATAAGGTTTGTATGTGTAGAAAGAAGGATTGAGATAGAGAGAAAAAGGGTGTGAAAGGGAAATCAATGTCAAGCTAAGGTTTACATCGATAGACTATCATTTATGAGAAGGTCACTTCTTGACTTCCATCGAACTGTTAGAGGTAACCTTTTTGACTATGTTATTTTCTATCATATTAATATCCATAATTAATTTTGAACCACATAACTTTAGTCAGCTTCCTGTGCCAGGGTTCACACACTTATTAGTGGTCCATTTTTAATCAAATTTTACTATTAGTTAAGAAATAATTCATTAAATTATTCATTTTTAATATTTCTTGGTTAATTCTATTATCATCAAATATTACAACAAACTCAACGTAGAAATCCTATGATTGGTGTGAATTACTTTAATTTGTCGAATTTAATTATATATTCGATTATATTTTTCAAAATCCACTAATTATGGTAATTTGAACCAATAGAGAATTTATTACAGTGTGACAAATGCTATAATAAATCTACTTCTAATACTCTGTTAGACAGTTTTTAATCACATTGCGAGAAATATTTGGGACGCACATTTTTTTAGTTAACAGAGTTAAGTGGGAAGTCGAATTCTCAACCCCTACGCTAACAAGCTATATCATAACTACTCCGGCATCGACTCTTAGTTAAAGGTGTAATTGATAATCTTACCATTGCCTAGCTATTTAATTTAATTATCAGTTCCATATAGCAAATTCAAGGACCAGTGAGGACAACCCATTAATTTTCTACCTTATTAATCATGGGGCCAAGGTTTTCCATGTGCACTCACCAAGAAATTGATGTAATACATACATACAGGCAAACAAGCAAGGTAGCAATGCACCAATATTGTTAAAAGCCTGGACGAGTTTTAGACCTATTCAATTAGATATAAAACTATATAAATTGATTTTGTGGGGCCTTGTAACAGTTACCTTGTCTTCCATAAAACCGAATATAAAACGAAGATCATGCATAATGAATTTTAGAGGCTGACCCATGTTGTTGGTCAATGTAGTCTCGTTACTTGTGATTTGGTGCAAAACAAATGAGCTTAGTCAATCAATGTAACTCATTTGTGTATCATCTTCCAAGGCAATATATTAAATTCAATCAATTTAAAAATTGTAAGCATCAAAGTGACTTGATAATATAAGATAAAAAAGTGGTTGAGTTGGATTCTTTAGAAAATTAAATGAAGAAAAAGACTTTCAGCTTGTCCCTTTCCCCATTGGAATACAGTGTTTCTTCTTTGATGCTAAAGATTTGCCCATTGCATAATCTATATATTAGTATGGAATTAATACTTAGCATAAAAATATGTAATAGTACTACAATGCAAAAGAAAAAGAAAAAGAAAAAAACATTTTCTTTCGCTGAAAATTCTTGTCCCACTGTTACTATGCTAAAGAGAATCATGTTATGCTATGTTCGCACAATTTGATATTATATATATAAGAATATAGTAAGTTGCAAAGCAGACATTTTACCATACCTCTAAAAGATGGACCTTTAGATGCTCATCTAATATCTTGAAGTCTATATCAGTAAAGTGGTATATATGTTGCCTATACATTTTGCATATATAATGCTACAAAGTTATTGATTGTGTTTAACATTAGTGGTAACTTTAGGATGGCCCACGAGAAATTAACTTTTCTAGGTTTTATATTTTGGCCAATGATAATTTTTATGGAGTTTTTTAATAATTTCTAAGAATTTAGAGGCAAATTATGAAATTGCACATAACACTACAAAAAATTTCAAACTTAGGCAAGTGAAAGTGTGGAGTATATTTTAAGTTATCGAGGGCTATATTACCGTGGGGGAAAGTATAACTGCAAAAAATTTTAAAAACAATAGAAAAATATATACAAAGTATATATACTCGAGAACAATAAGATTTGTTGACTATATTGTAGTAGATATATGTTTAAGATATTATTTCACAAATTTTAAAATTATATTGTGGACATTATTTTTCCCCCTAGGTCAATCTCAAATATACTCTTCGGTTTATTGTGTAAAAAAATAATATTTTTTTGCAGTATAATTTTATTATTTTTTATACAAAAACTAAATCAAATCTATAGGTTTTATCCAAAAGTTTTTAGAAAATAAAATCTAAACAGAGCTAATGAAATGCATAGTTGTGTGAAAGACAAGATTAAATGAATTTGGTGATTGATGAACCTGTACTGTTACTCATTTTTCAAGTTGTAATCAATTTGGCTTTTCAATTCCCATGCGTGCACACACATGTAGGCCATTTGTCCTCTGAATCTCAATGCTCACAGCTATTAGCATTTAGCACTTGAGCCACGGGGGAGTACAGTAACATTTATAACAAGGCCACAAACTTAACATACATGAGCTGCAAATATGTTCCAATGACATGCAAGAATGCACCTAATAATTGTTCAATTGAATAAAAACTTTTGACAAGAATTCCTTTGTAGATCTTCCTAAGCCTTCATATTGGGATCTTGTGAAGAAAAAACAAAAAAAGTAAAATCCCCTCATCTTGAAATTAATTGTATGTAAAATTTGAGACAATAATTACATGCCTCTAATTTTATGTGCTAGAAAATATTCCTAAAATGATTATCAAATCTCAATTCTATAATAGTTTGATTTATTTTTGTTATTTTTGTTGTATTTTAATTGGTTAAATATCTGACTAATTTTTATCAAAGCACGACGTCTTTTAAATTCTCTTTTACTAATCAGAGTAGAAATGCATTTGAGCATGTTCATTGATTTAATTTTAAATTGTCGACAATAAAAATGATACCACATCATGGGTTATATTGAATGATCAAATGGATAACTCATGGAGGCCAATGAGTTCCAAACTGTGGTCCAAAAATCCATATATATAATATGTACGCCTACCCTCCAAGTTAATCAACACGTAGCACTTACTACAAATTAAAGGCGTGCGATGCAAACGTATTGTATAAACAATAAACTAACACATGAAGAGTTGGTCTTAGTAGTTTCTCGTCACATCATCCCCCTACCAATTGAATAACACATTTGTGGAATTTGCTAGAGGCTTCAAGAAAACATGGCGAGCTCAAGAAGCTGTCCAGATGATAAGGGAGAAGATCGACCAAAGACCTGATCAAGATCAAAGACTTCAACCATTCTTTGTCGACACATTGTATGACTACAATAGTTGCCTTTCCATGAAGGTAATGTTTGTATATTTTTGTGGGTCAGATGACTTGCTGATCTTTTACATATGTTCACACTTACAAATACTTGGGATTTTGCATAGAGATGGGCAGTTGTTAGGTTGATAAAAGACGCTTGATATTATAAATGCGATTGTTGTGCCGACATAATTCGTGAATAATCTTCTTATTATCATGAAGGATGGGTGATGGTTTCTACATAGTTGATATTTTCAGCATATGAAATTCTTGATTGTGGCCTGAATATGAAAGAAAGTTATTTGCCAATGGAGTTTTGTGATGTATTATGCCCGACGTAGTTGGTACTATAGTTAATACTTAACGGTGAAGAGCAACCATTGTAGCAAACTGGGTTTAGTTTTGCATAACAAAGCCAAATGTAAGCTTTACCGACAGCAATGTTATTGGCTTAGACATTTGTGGATAATTTCCCTATACTTAATGGAATCATGTAGTACCGACCCTTATCACCCACGTTCTCATTCTCATCCCATGTTATGAAATAAAAATATGTATTAATCATGATCAAGAAAATCTAATTATCTAGTTATAGGAAGACGTGAGTGAAGGACCTCGGCACATCTTTCATATTTTATCACAACTATATCTTTTTGAATAGATTCATGTGCGTAAGAACAGCAGATTAATAGACAAGTAAAAACATATGATTTTTATTTTTTATGTTTTGACAATTTCAAGCTCAATTATGCCAAACAAAAATTAGTTTTTTAAAAAAATTACTAGCTCGAGTTCAAACCAAGTTGGCTTGGAGCTAGCCTCTATGCAAGCCGAATGTAAAAATATTGTGGGTTAACAAATTTTGTTGTCTACATGACAAATTGATTATCTAATGAAAGATAAAAGGCTAATTCTGGCTTGATTTGGATTAGGACAACAGATGGCTTGTCTTCTGGCTTATTCCACTTCTAAAAGACTAAATTTTGTGAATCCAGAAAAAATGGTACGGTTCTGTTCGTTCATGAGTTGTCTCAAATGTTGTGAGTCGCTTTGAAAAGAAAATTAAGTACTGTATAAAGAGTCAAATCTTTTTCTTTTTTGATGGGAAATATTGATGATAATTCTCATTTGAAGACAAACAAATTACAAAATGCGACGAGGCACAAATAGTTCCCTCGTTTTGCAATAATATATAGTTAAATAGCCATCAACCGGACACTTTTTTTTAATGTTTTCCGAGTTAGGTGTTTTAGTTATGGGCCTTGTACATTTTTAAACAAATTTTAGGCCCATCACTAAGCCCATAATTTTATGGGCTTATTAATATTTATTTAACTTAAAATTATTATTATTATTATTGTTTAATTAAGAGTATAATTTTACTTAAATTAAAAATTTTAAAAATACTGGTCCTTAAACAAGTCAATAGGTCATTTAATACTTCTTAATTTAAAATTATTATTATTATTTTTTAATTAGGAAAGGGATCGAGTATAGATCTACCTAAATTATAAATCATAAAAATATTGATAAATAAATTGATATTTAATATACATATTATTATTTTTTATTATTAGGAAAATTGTGAAGCATAAATCTATTTAAATTAAGAATTTTAAAATATTGATACTTTAATAATTATATTATTCGAATTAAATTTATTATTTAATATATATTCTTAATTTAAAGTTTTAAAATTTTAGTTAATTAATTAATTAATTATTTATATCTTGTTTAAAAATAAATTTCATGTAATTATTAAAAACTTTACTTATTAAAATTACTTTTAATATTTGTATGCAACTATTGGTTTTTGCTAAATTAAATAAATATTCATTAAATAAAAGTTGATATATTTTAATATATATAAAATATACAACTGAAAATAAATTTGATATTTAATATACATCCTATTATTATTATTATTATTATTATTATTTATTAGTGATTTTAAAAGATTAATAATTTAATCGTTATACTATTCGAATTAAATTAACTATTCAATATACATTCTTAATTTATATTTTTTTACAAATTTTATTTAGTTAATTAAATAATTAATTGTTTATATATTATTATTTACTATTAAGAAAAAACTTAGAGGATGATTTTATATGAATTAAAAAATTATAAAATAAATTTCATATAATTATTAAAAATTTTACTTATTAAAATTAAAATTACTTTTAATATTTGTATACAACTATATTTTTGTTGCTAAATTAAATAAATATTTATTATTTTTATTTTAAATAATATAGTAATATTTTTTGAAATTAATCTCTTATATTTTTAATATATGTTATATTAATAAATTTTAAATGTACTTTATGCATAGTGGAGGTTCATGGCTAGTTATTATTGTTAGAGACTTACACTTCGAAAGATGCATTTATGGTGATTATGTGAATATGATCTTCTAGGGTAAATAAAAAAGTTGTAAAATCCATGCCTCAATTCAAAGTTTTACATTAGTGAACCAGTCAATTCAAGCCGAGTTAGCTTCATAATATGTGTGTTGAGCTTAGGTCACCCATTCCCTATCAGCGATAAGGGTCAAGTGTATTATAATATATGATGATAACGTTAAAAAAATGATGATAAATGAGTTATTAAAATATATTATGATAGCATGTAGTTTTTTATATTTGATTGTAGAATTATTTTTAGGGCAAATTAGGACACATTATGTAAGAGTATGAGTGGGATATTAGTTGTACAATGTGTCATTTTAATGTTATTGAATGTATTATATTTTATGGGATTTTTTAATATTTTTTGGATTTTTTTGAATTGATTAGGAGTTAATTATTATTTTTGACTTTAGTCGGAGGCAAGTCAGTCTTTATTCACGAGCTTGCCACCCAAACCCTCCCATGATGCTTCCCCTTCCTCACCCCGATCGCCACCCTAAGCACTGTTGATTGACTTTGTCAGAGCTCTATCGTGTCATCCTCTACCATCCCTATCGCCTCTGGCCTCCACGACGCCCTAATGTAGCAACCTCACACTGTGTCTTGATAGTGATTCAGCCGTCACTGCACTGCTTTGCCATCATTGTGCCGCCGTTGACCCAAATACCTTTCCCCCTTCCTGTGCGCCACTGTTGAGACCGGCCAAGGGCCGATTAGGCAAGTTGACCGACCCCGGCGGACCCATGGCCATTGTTGGCGATCATCACCACTGCCATCGCCCTTGCTATCACTATAGTCGCATCGAGCTCGCCGAGCTAATGTCGACCCACAACCTAGAACACCTTGCTAGAAAAGTAGGTAGAAAGCCATCGAAAATTGCCAGAAAATCGGATTTGATATAATTTATTGAAAATCGTTGGATTTTTGCCAGATTCCTCTAACCAAACTCGATTGAACTTTGGACGTCACCGGGTGCCAAATTCGAGTCCTGAACCATATAACAAACCCTAGTTGTCGTCGATCGTCGACAACACTAGGTATAATTAACTCCAACCTAATTATTTAAAATTAATAATTATTAGCACAACATGCTAGGATTTGATTGATTGACATAATAAATTATTTTTATTGTAAAAAAAATGAATTTGTGTGATTTGAATGATATGAAATAAATGTCAATGAACTAATTAGATAAATTAAGTATGAATTGTTAATTAACTGTAACATTGCCTGGAAATCATGATGTAAATTGATGTGAGTGTTTGATTGAGTGTAGTATTTAGTATGTGTGAATGCATCGTTCAGATAGCGGACGTTAGCTTTTAATTAATTGCTACTGTGGTGACTGTACGACGATGACTCTCACTACGTCGACCACTGAGACTGGCACACTGGTCTCTCCTGGTTGCATGGTAGTCTCCGGTCGACTAAATACTGTGTCACTGTGACTATAGCTGAGACTGTCTTGTCTGGGCAATGGATGAGATGGGGCCCTAACCTGCATCCTACGAGTCTATTTCACCATCCTGCTAGTAATCCTTCCTCTAACCTGAACACTTTGTCACACTATTGATTGGTAAGAAAATCTTTAACCTAAAAATATTAAGACAGAAAAATACTTGTCGGCACAACTCGTAGCAGTTTTTGTATATATATAACCTATAATATATCTACTATCTTCATCAACCAAGGGTTAGCTTTAATACCAATACTATAACACCCCGTTTTGGTTCACCCGCGAACCAACTTGGAAATGCTACCGGCGACCAAACTATTCACTAATCTACTTGATTCGGTTAAATTGATTCGGATCTAACCTCGATGTTTCAAGATGGTATTGCAAGCATTCAATGCATGGATGAGTTGCTTAGGAGCTATGGTAGTTCTAAACGGATGCTATGATATGCAAGCAAACCAGATAAGTGAAAAGTTCAAAGAAAATAATTATTTTTGAAACAAACCAGATAAAGTCTCTTCTAAAAGTGTAATAGGGACCACCCTATTAATAACAAACAATATATATATATATATATAATAATAATAATAATAATAATAATAATAAAATATAGAGAACGTAGCAAAAATATATGTTTTTTCTCAATATTTTAATTTTATTTATTTATGATCGTCTAAGTCAAGTCTAAACTCCATTGCTCAACTTGTTCATTTTTATTTACAATTTTCAATCACATGCAAAACGTTTTATCAATTTATAGAAATAACATTCAATTCACATCATTCACAACAATTTATCATTTAACATCATCAATTTTATTCAGCAGGTACATATGTGCATAATTGCATTGTTGCTCCTCTCTAGTCCCGACAATATTCAATTCTCGAGATTCTCACCTACATAGATAATCAGTAAAGAGTGCTACTGGTCTATAAATAACTAATAACAAACTGGCACAGGAGAGCTAACTCTCTTGTTAAAGTAAAACATTCTTATACTTTTCATATACACTCTCATAATGATACTAATTAGAAGCCGTTGGCCTCAACTCGATAGTGTCCCATTCTATCTCATCGCATTCATTGGCAACTTTAAAATTATCCCTTGCGAGGGAAAAATCAATTTCAGTTCTTTCAGTCTTCTACATCCTCCATATCACTCTTGATCCTGAGCATAGAAGCTGAGTACTCTCAGGTATACTCCTTCAGTACCCTTTGAAACCACAAGTTTAGACATATGCCACATTGCAATATTCGTAAACCTCCACACTTTTTCGGGTTTGAGGAACTCAAAGGTGGAGTTGTCAAGATCCCTCGGGAATGGAATGACTCGCTCACTAATCTGGAGCCTACTTTGACTAACATGCCCCTGCTCGCTTAGCACGGTTGTCAATTTTCTCATGTTCCACATCTCACTGAAAACTCGAAAAAACTACATGTACATAAGCCTAGGAAGGTTGTAACATAATAGGCCCAAAAGTATCATGATCTAAATTTGAGTTTTCGAAAACAAACTTGGGGGATCACATTCTAGAGGGTTATTAATCCTAACATTTGTGTGACTAAATGACCCGTGTGGAGTGGGATGCA
This sequence comes from Piper betle, assembly GCA_033002965.1. NCBI lineage: Eukaryota > Viridiplantae > Streptophyta > Magnoliopsida > Piperales > Piperaceae > Piper > Piper betle. The sequence goes on along the minus strand of JAURVB010003124.1, from coordinate 88,495 downwards.
ATAAATCCACCACTTGACACGACGCTTAACTGTTAAAATAAATTATGTAGAGTATAGAAGTCCAACCAAAAGTGAGTCCTAAATGGACTTTGTAGAAGCTCCAATTGTGTCCATGCACCTAAGCGGTGAAGTCCTACTCTGTACCTAAACATCAAAATAAAAGCTACGCTATGATGCATTCACACATTCTATAACACACAAACATCAAAGTACTTATCACATCAAATCACACACATCAATCCATATCAAAATTTTCAACGCTACGTTGCATTGATTAACAATACTTGCTTAATTTACTTAATTAATGCCTTAGTATTTATTTTAATACAATTCAATCACGCAATTCATCTTTATTCACAATAAAAATATTTATCACGTCAATCAATCAAATCCTAGCATAATGTGCTAATAATTATGGCGGTGGTGAGGGTGGCAGCGGCGGCAATGGCCGTTGGTGGCATCATCGAGTCGGCAGGGGTCAGTTGGCTTATTCAATTGGCCCTTGGCTGGCCTCAGCGGTGACCCTCGGTATGGGGGAACAGTCGGGGGTTGAAGGGGGAGGGTGTTGGTAGCATGGCGGAGCCGGAGTGGAGTGGATGGTGGCGAATCGGCGTCAAAATGTGTGACGCTAGGGCGCGGCGTCTAGACGTCGTGGAGGTTGGACGATGGCTAGTGAGTGGGGAAAAGTTTGACGATGGCCTAGTGGAGGTTTGCGATGTTGATCGGGTTAAACGTCGGGAATTGGGGTGGCAATTGGGGGTTTTGGGAAGAAAAATCGTGAGGGAGGGTTCAGTGGCAATTTTGTGAATACAAATTGATTTGACTTTGACGCAAGTCAAAAAATTTAACTAACTCATAATAAATTCTAAAACAAATTTAGAAAATCCTATAAAATATAATAAACATGATAACATCACAATGACATGTTCTATAATTAATAACCCATCCAAACTGCTATACAACACATCCTAATGCGTTATTTGGCTTAAAAATAATTTTATGATGAAATATATATAAAAAATAACTGCACAGTATTATATACAATGATAACTCATTTCTCATCATCTTTTTGATGTTATCATTATATACTCAGGTATACTTGACCCTCATTACTCATAATACACAACTGGCCTTGACTCAGCACGGGGGTCATAAAACTGGCTTGACTTGAACCAATGGTTGAACTGACGGGTTTGCTAATGTAAAACTCTAACTCAAATAAAAAATTTTACAACATGTTTAGACTTGTGGATTCAAAGGGTATTGAAGGGGCCAACTTGATAGTACTTGGCCTCTGTGTTCAGGGCCAAGAGTGATATGAAGGATGTAGAGGGCTTTAAGATAATTGATTTTCCTGTGCAATGGATAGTTTGAAAATGCTAAGGTATTTAACATGTCAGAATGAGACACTATCAAGCTGAGGCTAATGGCTCCTGATTAGTGCCCTTATGAGTGATTCTAATGAAGAAGTATATGAATGATTTCATTTAACAAGAGTGTCAGTTCTCCCATGCCAGTTTGATTATTAGTTATTTTTGGACCAATAATACTTGTTATTGAGGTTTTTGTATTATATATGTATGTGAGAACTATAATAATTAAGCGCTGTCGGGACTGTAGAGGAGTAGCAATGCAACTTGCACAAATGTACGTGTTGAGATGGAATGACAATGTGTTGTGAAAATCTACTTTGTATTTTATTTTGGATGAATAATATGATGTTTATTGTAGGAATTGTTGTGTGAAACTGTGATATGATCTGTGTGTTGATTATTATGAATAGAATTGAACAGGATAAACTAATGGGATCAAGACCTGACGCAACAAGATAAAGATGATTATAATGTGAATGTTGTATGAGAGACATGATATTTTAGCATCATTTTACGTTTTTATCATTATATATATATATATAAATAAATAAATATATATATATATATATATATATATATATCATATATATATATATATATATATATATATGGGATCACTCCTGTGCGCTGCCTTGTTTGACAGCATTTGGCAGCGCACAGGAGTGATGGCCATTGTATTGGAATCCAACAGCCACCACCCCACCACTGCATTTTCCCCGTTCCCCCTCCCCCAGCCGGTTTCCACTCCCCACCACCCCCTCTCCCGTAGCCGACACCCCAACCTTGTCCCCCCCCTAGCCGGTTTTGATACTCGACCGAGCTCCTCCACAACGGCATCCTACTTAACCCTTCGACTTTTACCTAGAGTGCGACACCGGCCTAGACAACTCCTTCCCCCTCCCTGCATGGTGGTGCAAATGATGGCGACAACAAGGTCACTAGCGGCGGTGGTGGAGCAAAAATTGAGGATATCCGTTAGTGGGGGAGAAAACGGGGTCGGTGAAGAAAAATAAAAACGATGACAATTTTGTACTAAAAATTTAACTCGTTTTTAACTCGAGTCAATATCACGAAATAAATCCAAAAAAATATTAAAAAATTTATAGGTTGCTAGGTGGCGACAACACTAGTCAGCGGCATTGCTGGTTGGCAGCGAGTGGCCTACGGGGAGGTCGCTAGCGTTGGGGTGGCGCGGTGAAATAGTGGAGAAGGTGGGGGGGGGGTGTGGGGCGGTGAAGAAATGCATTTAGTTGCAGGGTAGTTTCATAACAAAAATTTGACTCGCTCATGACGCAAGTCAATATTATAAAATACATTTCAAAAAATATATAAAAACATAGTAAAATATCATAAAATAAGATATTAGGTTGGGGGAAAAAAATGTGTTTAGTTGTGGGATAGTTTCATAATAAAAACTTGACTCACTCCCGACTTGAGTTAATATTACGAAATACATCCTAAAAAATATTAAAAAATACAGTAAAATATCATAAAATAAAATATTAGGTCAGGGAAAAGAAATGTGTTAAGTTGCGAGGTAGTTTTATATTAAAAACTTGACTCGCTTCCGACTCGAGTTAATATAATGAAATACATCCCAAAAAATATAAAAAATACAGTAAAATATTATAAAATAAAATATGCTCCTTACTCGAGTCAGGAAGCTGGGGGTGACGGGAGCGATAGATGCAGGTGAGGGCAGTGGGGGGTGGAAAAAGGGGTGGAATGCGGGGGTGGATGGTGGCCGTTGGATTCTAATCTAACAGCCAACACTCCTTATGTGCTGCCAAACAAGGCAGCGCACGGAGTGATCATATGTATATATATAATATTTGTTGTTGGCAAGGTAATTTCTATTGCACTTTTAAGGAGATTCTGTCCGTTTTATTTAAAAATTGTTATTTTTTAAACTTTTAGTGAGTTTGTGTTGTTTTAAATATGGTTGAAATATCATACCATTCATCTAGGACTACATTAGAACATAAATATCTTATACATATATTGAATATTTCTATCACTAACTTGAGATGCCGATGGTAAATCTAGTTTGGCTTAATTGAATTAATTAGATTAGCGTGCGATTTGGCCTTGGTAGCATTTTTGGTTTTGGTCGCGGGTCAGCCGAATTGCGGTGTTACAAAAGCAAATGACACATTGTTAAACATAATTAAGCAACTGCCAAATTTCATGCATTGATTAATTTACAAAGCTTAAGCTGTAATGAATGCGTGATAGTTTTGAAGTATTATTCTAGTGCCTTTATAAAACCTCATGTTTACGTACATCATATTAGTTTTAAAAGTTTTTAAGAGGTGGAGACATCAGACATGAATGAATAATGAAAGTTGATTTGCAAGAGATAGTTGGCAGTCGAGAATTTTACCCTTTCAATTTAAACGGAAAGAACATAGTGAGAAAAAAGCAAAGCTTGTCTTACAATTTATAATATAACAAATAATTTTTTGTGTTTGCTTGTGATAGTATGAATATATATATATATATATATATATATATATATATATATATATAAAATATTTGAGATATTAGATATTTTTTCGTGTAAAACTAGCTTTAACAGACAGTGCAAGCTTGTATAGAAGAAAATAAATAAAACAATATATATATTTGCATTTTGAATTTTGCAATTTTTTGCATTTTGCAATTTTTTTGTTTTGATCAAAGGAGAAAAATAAATGAGACCCAATGAGTAAGAGTCCTAATATATATATATATAACCATCTCCCACTTTGATGGGCCCAAATTAAAAAATCGATAAAACGGCCCATTTGTGAAGCCCAATCCCTTATTATTATACTCTGGCAAATTAGGGTTTCCTCTGTTCAGGGTTAGGGTTTCTCTCTTGGGCGATCCCTTCCGAGAAGAACCGATCCGCTGCCATGGTTCTCAAGTACGTCCGTCTCCTCCTCCCTCTTCCCTCACCTACGTCTCTTCGTCGATTTAATCTCGAAAGTTTGCATCTTTGTTCGTTTTGTGCTTATTACAGAATTCATCTTTGTGTGCTATGGTATGTTTGATGATTCGGTTGCCTTTGTTGAAATTGACAGTTCAATCTGTTGAAAATGCGAATTCTGTGCATCTGCTTGATTAGAAAATTGAACAACGACTACGGAGGTTGTAGAGGTTGATCTTCAATGCGTTGATGTTGTTTTGGCTCTTCCTAGCAAGTTGTTGTGTATACGCTTGTTTATATGTAGTAGCGATGTTAGTGTGAGGTTTGTTGCTCGTGGTGTTACTTGATTTGGGGACTTCTGTATGTTTGAAACCTGATGTGATGCCGGACGGTTTTGTAAGCTGTTTAACATCTGCTTATGAAAATAAGATGTGGAAATAGGGAGTATGAGTTATTGGACAATGCTAATGTACCTAATTCGTCTCTGCGCGTAATTATTTGCTTTGGTTAATATTTAAGAGATAAGATATATGAAGTGGGCATTTTGATTTGAATGGAATTGGTTACTGTTCAAGAATCTGCTATTCAAAATTGCTCATTTTTGCCGCAAGTGGTGCTGAATTTTGTGAATGTCTATCTTTTATGTTCAGGACTGAGCTCTGCCGTTTCAGTGGCCAAAAGATATACCCAGGAAAGGGTATCAGATTTGTTCGGGCTGATTCCCAGGTAGATGATTTCTCATAATAATGCAACATGTTCATATGACTTTAGTCTGTTAATCTTTTTGTGAACATTTGCAATGTTTTCACGGAGGCACTAATTTCTTCTAAGTCAACTTTGTTTTAGGTTTTTCTCTTTGCTAATTCAAAATGCAAGCGCTACTTCCACAACAAGCTTAAGCCATCAAAGCTCACCTGGACTGCAATGTACAGGAAGCAGCATAAGAAGGTAAACTAGTTTTGTGTTTCTATTATGTGTTGCGACCTATTGTTTTGGTATAAGTGTTTTATGTCTTAAAATGAATTTTGTGGTTCACTCTTGTATGTAAGAGTTGGAGTATTTTATGCTTTCTGTAGTGCCCTAGAGGATTAATCATATGTTTGATCTTTTCAACCTACAGAAGATCTTTTCAGAAGTTTTTTGTGGTTAATTGTATAGAATGTTGCTATTTTTGATATATTGTCTTCTCGGTTCTTTATTTGTGTCATCTATTTAAGTTTGTTGCAAATTGTGGTGATCGATATTGTTATTCCCTGACCTGTGACTCTTTTCTATGGAAGAGAGATGCTTGGTAGTTCTGGTGTTATTTTTGTGTTTTTGAGATGATTTGGCAGTTTTTGGTATTGATGTCTTCCAATTTCGGTTTTTGCCATCTGAAGCCTGTTTTAGCAATAGGATCAGCAGTATTCACATCAACTGTTCCAAATACTAGCATGTGTGTTACCTTTAGGTCTACTTTGCAATGTTAGTTTTTCTTTCATGCAGAAATAGATCAATCAGACGCCTTTTCAAGTTCATATTTACTTTTATCCTTGCAGGACATTCATGCTGAAACAGTGAAAAAGAGGCGCCGTGCGACCAAGAAGCCATACTCCCGGTCGATTGTGGGTGCCACCTTGGAGTAATTCAGAAAAGGAGAACTGAGAAGGCTGACGTCCGTGATGCGGCCAGAGTAGCTGCTTTAGGTAAGGGAGTTCAATGCATAGTGTTGTCGTTGTTTTATTAATGTGTAAAGTTAATGCATCAAATAAATTTGTGCAGGGAAATCAAGGAAAGGATTAAGAAAACTAAGGATGAAAAGAAGGCTAAGAAAGCAGAAGTAACGGCTAAGGCCCAGAAGGGCCAGACGAAGAGCATCCCAAAAGGTTCTGCACCCAAGGGCCCCAAGCTGGGAGGTGGTGGAGGAAAGCGCTGAGCGGGATAATTTCTGTTGACAACATTTAGAGAACTGTTCGATGAGAGCTTAATTTGTGGACTCAAATGTATCTGTTTATCCCATTATGATATTTGGATAGAGGATGTTGGTGATTATCATTATGAACGTATTTGTTTTTGTTTCGTTTCCCTTTTTGAAACTTGAGAGAGAGGAGAAATTGGAGTCGCTCATGCAAAATTCCCATTTTCATCCTTCTTTTTATGGTTGCAAATGGTAAACAGTGTAATTTGCATTGATAGGCTTTGGTACGCATCAGAGTTCCTACTCTCTTCACAGTCAATGCCCATCAACTATTCTTTGAGGCGCTTGTCCGACGCCTTGTAGGGTCTGCGCTTTCGCTTGGCATATCTTTTTAATACTGCTTATGTCTTCACATAATCGATTAGGAGCGCGGTTCTATAATATATGCACAAATTTGGAGCAAGATTGGTTGTGTCTTAATTGTCAATAGGTCTAGCATTAAAGGTAATAATTTTAGAAAGGGGTCAGGGGCTGGTCTACGCTAGTCGCGAGGGTGGTGGACTTGTGTACAACTACCTCTAAACATCGCGTGGTAAATTATTTTCGTAGTGGCTAGCTAAGAAACCCGTTTTACTTACTAAGTTTTGATCCATATTTTTCTTTCCTACAATTTTTTTCATGTATATCAGCTCTCTCTTCATTAAGCTCAAAATCTCTTTCCATCATGAAGTGTATGAGATAATAAATTTCCCTTAAATGTAAATATAACACAGTCAATATACAGAGGATGTGTAAGTAAGATCACAACGAACTCTTCAACTTCATCACAACGAACAACTTACCTTCGAGATAATATAAGTTTATCTTGTAGTATATGCATGTTAAATGAAAGAGGAAGAAATGCAGTTATTCCATGGTCATCAAAATCTAAAGAAGCTATTCAATATTTGTTAGAAGATCTCTAACAAAGCGTGGTCTGAATAGTAGAACCCGAAGGTGGTGTTAAAAAGAGAGGAAGCAGAATCAAGTCAAGATGATACGAATAAGTCATTTTTATGTAAGTTAAAATTAAATGAAAAATCTAATAATCACAACGAATGTCAGCCATAGGACCTGTGCTGTGACACATGAAAGAAAATTTTTAGGCATGATTACGCGAGAACATTTTCAATAGAAGCCTTCACGTATGTTTGGCCAACTCAATCGTTGCCACCTTTGTTGAAGTCGACGAACTAAAAGGTTGTACATGTATCTTCTAGTTGTTCGTGTTCAGAGTCGCACAGTTGTATCTTGTATTATGCATCATTAATGGTGATGTTGCAAACTCGCAATGCAACCGGTTCTGCTGGTGAGGAGCATCCCCTCTATTGCGCTTGTCTGGTTTAAGCTTCACATTCTTTAGAGAGGGACATGGTTGGCACAATCGTTTCTTGAAAGAAAAACAGATAGGCTGAATTCACCATCACTTTGTACTCTGAAGCGTGCAATCATGCATACATTTGTTGAGAAGAAGAGTAGCGGACACAATTGCACTCGCCAAATATGTTATTTAGAAGCAAGGGAAGAGGCTAGCATGCACAGTCGAACACCCGCTCAATACTCCTGGTGAGATTTGGACAAAAAAATATTAGACAATTATCCTCATAAAATAATTTTTTTAATAGATGATTTTGGAGAAATGATGATAATAAAATGAAAAAAATATTATCACATGATTAAATAAAAATAATTTAATAACAAAAATACAGAAAAAAATTAAAAAAAATAACCGAAGTTTTTTAAAACTTTGACGAGAACAAAATTTAAAAAAAGACCAGAATTTAAAAAAACTAAGTACTGGCCGAATTACAAATAAGTTGGCGGCAAATTGGAAATTCCTAGGGGATGGATTCAATAGCCAATGGATAAAAATTCTCTAGAACTAATTATTCTTTTTGTTGAGCATTTCCAATGCAAATTGAATATCTATGCAAATTTCAAATTCGAGGATTAAAAAAATCCTTTTTAATGAAATGGATTCTGCATGCTATATTGTTAATGAGCTTTGGTGATCTGTGATGTGTTTATAAATGATATAAATATAAAATGGCAGATTTAACTACTACAGTATGCTCTCTAAGTAGAGCCATTAAACTTTTCAAAAACTTTGGATTTCTTAATAATAATTTTGCTACTCAATTCAAGTGGTTATCTCCATTTTAAGTGTTTGGTGGGCACTGGTGATTGGTGAAAATCATCCATTTGGGGAGATTGATGAAGCCCTAAACAGTAAAAATTGAAATGTATGGAAAGTGTTTAGTGTCAATGAGGTGATGAAAATCTGTTGTTGCCCACCTTCCTGCCTTCGCAAGGCTACCAACCACTCAACTTTAACCTTCCCCATTGTGAAGGCTTACTTTACTGTCATTTCCTCATAGGAACAATTATGCCCTATTCAATAATAGTTTCCAAATTATGGGAGGATGTGAAGTCTAAAAAGCCTCTTCCATACAAGTGAAAGGGCCGTGTTAATCTGCTTTGAAAAAAGAATTAATCTAGCGAGTTGAATATTATAAGTTTTGTTTGATTTAAATTATTAGACAAATTGAATCAAGCTGACTTTTGGGTCGAGTAGAGCAAATAAATCATTAGCATGTTTGGCCGCATACAACGTGAAATGTGAAATAAGAACAGCAAAACCATACTCTTAGTCTCTTACAATTCTTGGGTCAAACTTGGATTTATCTTTCTTGCAACAAAATTTTCTAATTATTTTATTGAAGATTTTGGAGAATTTTGAAGTATAAAAAGTCATGAGTATCCTAGGTTACATTGACATCTAATTTAAAATAAATAAATAGCATTGATACTTTATAATTCCTATGCGCCTTCACATTAATTTGATAGTCTAGATAGTCTAGTCTTAGAAATAAAATTAAAATTCTTCAATATTTTAAAATTTAATCATTTTTGAGTTTAAGGGTCATCAAATTATAGAAATATATTAAATTTTATAAAAGATTAAAAATCACTTGACTAAAAATATCACTACCCCTTGCTTTGCAAGAAATGATCACCTACGTGTCATGACTCTACTCTCTCACTAAGCTGTTAAATTATATGATGTGGCCAAAACTAGTTACGTGGCTCATTGTTTAATTATGATGACAGTGATATATTTGGCCATGCCATCAAGACAAAAAAATTATTTATAATTGAAAGCATAATTAATGTGTCAAAGTCATCATTTTTCTTTTAAAAAATTATTGATGATGTGACCTCGTTTTATAACATGTAAATAAATTTTTTGATAAATTAGCCTTCAAAAAAGAAATTTTTTACCGTTTAAAACACTATCTTATAATTGAAGTTAATGACTTTTTAAAAAAATGATGATATAGCTGTATTTGTGTCATATCATCATACTTAAATAATAAAATAATAAGATAAAGTGATCTGATTCGACTAATTTATAAAAATTTAACAATTTAGTAAAAGAGTCTGAGGCCAGCCTAACTTTCAAAAATAGCCTAGAGATGAATTTTCATTCATAATTTTTTTACAATTCGAATAATTAGTTTTGGTTATTAACTTACTTCGGCATATTAAATTTTATGTATTTTACTATCAGGTTAGGATATTCAAAAGGTATTTTATTTTATTTTATTTTTTGTTCAAGGTAAAAGTTTTTTATTTAAACCAAGGATACCTAAAAGGTTGCTTCCTAAAAATAAAGAATTAAAAAAAGATCTTATTTAAGCTGTAGTTGTGTGCTTTAAAAAAAATTGACGTGGAGCCCAAGCGTCATTCACAACGGAACAACTCCACAACAACTCACCTTTTGTGCTGCCCTGGGTTTAAATCGGATCGGTGATGATCCGTGTTAAAAAAACATTTAAATCGGTCTTTGACTCAAATCGGTCCGTGAATCGGCCGAATCTACTTGATTCGAGTTGATTCTGGAATCGGTTCAAATTGGCCGATTCTAGACGGTAGTGGGGAGGCGGCGAGGGTGGCAATGGGCAATACGGGGAAGGGGGATTAGGGGCCAACGGTTGCAGGGGATGGGGCAGCTAGGGCTAGTGACGAGGGGGCGACTAGGCGGGGCGGGGGGCGATAAGGTGGCGAGGACTGTGACGGGGAGGTAGCGGCAGTGGCAATCAGGGGAGGGAAGATGAGCGGCGTTGGAGAGAGAGAAGGTGAGGATGAAATAGAGGTGACATTCTCGTAATTAAAAGTTGACTCGACTTCGGCTCAAGTCAAAAATAATAACTAACTCCAAATAATTCAAAAAAATCCAAAAAATTATGGGAAAACATCATAAAATATAATAAACATTATAACATAAAAATGACATTAGAATAACATGTTCTATAACCAATAACCCACTAATTTTGACAAAATTGAAATTTTTGTATAGGACTGATTCAACTGAACCGATTCATAACCGATTTAGACCGATTTGATCCGATTTAATGACTCTCTCAAAAACTGATTTTGATTTTTTCAACTATAATGCCAACAACCAAAGGTCACTTTGGCCATCGACTTCCCCATCCCTCGCCGGAGACATTCCCAGTCAACACCATCCCCTTAGAACGAATAACGGAGATGGCAAGTATAAAACCCATGACTCAAGTCAGGGCGTGAACTAGTCAATTTAGCCATCTGTTAGAGTTAAGTTAATTTTAGATTAAGCGTGCTGAGCCGAGGCCAGCAGTGTGTACGAGCCATGAAGATCATGTGTACCTTAGTATATGATGATAATGTCAGTAATGTAGCAGCAAAATAGAGTTATAAAAGTATATAAAAGTACGCCTAATTTATTTTATTTATAGTAGACCATAAATTAGATTTAGGTTGTTTATCGTTTTAAGATGCATTATTTATTATTTTTAGGTGGGTTATTAGGCTTGCAACATGTAATTTGACTTAGTTTGACATTATTTCGTTTTATGATATTTTATTATATTTTAGTTTATTTTTAGGATTTATTTATTATTATTAACTCGAATCGGGAGCGAGTCAAGTTTTATTTAATGAGACTAACCTCGACTATTTTCTTCCTCCCCCTACTTTCTTCTTAGCCACCTGACCCCCATCGTTCCCGAGCCCCTTCTACTGCCGCCTCTGTACGCCAAGTCTGTGACCTCCAAGTTTGCGACCTCCCATTCGCAGTCGCCGCCCACCTCATTCTCCGCTCTCCCTCCTCCCCTCTTCTTCCTGTTTTCCCTCCAGCAAGCCCTGCACGCTACCTTGCAAATGTTGCCACCGACCACCAACTCCAGACGCCGACCTCCAGTAACCCTCCCCAGCCCTTCATCCCTGTCCTTCCCAACCATTCCTTGGCCCGTCTGACGAGCATGCAAGACAACCCCGCGAGTCCAAGGCTGTAGCTTGCATGCCCAGGTCACCGGTGGTCGGTGCGGCCGCTGGTCGGGTGCTCGAGCACCGCCGCCATCCACCTGCTCAACCCCCCTAGCTGACCTCACCTACCCTTACCCTCCACCCCCTCTCCCTAACTGAACCCCTCACTTGGCCTCCCACTCTTGCCCTAGTTGTGCCACAACCCTCGCTGCCGCCGCTGGTGGCAGCTGCTGGCCACGCTACGGAGTAGACTCCCCCTTGCGACTTCACTCGTGGTGCATGTTATGGAAGTTGAGCATGCCCGACATGCAAATGATAGCTTCAATTATTCTATAGTAGTGCATGAGTTATCATTGTATATGCGAGATATACAGTTCTTTTATGGGTTAGCTAGGGTTTAGGCTCACAATCTAGGCTATTGCAATATTTATTATCTGTTTAGGATTTTCGGGGTATCTCATTGGCATACATCATAAGGATTTTAGATCATCGAATTGCCCCTATGATCCAGCTTGATTGAGTTGCAAATTTTCGCCTGGATTGAGTTCAGCTTCGAAGGCCTATTCAACATTCTTGCCTCGATTCCCACCTTTAGAATCACTTTAAAGACTTGAATTAGCTTTGTAATACCCAAATCTGGTTTGCTGTCAATCAGACTGGAAATGTTATTGGGGACCAAAGTAATTCTCAATTCAATTAATTTGGTCAACCCGAACTTAAGCGGAATGTGATCTACTCTAAGCATCATAAGATGAAAAAGAATATCACAATGAATGTATGAAATGCACAACCTAGCAGGACGCTACGTGAATGATGTGATGACAAAGAAAAGAATCACACCAAAAATCAGAATCACACCGTAATCAATTTAAATATTATGAAAATCGTGTAAATAGCTGGATAGGGTTTTACCTAAAAGTGCAATGAGGAGATTACCCTGTACATCTTCATATCACAATATATATATATATATATATATATATATATATATATATATAAAATAGATAGCAAAAACATATCACAACATCACATTCTATTAATATCACATTATTTTCCAAGTCATAATCCCTGTCTGAGTCTTGAGTCATCTACTACTCATATTCTCATGGCTGGAAGTTTACTAACTTCAAAATTACTAACTTCAGTCACAGAACATGTTCACCACGCATTAAACATCATCAAAATATTTCATAGCAAGTTTTACACATTCACCAGCATCACAATTAAGCGTCCTATCACTAGACATGTGTGTGTGTGTACAAGGATGTCACTGCTCATTTGTCAAGTTCAACCTATCCTGTTGTATCTAATGCTCACCTACATATATAATAGAAAACCATCAGCAACCGTTGTCATTGGTTCAAAAAATAAATAATATCAAACTGTCCATGAGATCTAACTCTCATTAAAAGAAAAACATGCATATACTCCAGCAGAGCTCTCATAAGGTTAACTACTGAGGAGCCATCGAGCTTTAGTCTGGATGGCATCCGGAACTGACTGGTTTGATGCCTCTCTCGGCATTTTATCATTTCTCTTTTAGTTCCTCAGGACTACCAATATATCCTAAACTCTCTCTGATCTTCTATATTTCTCTTGGCCTCGAGCACGAAGGCCGAGTACTCTTAGGCAGTCGCCTTTAGTACCCTTTTAACCACATGTCCGAACGTGTGCTATACTAAATAGTACCCATAAACCCCACGTTTCTCCGGGTGTGAGGAACTCAAAACATGGGTTGTCAGGATCCCTTAGGAATGGAACAACCCTCTCACTAATCCAAAGCCCGCTGTGACTGGCACGTGCACCCGCTCATGGTATGTGCGAGTCGGTTTCACCATCTCTCGTCTCACTGAAAACTCGATAAAAATCTTATATAAGCCTGGGAAGGGATTTAATAATTTAGGCCCGAAGGCAACTTGTGGTGGATCTTGTTTTTCGAAATCAGACTCAAGGGATCTCATCCTCAAGGGTTTTTAATTTCCGGAAAACGTTTCGCTAAAATGACCCATGTTAAGTGGGTCCAATAAATCACCACTTAATATATCCTGTAACATATAATCCAAAGCAACAATATAACAGATTGACAATCAAGAGTACGAGTCCTAAACGGACCCGGTACAAGCTCCCAACTAGGTATCACGCCTATGCGGCGAGCTCCTACACTGAACCTACACAAATATGACTAAATTCTAATGCCCATGTACTCCCTTATGATGCATGAATGACATGATGGATAAATCAAACAACACTAGGGCAAACATGCATATCCTGATCAATCCAACAAATCTTAACAATCATGTCATATAAATCTATATTCCTAGGTGATCATGTCATCAACATCACAAATTTGTTACCATGTAATTTAAACATATCAATTAACTAATTAAAGATCATAATTCTTTTTAATAATCAAACTAATACTTAATCATAACAATTTAATCATTAGAACTAGATGTGTAATTCACAAGTCTAATTATCTAACCTTAATTAACATCAATATGAACATGCACACAATTTTAATTAACTAATCAATTATTTTTCATAATTACAACAACATGATTTCAAACCAAATTAGTACACGCTCATGATGGTCAGTCATATATAAAAATGAAATAAAAATTATATCTTTATTCCTAGCTTGGGGATTACTCGGCGATGGCGACGACAACTGCGATTGCCGATACCATGAGGAGGGAGACTGCGGCTGTGGTTGCCGTCCCAAGGGCAACACTGGAAAGGTGAAAGGTGGCCAAAGGCGGTGCGTGACTGGTCGGCAGCGGCGCTAGTCGCTGGCAAACATGCATGCAAGTTGCGGCCCTATTTTTAGGATGGATTGCCGAGCATGTTGTTGCCAGATAGGATGAGGAAAGGGCTAGGGAGGATTGCTGGAGGTCGTTGCTGGCATTGATGGCTGGCGGTGAATGCTCACATTATGTCATGTGGCAAGATCAGAGCTATCCACATCCGTCCTAGCTTTCACCAATTATTTTTAGAGATTTTTCTCACATTTTTGGAGTTTTCCACCCCTAATGCCACCGGCGAGTCTCTGGCCCTCCACTGGACATCGGATAGGCAACACCAAGACTACCTCACGGCCGGCAATCGATCCATACCTCTCACGACCACTGGCGCTTCCATCAACTAAGTTTTTGCAGCCGATACAGCCGCCACCGTTCGAGCCATTTTCTGGCATCTGTGAGCCACCTATGGCCGATCTGACCACCTACACAACATTTCTTCCCCAAGATCTTCATTTTGAGACCACCCATGATCACCACTGTAGCTATGATAGCCGTCGGCGATTCCGCTTCCACTTGGTAGTGCATTCTGCTCCTCTTTTCGACCGTTTTCTAGCCAGCCAGCGGCCGGGTTTCGCCGATCACCACCACCACCGTGTTCCTTGTAGCTTGGGTTGTTGATTTTGACCAGCGGCTACCCTGCCTCACCGTGGTCGGCATTTTTGGCAACACGCACCTCCCACCTCGTCAGATCTCGTTTGGCCGCCAGTTGGTGTCTCTTAGCCTGCGTTCGTGTTCGCCACCTCGACTTTGTTCACCTACCCACCAACCCTCCTTCTTGCTCGTGTCCATATCTATGTCTAGTAGTCTAGACCAGCCAAGCTGACCTGACCTACTAGTTTATCTGACCCAAACTAAGTTAACTCGGTCATCTAGGTTTGGTTTAGTGAGTTGTCCTAGTTAAGCTCATTTTGAACCTGTTTTTGGCCATTTTTAGACCATTTTCGGTAATTCGAGACATCCTAAATTAGTTTAGTTGCATTTTCATATTATTTAGTATATTTTGATGCTATGAGTATTTTTATTTATTTATTCATTAAAATTATTTTTTATTTAGATGTTGTAGTATATGATGAATGCTTATGTAATTGCATATTAATTATTATTATTATTATTATTATTATTGTTGTTATTGTTGTTGTTGTTGTTGTTGTTGTTGTTATTGTTGTTGATATATTTAATTATTAATATTAATCTTATTCATGTTTACTAAATTTTATTTATTTATTTATCTATTTGTACGTTGCATGTTTGTTATTATTTATTTGTATTTAATTATATATTTCATATTGGATAACTATGATATTATTATTATTATTATTCATGATTAATAAAAATTAACTAATTAAGTAATTGTTTATATGTTTATTAACACTAGTATATGTGATATTTGCTCGTGTTTAGCTATACATTTATATAGTATGATGATATTATTTATTTTATCATTGAAGTATTATTATTTTTATATATTTATTATTTATCTATTTATTCATGAGTGTATTTATTTATTTATTTATTAGTTATTTCCTTTATTATGTCTCAATTTGAGTGTTAGATGTTTAGTTGTAGGTATATTTAACACTATTTGATTTATTATGATATTTTGACAATGTGAACACATACCATGAGCATACATAATATAGAGATGCCAACATTTTACTTAGTAGTGGGTTTCGATGTAGGTTTCAGAGTCCGAGCTCGCCATAGATAAGACATCACGCTCGGAGCTTGGACCACAAATTTGTTAGGATTTTTCTTAGTTT
This sequence comes from Piper betle, assembly GCA_033002965.1. Classification (NCBI taxonomy): domain Eukaryota; kingdom Viridiplantae; phylum Streptophyta; class Magnoliopsida; order Piperales; family Piperaceae; genus Piper; species Piper betle. Next base: position 72,407 of record JAURVB010003124.1, on the reverse strand, counting down.
TTATCTCTATGTTCTATCATTGATTTATTTTTTAGATCATATGACATGTTAAGTGGTTCTTTTATTGGACCCCACTTAACATAGGCCATCTAGACGTATTTTACTTCCAGCATTAATAACCTCGAGAATGACATCCCTTGAGTCTTATTTCAAAAGTAAGATCCACTGCAAGTTGCTTTCGGGCCTATTATATAAATTTCTTCGTAGACCTATATATGATTTTTTGAGTTTTCCCGTAAGATGTGAGACAAGGGAAAACCGACAGTCACGCTATGCTAGTGGGCAAGTGCCAGTGGAAGCGAGCTTTGGATTATTGAAATGGTTGTTCCATTCCCGAGGTTACTAACAACTCTACCTTTGGGTTCTTCAAACTCGGAGAAGTGTGGGCGATTACGGGTACTACAATGCAACGTATGTTTAGATTTGTGGTTTCAAATGGTACTGAAGGTGCATGCTTGAGAGTACTCGACCTTTGTGCTCAGGGTCAGGAGTGATACGTAGGATGTAGAGGGTTGAAGGAACAAAGAAAAGAAATTGATTTTCCCGTGCAAGGGATAATTTTAAAAGTTGCTGAGGCATGAGATGGGTAAGAACGGGATGCCGTTGAGCCGAGGCCGACGACTCTTAATTAGTGCCCTATGAGAGATTTTATGAAGAACTATATAAATGATCTCATTTAATAGGAGGGTCAGTTTTCCTGCCCTATGAGAGATTTTATGAAGAACTATATAAATGATCTCATTTAATAGGATGGTCAGTTTTTCCTGTTAGTTATTTTTCGACTAGTAACACTTATTACTAACATTTTTTCATAATAAATATGGAGGTTTTGTGATCCTAAATTAGCTTTGCTGGAGGACAGATAAACGTTACACACACTTGAGCTAAACGTAATTACTTTATTCCATTCTTTTATTTATATTTGATAGTTTTTAAGTATATTTAGCAATGCTTTCCATTTTTTGACACCAAGTGGGATATTTCGATCTATATTATTGATCGAGTTTTATAAACTAGCTGCTTTAGACATGACTCGACTTGATCGTAATCTTCTTAATTCGGTTCTTAGGTGAACTGAAATTAGGGTATCATAGTTTTGGTATCACAACCATGTTTTGATCGATTGAGATGGAAGACTTTTGTTTTGAGCCAAGTGTGGGAACTATCCTTAGCCAAGTTGAAAAGTATATCCTTCCGTTTTTTCTTTGAATTTCAGATGGTGTGCTTAGTCAGACCTGAGTAGAGCATGTTTCAGTGTTAACGGTTATGGAAGTTATGAGATCATGATTTTAGTAGATGCTACCATGGATCTCACAAGCATGCCATGATAAACTTAGAGACACGTCCTTTTCTTTTACTGTGCCAGAGATTTGGATGACTTAGAGTATCCACATATTCAGTTAGTTGAGGTTGAGTCGGATGGTGACCGAGAGTATCTAGAACTTTGGCAACCACATTGTAGCACTTGCTCGTCTTTTGCATGTCACAACTTTAGTCATTTCTTAGGACATGGTATACATTGTGAGACAGAATTTTCAGAGATGGCACCATTAAGAAGCTTGGACTATGGAGATACTCACATAGTTACGTGACACATGAGCATGAACCATTGAGTGCCTTAAACAGATCCATTAGGAATAGTCTGAGGTCTACCTTGGAGAACTTAAACTTTTAGATAGATCTTTGTGGATGAAAGATGTGGCTATGACATCACATCCACTTAAGCAATTGGAACACTTGAAGCACAAATGAGAGTTTGGGGCAGATGACTTGGATGGATCAATTCTAGGAGAGTAGATAGGGATGAGTAGCGAGGTAGATCTATAGTCTCAAGGATACTTCACCGCCTTCCCTCTTCCACTAGTGTATGTCTGTCCCAGTAGTATTGTTAGTCACTCTTCAACTGATAGAGACATGAATACATTGAGGATGAGCAAGATTACTTTTGATCATGGATTTGGATAGTTGCCAGATTTCACTTGATCTACTAGGCCAGATTATGATTGCTATTAAGTCGGTATGAGAATAGTCACTCCAAATTCAAGGAGACTAGTGTGGGCTCAACATTTTTTTACCATTGTACGTGTCACCATTATGATCTAGACCCTTCTGGATTAGCCACACATGGTTAGACAAGAGATAGACACATAGAGATAAACATGTCAGAGATAATAATGGGTTTAAGAATACCTGATTTGAATCAGACTTCAACACCTAGATTGCATAATCACCGACTGAGTTACACAACCATCGTCTAAGTAGCACAACTGTCGTTCGTGATGCACAACTACCGTTTGAGCTACACAACTACCAATTTTGATGCACTACAACCAACCGAATGCGCATTACTGCCATCTGTGATGCACAACCATTGTCCAGTGATGCCTAGAGGAAAGTAACTTCAACTATGAACAACTATGTCTCACTCTTTAGACTCCTATAAATGAATTTCTACTATTTGTAGATCACATCCACCATTTTTTATTGAGGGTATGTTTGTTTGTCTTAAAATTGCACGAAAAAAAATATATAATTTGGAGGTCACACTTTTTTTTTTTGAATGTCTTAAAATTTAGTTAAAAGAAATATCAATTTAAATCAAAATAAGCCTATGTAAAAATCTTAGGAAACAATATTTTCTTATGAAATACAAAAGAAATTAAGAAATTTTGAGAAACAAAATATTTTATTTTCATCTTTATTTTTTACTTACCAAATATATAACTGAAAAATTTATCTTATTTCTTTACTATCCAGGCACGAAAAATTTTAAAATTTTAATGTTATTTTATCTCATTTTATTTCTATTTCGTGTGATTTTTTTTTCATTTTCATGCCTTCCATGCGAAGTTGCCAACCAGTTATAACAAGAAGGGTTAGCCCAGTATTAAAAGATAGCACCGTGCAACAAAGCTCAATCAAATTCTTCGTAAGCAACCATTACTACCTCATACAGGCAACCATTTACGAAATCCCACACCTTGTGGAGGCTCTCCTTTCCACGAACGGCGGTCAGGTACCCCACCGGCGGCGAAGTCAAGCACAGCGACACCTCCTCCGGCGCAGGGCAGTGCCACTCCACGTCGAAGCGGCGGGGGTCCTCGCAGGGCACGTAGTCCACCGCCTCTTTCGAGGCACACCTCAAGCAGCGGCACCGGCCCGGCGGCATCAACCGCCGAGATGGTCCGATTCCGGCGATGGAGGTCGGATCCCGTGGCCGCGGAAAGGGCGCTGCGGCCTTAGGCAGCGAGGGGGTCGCCGAGTGGGGTGAGGATGAGGATGAAGAAGTGTAAGACGGCGAGGAAGAGGGCGGCCATGAAGAGATCGAGGAGGAGCCATCGCCGATGGGCAGCGGCGGAGGCGGAGCGCTTGCCGGATGCGGGGAGAGCCATGGTCGGCGTCGCCGGCCTCGCCGGCGGCGAAGGTCGGGAGGTCCGGCGAGGAGCAAAGTATATGTGGTTTTGTTAGGTACTCTTTCACGTATTTTGGCCAAAGTGCATTTGATTAATCAATGGGCTAATGATTTTTATGTCATTAATTATCATGTACGTACATATGTAGGGTGATAAAAATACTTGTTATGCAGCTAATTAGGGTTGAGTGAAATTTGACTTGAGCTCGTTTTGGAGTTTGATAACTGATTCGATACTCCCATTGATTCTATATTTAGTTCTTGTTACTCAAATTGATTTGGTTCAATACTCAAAATTGATTCGACTAACTTCTTCAAGTCCAGCATTTCACTGATTCGAGTTGGGTGAGCTAAAATGGTTAGTAATATATCTATATTTCCATTCTACTAATGTATATACACAAATAATATTTATATATCATTCTTGCTCTTTTAAGATAAACAAAAAACCCTTGCTTCTTCTCGGTAATCAGCTTAATTCACCACCTCTAGTATGACAATTTTATAACATTCATGCCACAATTTATAAACACGATATTTTTGGCTCAACAAATGCAACAAACCCAAGCATTATGGACTCGTAGACGAGCATTAATGCTGAGCTCTGTTGGCTAAAGCTGGTACCGGTTGACATTCGGTGGCATAAATAATAGTGAGGAAGAAATGAAATCCTTCCAACAATGAATACAATGAGTTGGAATATTGAAGAGCAAAACAAAAAGCCGGCTCGTAGCATTCTACGCACAACTTCATCACTGTTTTAACGTAGATTATCCAGTAATTAAAATGGAGATATACCTTTCCATGGCCCTCACAAACGTTAAGAATTTAAACCTTAAAACATGCAACGAAAAGCAAAAATTACCACGCTTCTTTTCAACTCAAGTCCAATCACAACTGGCCAGAGGGCATGAGCTAAAGACATATAAGGTAGTCCACAATGCCAATTTGTATAAGAGAACATCTGGCTTCGAGAAAAAATGTTCATTACTTGAGATAAATGATAGCACAAAACAAAATTTGCTCAAACTAAACAATTCACAGCTAGAACAGTTTGGCAATGAAGGGTATCCTAAAAGATGCGCTGTGGCCTTCCCATTGTGCTCTTCAGATACAGGCAACGCACCTGTAAAAATCCAAATGCAATAATATAAGACAACACATTTTTCACGTAAAATAACAGCAAAACCACTAAACTAAAAGCAAACACATAACAGTCAAATATGATATGGATGCACCCAACGCAACAGAACCAGCAAACCCGCAACAACCATAAGCGAACCAGCAGAACCTTGGAGCACCCACAACCAACTCAAAATAAGAACATAACTTAATAGAACCAACTTTAACTTACATTCTGCCAGTTTTTCTTCAAAAGTGAGACCAAAAAATTGACACTGAGCTGCACATTCTGGAAAACCTGCTTCTCCTCCATGCCACAATTTCCAACTGCAACTCCCATGCATAGAACCTTCTTAAGTTGGAATTTGACTGTGGCCTTGGTCTCATTAACCTTTCCCTCCAAAGACTCCTGGTGTGTCACCAATGTCGGAAACTTTCCGGCTTTGTTGAGACCAGGGCCCAAAAGCCTGGGGATCTGCTTGATAATGGCTTCGGACGCAAGAAACGCATGATACTTTTTGGCCAGCTTCTTCACAAGTTTCTTGTTTTTATTCATCTTTTTGAGTCCCTCCACATCCATATAATCCAGACCAATCTTCTCAGCCTACAGATACCCAAAGTAGAAAGACAATATCCATGAGAAGCTCTTCAATCAAAGATTATTTGAAACACAAACCATATGCCAAGATCATGAATCACCTCCTCAACATGCTGGGCATCACCAAGCATGCAGACCTTCATTTTCGGTCGTGGGATGTGAGGAAGCTTAACAGACCCACTGAACCGTTTGTCCTTTTGAGGATCATAATTTTTCAACCCGATCTGAAGCTCAATTGTTTCAGTAAATTTGCGGTTCTTTGCCTTTGAATCACTTACAACAACACTGATGGCTTCCCTAAGCGCATCACTCTGCAGCTTACTGCAGAAAGAAGCTCAATTGAATATAACATAAATGTGCAAACGAAAATGCTAAAAGTTCAATGAGACACCAACTTATGCAATTATATGTGTATAATATAGAACCTAAAAGTGCAAGGCACATGCAGACAATAACAAAATTTTTAAAAAATTAATGAAGAGTACAAACATATATTATAAACTTGCTCATAAGATCGATTAGCATGATTATCAATCAAAAGGAAACCATATATTCAGAAAAAAATTCAGCCTTATTTTAAAGAAAATGAGGCGGTACACCAAATATAGGAGAACAATACACATAAAAAGATAGCATCTGGCATAACCCAAAAAAGGCTTCCAAATAATAATACTTCACAGAAAAGTCTGTCGGAAAACAAAAAGTAAAAGGAACATAATTTCATGTAGAATTGCCTCCATAAACTGAGAGAAACGCCTGTTGCACTAAGACTCTAAGAGTCATCCATAGGAAGACAAATATACACCATACGCAATATACATTGCACAGCTGCAAACAAGAAAAACCGATGACAGATTAAACAGTTTAAAAAAATACCATGTTTTGAACAAATCTGCAGCACGAAACAATTATCTCAAAAAAATTCTAACTTTACCAACCTCCAAACTATTCAATAACCCACCTCTCTCAACAAAAACGATGGGGCCGTCCATAACACTAAAGAATCATAATAGAACATGCAGAAATATAGAACACACAATATACAATTCACAGCAATAAAATAACATTTTTTTTACAAAAATAAAAACATACGACAATTTTCTTCTTTGCGTTATTCTAACTTCACCAACCCCTTACCACATAAAATAACACAACAATCAGCATTCTTCAGTAAACAAAAAAGGCTTAAAAAAGGGGCATCTAACACGGTGCTACATAAATACCATTCATGTTCTGCGTTAATCAGGAGCACAAAACAATTCTCCTCACAAACACTCAACCAGCCCAATAAACCACTCAATAATCTGCAACTTCCATTTAAAAAAAAGTTATAACACCTACAGAGACGAACAGAGAAAAAACGAACATGCACAACCTACAATATACAATTCACAGCGGCCATCATGTTCTTTCGCTAATCCGACAATCCCAACATAACCAACCCATTAACCCATAAAACAACACAACGATACGCATCATTTAGTTCAGAAGAGAAAAAAACATGCCGAAACACGGACAAGCAAAAGGAAAAAGGCGACCCACAGCTAGCATATAACAAAAAGAAGCCATTAAAAACCTCATTTTCGATCCCCTTCAGAAAAAAGACCACCCGACACCTGCTTCAAGAACAGAAAAAATAACAAAAAAAGATTCAATCTTTACGTCAAGAAGAGAATTTTGAAGGCAAACTGAGTCTAATTTGATGATCGTTAACCGATAAAAGAGGGAAGATCCAACCTTTGGGGGAGAGGATCGTCGCAAGGGTTTAGCCGCCGCGACGACGGAGTTGGAGAGAAGAAGCTTTTCTAGGGTTTGGTGTTTTAAGGGGAGAGATTGTTAATGGGATTCAAGGGCTTGAGAAGCCCATTAGGCCCATTCATGGTGGGGCTCCAAAGAAAATTCCGGCCCATCACATGCCGGAAGAAAATATGGTGTTCTATTCTCCGTCAAGTAGAAAAATTCTCCGCTCGTGACTTTAAAAACTACCAAATATTTCTTTGTTAAATGCCAAATCAGTTCGAAAGATATCTTCTAATTTACAATTACTAGCTGGTAAGCCTGCGCTATGCGCAATTAAAAGATTTGAAATAAATTCTAATTATAATAAAAATTAAAATAAATCCTAATTACAAAAAAATATTAAAGGATTTGAAACTAATCATAATTATAATAAAAAAGGGAGATTTTTAATAATATAATATAAAAAGGTAATATTATAAAATAATTAGATGATATGTGGTAAAACAAAACTTAATTACAATAGAAAAATAAAATTGTGAAATAATTAAATGACACATCGCACGTAGCAAAATAAATCCTCATTACAATAAAAGAGGACTAGAGGATTTGAAACAAATCCTAATTGCAATGTAAAAGTAAATTTTTTACTAATAAAAAAATAAAAGATAATATTATCAAATAATTAGATTACATGTGGCAGCACACACGAGAAAATTAATACTAATTACAATAAAAAAATGTTAAATGATTTAAAACAAATCCTAATTACAATGTAAAAGTGAAATTTTTACTAAAATTAGATGACACGTGGCAAAAAAATTCTAATTACAATAAAAAATTATGAAAAGATTCAAAACAAATCTTAATTATAATTGAAAAATAATTTTTTTACTAATAAAAAATAAATAATAATATTATAAAATAGTTAGATGACATGTGACAACACATGTGACAAAACAAATCTTAACTATAATAGAAAAACTAAAAGATTTGAAACAAAACTCAATTGTAATGTAAAAATAAAATTTTTACTAATAAAAAATAAATAGTAATATTATAAAATAAATTGAGGGCACGTGACAATAGACATGTCAAAAACAAATTCTAATTATAATAGAAAAGTAAAAAATAATTCGAAACAAATTATAATTACAATATAAAAGTAAAATTTTTACTAAAATTTTTTTGATAAAAAATGATGGTAAAAGATGACATGTGGCAAGACCATATGAAAAGTTTTTAGTTTTATATATTAATATGAATATAGATTAGATGAGTACATAAAAGGTATTTGGCTGATTAAGAAAATTTTTTCCTTCAAAGACCATACTACTTAAAAAATATGCACCTTGTAAATGATGCATTAAACTGTATATTTATACGCATCAAAAGAGACAAGTAGTTGTATAAAAAATATATCATATTAAATAAATTTAAAAAAATTAAATATAAAATATGCATCATTTGTACATATATAAAAAAAGAAAGAAAATGAGTATATATTAAGAAATTCATCATATTAAATAAGTCCATAAATTTCATATCTTTGTTTTATGTTTTTTCTCTCTCCTTTTTATTAGAAACATTTTTCAATATGTAGTAGTACGATCGCTCTCTCTCTATTGAGTCTAAATCATATGATTTGTAGGGGAAGAACTTAATAGTCCAACTATGGCCAAATATCCCTTTTAATAAGCAAATTAGTCAAGAGAAAATATGTGTAATTTGTAGAGATTGGGCAGTTGGATCGTTCTTGGAAATATTTTAGAATCTTTTTCAAAACAAATTTATTCAGAATGATTAAAATACAATGCTAGACAGCGAGCAGATAGATTGTGGGCTTTAAGATCACAAAACCCATCTGATATTAGCATGATTATCACAAAATAATCTTTTACATATATATTAACTAATGCATAGTTTTCCCAGCACATGCATTCATCCTTTCCCAACATAAAATTAACTAGGTTTTTGGAATCAGAAACAAAGAAAGGATGTAAAAAACATGCACAAGTAGCATAGATTAAGGCTTGATGAAAAGCCTTCAATTCTGATTCTTCAGCATTTGATTCTCCTCTGGATGCTCCTCCTCCTCCTGAGAATAAGATGTTATCAGATGAATCAATGACAAATAGACCCCATGATGCAACATCATTTTCAAATCCTTCGTCAAAGAAAAGGAAGACTCCATTCAATGAAGCGTTAATTTCAGTTTGATCACGCTGGCAAGGATTAAGAGCAGGTCCCTGAGGTGAAGGATCCATGATGGCTAAGCTTCTTCCATAGGAAACAATTCTGCATATACAAGTGTTTACTAGTGTCGCCATAGACAAGTCCTTTATTCTTTCATGGATAAGATTATTTCTTGTAATCCAGATTTGGCAGCAAAGATAAGAATCTTAAGAATAAGGAGAATGCCATCTTGAAGATTGTTCAGTCAAATGCAATAATTAATAAGCTCAGATGGTTTATGACAAACAATTGTATTGAGTCTAATATTGGTAATAGCAAATAGAGAGTCTTAAAATATAGCACTGGTAGACAAGATGAAAAGTTGATTCTTCACCATTAAAACATAAAAGGGCAATCCATATCAGAGATATGAATTTTACGTTTATTAAGATTAGTTTTGGCTGGCAGACAGTCCAATGCAACTTCCATCCAAAAAACAAAAGTTTTGGAGGGGTTTTAAATTTCCACCATGATATTCAGTCCACAACAGTATTGGGTGGGGGGGAGAGGGGGAGATAGCCTTCTGTTTAAGATCAAGTCGTAATAAGATTTAACTGTGAATTTCCCACATAAGTTTGTCACTTCTCTCAAAGCTAGGAGGGGAAGGTTAAGGATGGATTGGGCATCTCCTTGCATAAAGATTCACCTAATGACAGAGGAGTTTCATGCACCATCATCACATTGCGGCGTTGCCCTATGGGGGCTCAAAATGTGTCTGAGATCTCTCAAGTTAATTTCCTAGCATAATTTCTTTCTATTCGTTTTTATATCTTGAAGAAGCCCTCGTCCATAACGTATAATCATATATAGTAAGTGAAGTTATCAACCATGTCCGTGCCCACTTATCATGCCTAGGCTACATTGGTTTATTACAAGTACAATCATAGAATGAGGATGACCTCATTTCATGATTAAGTTGTAGCAGGACAAGTAACAAAACAACAGGTTTTACGTGCAGAAGAAATAAAACCTGGAAGATAAAAAATTAAATTGTTGATGTGGATGTGTGTTGATCAGAACTTATTGGATTTCCAAGAATTGTTGATTATGTCATTCAGAAAATCACTTAACGTACACTAATGTTTATCGATGCATAGAATTGATTTTTGAAGATGATACAAATAGATTTAAGTTTTCTATTTTCATCAACAACACTTAATGTACTAAGCTGAAATATAAGGAAGGCTAGCATTTATGCATTAGACAAAGAAGGCCATGGATTTGCTATATCAACTATTGCATCAAATCCGATGTAGCACTTGATTGATTGGCGTAAATTACTTAAATTAGTAATGCTTAAAAAATAACTATAATAATTATATTAATCTCTTCTAATTTAGATGATTTACACTGATCAAACAAGTGCTAAAGTGGGTTTGTAGTAATACTTGATGTAGCAAATCCTTGGCCAGACAAAGAAATACCTTGGCAGGAAGAATTGATGGAAGCTTTTTAAAGGAGAGCAGTATGGCTCCTGCTTGGGCTTGTATGGTTTCAACGATGGTTTCATGTTTACCTAGATTTTGAAAGTGAGTCGGACTAGGAAATTGAACTTGAGGGATTGATCATTGCTACATGTAAGTTGTTTCTCACGGTTGGTATCCAATTTAAGTTGAGTGGCTATCTAGGGCTGTTAAACGAGTGATCGAGCCGAGTTCAACTTATGTTCGAACTTGACTTGAATAGTTCAAAGTTCGTATCGAAGTCGGTTCGAGATCGAACGAGTTTTAAATAAACATGCTAGAGTTTGACCCGTATATTTTTTATGTTGTTCGAGCTCGACTCGAGCTTGAATACACTTAAACTGTTTAATTTTGACAAGCTCGAGCCCAACTCGCTTGTGAGCTCGAAATCGAAATTTTGACGAGCTCGAACCTTGCTCGTTTATGAGCTCGAAACCGGCTCGATTATAAAGTGAAAAGTAACTCACTTAAAAAAAATGTAACCACGACCTCCAAGTCTTCAACTTAAATACCTCACATCTAAGCTATCTTATTACTTTGTTATTATATTGTATGTAAATAAATATAACTAGTTACAATTAAACTTATTAGTGTATATATATATTATATATATATATATCTATAATATAAAGATTATATTATTGTATTATTTTATCTAGTCGAATTCGAGTTGAACTACGAGTCGATTTCGAGTCGAGTCAAGTCCAATACTACTTTGCTCAAACTCGGCTCAAAAGATTTGAGTTCGAACTCGAATATTTAAATGTCAAGTTTCGAGTCGACTCGAATGTCAAATGCTCACGAGTTTGCTTGCCCAATTAGCAGCCCTAACTGTCACGCAATAGAAACAGGGATAAATATGATTTTTTTCCATAAGCAATTACATGTGTGTGATGGACTAACGTAGACCTATATTTCAACACCCGTACAAAATAAAAATGTAGAGGTTATATCAAAGTTTTTCAAAGTTTATGAAGGTTAACACAATTAGTATCCCTTTTTATTTAGCGACCTTAATATTTGGTCTTTCAGGCTCCAAAAATAAGTGGAGAAAAATATTTAGGAAGAAGGAATTTTTATTTATCAAATAGCTTTTAAGTGTAGTTAGATACATCTCATACCCATATGCGCGGATGGGGCAAAGAAACCCTACGTATACATACATGCAAGGGATGCGTTGGATATCTGATATCCACTCATCTGATTCGCGGATATATATCGTTCGGATTTGGATTTGAGGTATTCAGATATATTATCTATCCCAAAATATTGGTGTTCGATATTTGTTTCAGTGGATTAAATTTCTACATGATACGAAAAACTAATGCTAAATACATACACTAAAATATTGAGATCAAATATATATTTGCTAGAAGGTTATGTATTCGAACTGTTTAGATCTGGACCAATTTTTTCTTGGCATAGGATACAATACATATTGATTTAAATTTGGTAGGTGTTCGATTCAAATTAGATATATTAATTGATGAATTAGATTAATCTTTCGTGTATCTTTTCCTATAAATATAAGTAATTGACCGCCTCTGCTATTGTAAGATTATGAATAAACATTATAATTTCATGGTAAAATTGGTTATGTATTGTGCGAAATTTCCATTGGATAATGTGATTTGCATAATTAATTTTATCTTATAATTTTTGTGTTATATATATATATATGTATATATAGGGGCGTTGAGGTGACCCTTTTTACACCTGAGCTCACATCTGGGTCGTCCGATTATAAGGACGGCCCAAATTTTTTTTAAAACATGGCCTCCAAGTGGCTATGTTGGCCGCGAACGGCCTTGTTTGGCCACCACCAGCCAAATCCGGCTGCGGAGTGGCCAAACATGGTCAGATCGGGCAGCGCGGCAAAAGATTCCACCCTGCTGCGGTCGGCCCCGCCCGCCGAGCTCGCCCCCACCGTGCTCCCCCGCCGCGTCAGCCCTACCCCGTCGATAGTCGCCCCCGCCCTGCTCCCTTGCTATGATCGCCTGCGCGTCGCGCCCACTCCCTCGCTACGGTTGCCCCCACCCTGCCTGTCGTCGCCCTCTCCCCTCCCGTCGGTCGGTCACCCTGCTCGCCTGCCGTGATTGCCCCCTCCCCCATCGAGGATGCCCCTCCTCCTTGTTCCCCCTCGATAGGATTGGGGAGGGGCAATTGCGGCTGGGGAGGGGCGACAACGGATGGGGCAGGGCCGATGCGGCAGGGAGCGGGGCAAGGGCAAAAACAATTGATTTGGGTTGTCCTTGTAATTGGATGACCTAGATGTGAACTCGGGGCAGCAAATTTTTTCTGCCCCTCAACGCCCCTCTATATATATATAATTTGGAAAATCTCCACAGGCGTAATTATGTATTTTTGTTGTGTGTTATGTATATATATAGTTTAAAAATCACCCTAGGATAATATACATTTTATTATTATGCATAAATTTGATAAGTCCCCGTTGAGTAATGCTAATAAGAAATATGAAAGATAAATGGTATATATAGCATTATGGTAAATAAAATATATAGGGCACTCGCACTGATATGGATATACAAATTTAGATTAAATTTAGGGGCCAAATTTGAACCATATGGCATCTGAACCCCTTCCTAGTTTGAGCCCCGGCCAGACTTCATCTTTTTAACAAACAGTTAATAATATCACATTTAGGCAATAATACCACATTTTTTTCTTTCTTTTCGTATGTATAAAGTATGGAAGCAACACATTAATTGTTTATATTTTGCTGCTTAAAAAGATTTACTTGAAATATACTTACTTCAAGACAAAGCTAAAGAGACAAATATGGTGCTATAGTGGAAAAGATGGTCATTTTCCACAATTATGATTTTTTCCCATCACTTGGAGACGTGCGAAAGAGATATTATGATACTTTATTGCTTACACCATTTTCAAATTGATCATTTTTTATATTTTGCAATGGACGATTCTATCGCTTATAATCGAAAATAAGAGTTATAAGAAGTTTTCAAACCAAAAGAGGTTTTATCTTCATTATTTTTAAGTATTTCTTTTTCATTCACTCAGATCTCTTTTGTTTCATCTAGTTTGTCCAGATCTTCCTATTCTTCTAACAAAGAGAAGGGTTTTTTTAGGTGGATCCTCTTATTCTTATTTAGTCCCTTTCATTTCAGAAAGTCGTTTTTACTTTTATATCTATTTCTTCTTTACTTTCCCCTCTTTCTTAAATGTCTAAGGTTTCTTTCAATTTCTTATCAACAATAGGCTATGACATTCTGCCTAAATAGTAAACATAGGCGATAAATAAGAAAAAGCTAAAGAGCCATAGAATTTTTCAATTCTAACACAAGGCGACTTATTAGATTGAACAAGTACGTTAGATCGGGTAGAATAATTTTGCCGTATTTAGGATAATATCAATCCAACCTATTTAATGAATAAAAGATAATTCTATGTCACTTGATTTTTCTGGGCCAAGTCCCGTGGCAAATACCTTGGCGACAGATTTCTTGGCTGCCATAAAAACCTGCGGTGACAAAGTCCGTGGCATGTGGCCACCATTAAAAAATGAATAATAAAAATATATTATATATAAAACTACTTGATGCACGAACGTTTAAATAAAAAAATGATATGTTAACACCCTGATGAAAAATAGCTTATTCCACAATGCTGAGTATTAACCTAATTTAGAAAAAGCTAAAGCTAAAATAGCTAATTAATCACATACAATGAAAGATACAAAAAAGGGGAAAGAAATAAGAGTAGCAAGTCAAATGTGAAGAGAAATTGATCCTTAAAACCAGATGCTATCTTCTTCTTCTGTGGAAGCAACAGGATCAGAAGCTGTCCAATATTTCTTAACCACAACCAATAACTTCTCCCTTTGCATAGGTCCATCTTCATGATCAACAATCTGACTCTCCCACCTCATTCCTTCTATTATACTTTGCACTTTCACCAAGATATCCACATCATCTCTGAAGACCACTGCTCCTTCTGGCCTTAAAATCCTGTCCATCTCCAACAGTATATCTTCCATTTCACATCTGCAAAATGGGGTAGCTCTTATATTTTTATCCCATTAATGAGAAGGTTGCCAGAAAATTGAAACTAAAACAGACATACATCTTTTCCCTTCCTTAAAGAAAACCTTGCAGCATTTAATTTTATGCACCAATTTGTGCCTGTTGACTTTCGGCAAAAAATCTTCTTTCACGCATACCAAAACGGTGTCGAATGTGAATCCTAAAGTAGGATCGATGTAAATTTTAAAAAAACAAAATTTTAATGCCTCAATGTCCTTTCTAATATCAACCCTCTTCTTCACAAATGGATTTTCGGGAAAATATTACGTATTATTCATAACACCTAACGCTTAGTACTGTGATGAAAGAAGCAAAAGAAAATGTGTATAGGCTCTTAAACAAAATAGTTAAACCATCTGAATTTACAGGATCTATGACACAAATAAAAATTATATACAAGCTAATTACCTTCCATTGTACAAGCTGAACACAGAATCAACATGGAGAAAATCATACGTCCTGGGATATGTTGACATCGCCTCGCACCTGCATTGTTCGAAATTGTTTCGATTTATTTCGTTAATCATCTAATCAGCCGAGATAGAAATTATTCAGCAAATATAGAAAACAGTTTGGTTAAGATTGGTACCAATCCTGATAAGTTCCAATCAACCCACGCTCGTATATCACTCCAAGAGTGTTAGCCTTGGCAATGGTGGGTATAACATTCATCACCCACACCGGATCATCGACTAGAGCGGCGGCAAACCCTCCAAGTCCGGCGTTCATGTCGAGCATATTCCGGTAACGCCCACTTCGTCCTAGCTGATTAATCAAGGTCTTATAGTAGTCCACTCTTCTTCTCCATATCTTGGCATTATCCAAGAACATCTCAGAAGTGATACCTTCCACACTCCCACTGCTTATTCTAGGGGGAACGGCCATTAGTCTCTGTGGCCATTTCATTAGCTCACCACCAGCAACTTCTTTAATGTTG
The DNA here is from genome assembly GCA_033002965.1 of Piper betle. NCBI lineage: Eukaryota > Viridiplantae > Streptophyta > Magnoliopsida > Piperales > Piperaceae > Piper > Piper betle. Next base: position 56,839 of record JAURVB010003124.1, on the reverse strand, counting down.
GTCACATTAGGAAGGGGTGATACACTCTTCCATATTTGTGTACCTGCAATATTGTGATAACAGAATTTATGAGTTCAATGGCAAAATTTTGTATGATCGAATTTGGTCTATGGTGCAGAAAGTTGAGTATATATATAAGGTACCAAGCAGCATTGGGGTTTTGGGCTACACAAAATGGAGGAGTTTTGATGGCTTTGCGAGTGAGTTTACAATGAATGTGATTCGTCGGCTTCCTCCAAATTGCTATATCGCCTTTCTCCTTGATCTTCTTCCAACAAAGGCTCTTCGCGACCGCTTCGATCGCAAATTGCTCGTTGCTAAGATCCTCCTCAGTCCTCTCCCATCCCTTCCAATATTTTCTCCAGTTGATCGGCGGGCCTGATAGGATCCAGTACCCGCCGGGACGGAGAATTCGATCGACTTCAATCAGGTATAGGCCACCTAATTGCCACCAATTGATGAGCATGTCATATCACCAACACAATGCGAATCCTTCAATTAAATCAATGAGCATAACAAAATGACAAGGAAGGTCGATTACCATATTGGTGCCAGGGGATGAGGCATCGGGAACAATGTGCCATGTCGAAGGCCCTCGCCGGATAAGGTAGTCGCTTCGATGCCATCACGCCGATCATTGCCGGAACTCCACGCTCTAGGGCGAATTGGACTTGAGCTTCGTGTGTGTCTCGTGGCGCGAAGGACACGGTAGTGATGTTCCTCGACATGAGATAAGCTCCCCAGCTTGCAACCTGCGCATCATAATTATATTATGATAAAACCAATTGCTAAGTTAACGATTTTGACTCCTTCACATGCAAGCAAAATCTTTAGACACCTACCTTCAAGTGTATAGTGTATAGTGGGGTACCTAAGTAGCTTTAAATAAAATTTCGCGGGAACATGTAATTTAATTTTACAGAGACCATAATGTTTACTGCTATGTATCCATTACATACTCGAAATTCTAATAATGTTTGAAAAATAACTAAGAAAGCAAAATTAAGTGACATAATTTATCGGGTGAACTTCGATGTAGGCATAATTTATTGCCCAAAACTAAACGAGCTTTGACTTTGGTTGACTTACTCCACAGCCTGTGTCCACCGCAGTCCGGACGTTGCCGCCATTGATGGGTATAAGTCGACCGATGTCGTCGATGTAGGCATCGGCGCCCTGTGGGAACATGGTCCCACCACCTGGGAACTTGAACCGCTCCCCCTCAACCTGAACCCAATTCTGAACCGCCTTCTCCACCACCAACTCCTCGTGAGGCACATTGTTGAACCACGCAGTATCCCGGCTCACCGGCCACGGGAATGGCGTTCGGTAGCCCTTGGGAGCCGGGATCATACACCGGAGGAGCTCTTCTCTCGCCGGGCAGTGCCGCTCCCGATAGATCAACCGGTCCCGGTCGAACGCAGGGACCGGTCCCGGTCTCGCAGGGGGTGTACTCACTATACTTGACATCACACGGTTCGAACTTGCTTTGAACCGGACCGGCGGTCATGTACTCAACTGAGTGGTGGCTGGAAAAATCTAAGGCCGCCGGCGCCCCCGGCACCGCCGGCACAGCAGGTTCCGCCGCCTTCCTGCAGGGGATAACGCCGATGAGAGGCACCGCTACCGTACCCAACTCGACAACTCTGTGGGTGACTGATCCGAGGTAGTAGAAGAAGAAGAGGATGGAGACAAGGCAAAGGGAGAGGAGGCTTGCCCTGTTCCAAGTTGGGTAGTAGAGCTTCCATATGACTGAGTAGAGAGAGTTGACTCCTGCCATTGAAGTTGCAGAGCTCTCCCTCAGGGCTTTTTGGGTCGATAGTACTGGTGGAAGACCTATATTAGTAGATTAAGATGGAGGTGGGAACCAGTGGAGGATCACTCATCCCCATGCAAGACTTCCTATTATATATATGTCTTCATATCATCATTTTGCAATTTGATGTAGCTGTTCCTGATAAAACAATATTGCGTTTACTTATAAGTGCATCTTTAATAATTATATAAGTGCATCTTTAATAATTATATAAGTGCATCTTTAATACTTTATTGCCTTTGATAGCAGTTTTCTTGGAAGTGTTCTGGACGGAGGAGGTCAAGTAGGTGGTGTTCTTCACTTCAAAGAGCATTGCTTATTTATATCTGTGTGCCAGATTTTTGCATTATCTGGTGTCACATTTGACTCAGTATATAAAAGAATCTGGACTCAGTTGAGATTTTGTCATATTAAGATTATTTAAGCTACATTTTTCTACAAACAAATAAGCAACGTTTGCAACTAATTAGTTATGATAGACCGTAAGAATCAATATGAGAAGCGTTATTATATTAGGCCATACGAAGAGGATGACTTTGCGTATAGAGTAAGAACTTGGAGCGGCAGCAATATATGGTGTGTGGGTACATTATTATCCATTGGAAAGTGGTCATTCAAGTGAAATTTTCTGTTGGGTTTCCGGCGACGGAGTGAATTGAATACGGTGTAATATGTTCTAAGAGACTAACTTCGGACTAAACAATTGGCAACTTGGTAGACAAGGGGGGCAAATGGTCTTAGAGGCTTTAATTGAAGAAAAGAATGGCCATATATGATACTAGCTGTGAGATGATGCAGGTTGGTGAATCAGCTAGTAAGGGAAGCAAGAGGAAAAGGTGCATGGGGAGAAGTAATCACTGTGCTATTTTACACGCAATGGCGCTCAGGTTTTCATGCACATAACTATACGAAGTAAGTAAATCATTTTTTTCTTCGTCTACCTCTTTGACAAATAGTTGGGGCCTAACACCAAATTTATATAATTTAAAATGAGCAAAATGCTGACAAATTTCATGACATCAACCCATTTAATTGAGACATGGAATTACAAGAAATGCACAAGTATTAATGGAGATAAATTTTAGGATTAACAGTTCATTGACGGGATCGGGCAGAGTCGAACACCAAATCAAATCAAACTTAATAAATCTTTAAACATAATATAAATGTCCATTGTCCCACATAGTAAACAAGATAGTAATAATAATAAAGTGTTTTTTACCATGTATATGTAATTACCAGAGAGAAAATTAAACATAATTATTATGACCTGAGAAATTTTGAGAGCTGTCTCAAGACTGAATAATAAGAACTAAAAAAACTAAATTTATAATAAAACATGAATAAAAAATTACCTTGATTTTGTTTGTGAACCGATTGAAATTATTTTGATCATTTAATTAAATTCTATAAGATATTATGGTTAGACTGCAAGAATATTCGATATTTTAGTTGAATAACCTTTTTTTACAATGGTTTTATGTTCCAGTTTCAAGATAACTGTTAAGTTGGTTTAGAAGGTGAATGGGCACAAGCATTCACATGTTTGCCTATGTTATGTGGGTCTGATAACCCATATACATCTCCTTTTTATCCTCGATGACTAACGGGGAGGTGATAAAAAGAGATGAAGATATGAGGTTGATAAAGTCTAATTTGAGGTTTTGAATTATGGAACTGAGAAATTCCCTTGGACATCTATATAAACTCCCAAATGGTGAAGGAGAAAGGGGGGGGGGCTCGTTGCATTGAAGAAAATTAAAGAAGAAAAAAGCAGTTGGAGAATAAAGAAGCAGGAAAAGGAAGAAGGAAATGGAGGAAGAAGAAAAAAGCAGTCGGAGAAGAAAGAAGCGAGGAAAAGGAAGAAGGAAATGGAGGAGCCTCTCATCAAAGATCCCTCTCAACCGATTCCTTAGCCCACTGGATCAGAGTTTGGAGTGCCCTCAACACAACCTAGCCGGAAAAGTTAACAGGAGAAGCCCTCTATCGCAGGAAAAGCTTCGAGAAGTTGCTGGCCGGAGTTTTGAAGCGCCATCAAGCAACTCTATTTTTGGCCTTCTTCATGTCGATCTAAGCCATCACCGGCCACACCACAACCTCCACTGAGTTCCCCTCCAACTGGGAACAAAATCCATCTGAGAGCCATTGCTGGAGAAGCCCTCTGTCACTGGAAAAGCTTCGAGAAGCGGCTTGCCAAAGTAGCGGAGCAGCATAGCAGCAGAAAACAACAACAGGCAATCAACTTTGGGCCCTCGGTATGGCCAACCTAGGTCACTGCTTGGCAAACTGACACTTCCACCATACTCCCCTCAATACTAAGAAGAATACAGATTGAGATATGCTAACGGAAGAGAAGCCAATCACTGAAAAATTGCCCCAAAAGAGAACCACTGGAAAAAGTAAAGCAACAGAACGCCACCTACTTTCTAACCTTCGTTCGGCCAACTCAGACCACCATTGACCACAAAACTGACACCAATCAATTATATATCAAGATTAGCCACTTTAAGTCGCTGTCATTGCCGAAAAATAGTAAAAGAGCCCAGCTAAAATTCATTGCCGGTAACTTTCCACCACTACCGCCACCAGCCAGCACTGGCTACCACCTATCACTGGACCACTGCCTAACCACTCATTGATTTGAGATTTGCTGATTTGGGTGGTCCCCCATTGTTGCCATTGCCGAAAAAGGACACTACTAGAGCCCCTAAAGCCGCCATTGCACCATCGGAGAAGATGAGTACTTTGGACCCGTTAACATTCATTCACATCCGCAAGCCTGTCCAGACCTGCAATCACATCCCATTGCCCTATGATCTAATCGGATCCCAACTGACCCAGACCACGATTGTGAAGCCAAACTGCATCCGTGACCCACCCTCGACCAGGATTGAAACTGGTTCAGTGTGTGCTCACCTACATCCCGGCGCACCCAGAAATCTCCAGAAGTACTGGTCCAACATTTTTTGATTTGAACCAACTAGAAACAATTCGGTTCACCCTATTATTATTCTGTAAATAATTTGAAAGCCTCCTGACCTTCGATTGAGACGAAACTTGCTATCCTACCATTTTCGAATACTCTAGACATAGGGGTGAGGTTATTTTGAATATTTGAAGATCAGAAAGGGATAAACTAGGGTATTGAAGTCAAAGATCTCAAAGGAGAATTTATTTAAAGGTGGTAAAATTCACTAGTTTGTGTAAAGTGTAAAAATGAAGGAAAATAGTGAATTCGTGGTTATCAAGTCACCATAGATTGACTTAGGGAATCACATTGAACCCTGAGGAACCACGTAAAAAATCTTGGGTGTTATTCCTCACACTCGAAATTTTATTTTCTGCTTGCACGATTTCTTTGTGCAACAAGGATGCCTTTGGTCCCACCAAACCCACTTATCCAACCTGTTTCAAAAACGAAGTAAAGGCTGAATCGCGGGGGCAAAAATCCCATGCCCAAACATATTTTGGCGACTCCACTAGGGACTAGCTAGAAGATAACAGTGTTGTTTGAAGAAGTTTTTGTGAGCAACAAGGTGGCCAAGAATGGCACCGGAGATAAGGAATGTTGCATAACAAAGAAATGTTAATAAAGATGATCCATCCACATCAACTAAAGGAAGGTAAAGCCAATTCGAAGCAAACATGGAAGCAAGCCAACACATAGCAGGAAAATGTGTGCTAAAGAATCCAACAGCTTGAAGTGGCATTGAATGAAGGAAATGAAGGAGGAATTACTCAAAGTAGAAGCATGCTGATATGAGAAGAATGCAACCAAAGTCCAAGAAGCAATGAAGAGATGAGCCAACCTTCAAAAGCCGCAAAAGTGCTTTTGACGTCAACAAATCATCTAAGTGGATGACAAGTACAGAATCAAGTTATTGAAGAAATATTTTGCCAAAATGAAGAGTGGATGCAACGAATTGAGGATATGATGTGACAAGTGCTCACCCAGATGCAACAGGCTAGCGTTGCGACCAGGAGCTCGTCGAGATAAGAAGATGACCATCCCATGCAATGTCCAACAATGGGCCAACCCTTGGAGGCCAGACAAATGTCTTCAACCTCCGCAAATCCAATTGTATCAACCTCACCTCCAGCTACAGAAACAAATGCCACAACATTGAGGGATCAAGCCAATACCTTTCACGAATTAACAATTTTTCTCTGATTTCAGGTACTGAGTCCACCCACCAAGCATCTACAAGATCAACTTCACCGCCCGAACAGATTTGGGTGCAACACTTCCAAGTGTCACAATCAAGTCAAAGTGAGCCTTTTTCAGCTTCCACACTCAGTATGGCTTCCATAGCCACCTATATTAAGTCATTATACCATGCAGGCTCCCAACAACCATCTTCTATGGTGTTTCCACGGTTAATCACAACCATGTTGCCCATCCCAAGCACTGCTAGCAATGCCAACAAGTCAAATGTCAGTTCTTGTTACAATTTTACTTGCAAGTCAGCCATAAGCCCAATTTCCAACCATGCTAGTAGCGTCAATGTTAGTCCTTTACTATAAAGAGTTGACAGCTCGAAATGGATGCACAAACCACAATTATCACTGCTTTGATAGGAAAGAAAGACAAAGAATCAACCGAACCGAAGCAACCAAGTGCCTCTGACTACTAGCTAATGAAGTCTACATAGAAGGTTTGCCTAAGAAGTACACGCGTCCTACCTTCACAAAGTTTGATGGAGACGGCAACCCTGGAGATCATATCACAATCTTTGAGATCAAGTGCAGAGCAATCTCAACAAATAAAAAGCTAAAGTAACAACAATTTCCAGCATCTCTCACTGTTAATGCACTAAGATAGTTCAAAAATCATCTACCTAGATCGATCAGCTCATGGGAAGAGCTCATCAAGCATTTTCCAGCCCACTTTTTTCAATGGAGATCCCGATAAAGATTGATCATTTAAGGCAATGTCAGAGAGAGTCAGGTGAAAATTTTGCTACATATATGAAAAGATTCAGAAGTCAGTCATCCCACATAAAGGAAACTCCTGATATCTAAGAGCTTGTGAAGATTTGTGCGATGAATGATGAATTGGCAGCATGGTTTTTAAGTAGTGCAGAATGCAACACATTTGAAGAACTTTTTGAAAGAGTGTTGAAATATGAAGAACTCAATAGAATTTCCGCTTCAACCAAGAATGGAGGAGCCTCAAGCAATGCACTTACCGAGTTTAGTCACATGGATCATGAGTCACAAATAAAGATGAAAAGTGAAAGTGAAAATCCAAGAGATACACGGTTAAGTGTTTAAAATATATAATATTTACCCATGTTTTTAATATGATATTGTACTTCCCAGGTATAAATATTATTAATTAAGTGATATTTTACTTTATTTTTTGGTGATAATTAATATTTTATTAGATATGCTTAATTTTGGTGTTTCAATGCAGAAAAAGATGAATAAATTAAGCTTTGGAATTGAATGGTCATGACACTTGGCCCCACCCAATGGCTACAAGTTATGGTGTTCAATGGAGTTGAGGAGTTGGAAACTTGAAGCTGACATCATAATTAATTAGACTACGTCGATTTGTGAACACCTTCTTCGAATTCTTGTATCTCCACTTCTATATAAAAGGGGTGGCTATTTGTTGTTTGAGATATCACATCTCATCTCTTGGCTTCGGAGTGTAGTGAAACAAGTAGTTTTAGTTTTTGAATTCTTTTCTTTTCATAATAAAAAGTAGTTTCTTCATATTATTTTCTATTTTTATTATGGAGTAATATTTTATTTCGTTTTAGAGAAGAATGAAACTTAACATTATTTAATTGAATTCATTTCAACCTCTTACTCTTTTATTCAATCGGATCGTTTGAATTATCATGTTCTAAATGCTAAGAATAGATTGATCGTCTATATCTTAGATCATGAGGTTTAAGTAGATTTCGGGAGAAATTAATTAGATTAGTCATTGATAATTCATCATACGACGAGTCTTTTGACTTGTTTGTCATTGTGGTCGGGGAGATACACAACACCGTATGCGATTGTAAGGTAATTCTTAATGCATTATTTTGTTGATTAATCAATTATCACCGGGAGGTAGAAATTAAGGTAAAATAAAGAAGCATGAAAAAGGAGTGGGAGCCACTATGTCATATAATTATCCTAGATCGACAATCTGAGGGAATAAAAGATAAGAGTAAGATATGATGAAGATTAAATTGATGTTAAGGGAAATTCGACTCTAGAATGAATTTTATCATTTTAACTTCTCCTTTTATTTAAACTTATTATTTATATTTAGTTAAGTCAACTAATTTTGTTTTCCTCTTAATATTATTTTCTTTAATTAATTTAAAGAGATTCATCTCTCTGTGGGAATGATACTCAAATTTATCATTATATTACTTGCTTCGACCGTGTATACGTGCATGATATTGAAATTATTCGAACAAAAGTTCACGTAGTTAAGGTGGAAAACAAGGAGGTGTCACTTGCTTCCACCGATGGAGTGAAGAAAGGATTCCCTACACCTCCACCGATGCAAACATTTGAAGGAATCAATGCAATATGGAAAAATAGGACTTCGCCTGATGTGTAGCTACGGTGAAAAGATAGTGACCCGAGGAAGGAAATGACGTTACATTGGAGGAGACACAAAACTTGTTGCAATTGATCTTGATGGTTCTTATTTAGATCTTGTCACCTGAATCTCAAGCATGTTTTGTATTAGCAGCCCTTTCATGATCAAGTGTCAGTTACCAGGTGCAAGTTTGAAGTACCTTATCACAATTGCCAACAATGAAGACTTAGTGAATGTACTCAAAGAGAAAGAGGAGTTCTACACAAGTCACAGCTACTCTCCTTCACCTATTTGTGCTAATGAAAACATGAAGATCGCCATCAAAGTCGACGTTGGTAAAGATGTTGGGGGCTTCAATCAAAATCAATACAGTTGAACGAGATAGCATAAGCAATTCAAAAACTAGTATGAGGCACCACAAAAGAACAAGGTTCACTCAAGACCACGCAAGAAAAAGAAGGCATAATGTGAGCTTGTTGCCAAAGAATCTTGACATCCCGAAGCAAAGTTTTCAAAAGCTACGAATGTGAGTAGGAAAGAATTTGCCTTTCTATCATTATCATCACAACTTTTTAAGCAAGATGAAGGAAATCTAGATTTAGAGACCATGGTTGTCAAGTAAAGAAGTCATTCCTTAAGATCAAAATGATGGTTAGTTACCAAACAATTACCCATAAGGGGTCGCCCTATACTAGCTTATGCAAAAAAAAGAGAGAAAAAGAAGACAAAAAATACAAGTCATATTTCGCTGATTATTCTTTTAAATTTGTGAAAAATCGGCGAGGGGGTAAATGAATGGGCACAAACATGAGCATGTTTGTTTGTGTTCAGGTCCGATAACCCATATACACCTCCTGACAGCTTCACAAGATGGGGAGGAGATAAGAATAGACGAAGATAGGAGGTTGAGAAAGTTTGATTGTGGAACTAAGAAATTCCCCTAGACGTTTATAAATACCCAAACGGTGAAGGAGAAGGGCGGGGAAGGGGGGGGTGAGAGGTTGAAGAAGAAAAAAGTAGCTGAAGAAGACAGAAGCATGAAAAGGAAGAAGGGATGAGCCCCTCACTGGAGATCTATCTCCAGTGACCTCGTAGCCCACCAGATTAGGGTTTGGAGTGCCCTCAACACAACCCAGCAGAAGCCCTTTGTCGCCGGAAAAACATCGAGAAGTTGCTGACTGGAGTTTTGAAGCGCTATTAAGTAGCCCTTTTTTGGCCTTCGTCTAGTCAATCCAAGCCATCACCGACTACACTACAGCCTCCACTGAGTTCCCTCACGGTCGGGAACAAAACCCGTCTGAGAGCCACCGCTGGATAAGCCCTTTGTTGCTAGAAAAACTTCAAGAAGCTACTCGCCAAAGCAGTGTAGCAGCAGAAAATAACAACAAGCAGTCAACTTTGAGCCCTCTGTATGGCCAACCCATGCCACCACTTGGCAGACCGACACTTTCACCAGACTCCCCTCAATACCGAGATAAATACAAATCGAGATCTGCCAACGGAAGGCAATCAGTGGCCAAAAAACTGCCCAAAAGAGGCCCACTAAAAAGTGAAGCAATAGACACCGCCGACTTTCTAACCTTAGTCTGGTCGACTCAAGTCACCACCGATCACGAAACCACAACCAATCAATTGTTCAAATACAAATACTGATCAATATTAGCCACTTTAAGGCGGCGGCATCACCAGAAAACATTGATAGAGCCTGGCTGAAATTCATCTCCGGCAAAACTTTCCACCGCTACTGCTGCCAGCCGGAGCCACCACCTATCACTAGACCACTACCTAACCACTCAGCGATCTGAGATCTACTGATCTAAGTGGTCCCCCATCACTGCCGTCGCTGGAAAAGGCCACCGCCGAAGTCCCCAATGCCGTCGTTGCACCATTGAAGAAGGCGGATCCATCATGCTCATTTACAGTCATCCACATCCAGTCTATCCAGACTCCCGACCACATCTTGTTGCCCACTATCTGATCGGATCCAAATTGACCCAGGCCACAACCGCGAAACCAAACTGCACCGGCAACCCGCCTCTGACCTAGATTGAAATTGGCGCAGCATGGGCCACCTACATCTCGGTGCACCGAAAAGTCTCTAGAAGCATGTGCATGCCACCTGGTCTGGTCTAACAAATTTTTGGTTGGAACCAATCCAAAACGATTTGGTTCATCCTATTAACACTCCAGAAATAATTTGAAGGCCTTCTCGATCTTGGAGATGAAACTTGCTACCCACTATTTTTGGATGCTTTAGATACGGTGGTGAGGTTATTTTGAAAATTTAAAGACCAGAAAGGACAAACCTGGTATTGGAGTTGAAGATCTCAAATGCGAATTTATTTAAAGGTGATAAAATTTACTATTTTGTGTAAAGTGTAAAAATTAAGGAAAATAATGAATTCTTGGTTATCAAGCCACCGTGGACTAACTTAACAATTCAAATTGAACCCTAAGGAACTACGTAAAAAATCTTGGGTGTTATTCCACCTCATGATATTATGCATGGATCAGATATATCCACCTCACACGATTTTTGTGTGGTAAGGGTGTCTTTGGTCCCACCAAACCCACTTAACCAACCATTTTGAAAGCGACACCAAGAGTGAATCGCGGGGGCAGAAACTGAATCGCTAGGGCAGAAATTGAAGCGAAGACTGAATCAGAAGGCTTGGACAACCGAGTAATTAAGTGATTGAATTAGAAATTGAAATGCAAAGTCTTTCTTCTCCAACTCTTCTCTTCTTTCCAACACCTGCTTCTCTTCTTTCTCTACTCTGTTTTTATTTCTTCTCATTTGATCAATCATTGTTCTTCTGTAATTCTTCAAACTGGCAAAGAAAGGTAAAGGAATGATGTCTTCACTACTCGACAGTTGGCTCAAACTTCTCAAATGGCTGGATTACATCCTACTCCAGCTGATCCTGACATTGTAGTAGAGCTTACCTGTGGGAGGGTTGTAGTACTATCCTAGCTGCATGTTTTCATATTAGAAATTTGGAAGAAACTTTGCTACTGCAACAAAAAACTACAAAATTTATACATTCCTAATTAGTATGAAAAAATTGTGAGACTTCATACAAAATTAGAACAAATATTGTGTTGATCGAAACATATTTTTTTGTTACTTGCAACAATAAAAGGAAAAACAAACTATTATTTTTAATTAAATAAAAAGTAAAAACACTCCAAGCAAATTTAGGTTTAGTAATTAATATAACAAAACCTGAGTATAAAGCTTCGTATAATATACCTCGCTAGGTATATGGGCAATTACCTTCGAACCATGACAGAAAACTACACCAAATAAAGCTGCATCAAATAGTTAGACGACTATGGCCGCAAAGAACAATACAAGAAAATGAAGTTCATCGACCTGTTTATTTTTTATTTGGTTTAATCATTGTGTCTAAATTAAAATATCAGGTAAATTCAAGAACGAACTACATTTCCATCAATTTTGGTCTGCAAAATTAACAAATAGAAGATGATCTTAATAAGCGTGAGCATTGTAAAAGTAAAAAGTTGACAAATGAATGATTGACATGTTAAAACAAACTCAGTTAAAAAAATAGTGCACAAGAAATATTTGGGGGAAGAGAGTATACATAGTGTTGGAAAAGATAAATAGACATCTATAATAATTAAATTAAATAAATCACACACTTGACTTACTTCCCGATAATGATGTAAGAACTTGTGAATGCAAGACCAAAAGTAAAATTAGTTATTATAAAAGTGATTGACTTGCTACCCTGCAACTAAGCTAAGATCAATTAGCATGTCTCGCTTGTAAAACAATGGGTATGTAATGATACCATTTGACATCTCCTTCCGTCCTAACATTCATTCTTCATATTAAAATTCGTAAAGTAAGAGTTACTAAGATTAATATTAGGTATGATATTTTTTTACTTCACATTTATTCATTTTATGGGAAGACAAAAGGATAAAAGTTACTAGGAATTCGTACCTTATGGGGCAGTTAACTGGCCACAACTTTTGTAGTTATTATATTCTCTAAACCTCAAATACATTATTATTAATTAATAAATGATCTTGAAACTATAATTCTAACAACCTCCCACTACTAGAAGAAAGAAAGACTGATTGAGGAAAGGCTCGGAATCAATTTTTTGACTTGTAATGTCAAATCTAAGAATGTCTTGTGCCTTCTCTGGGCCCCAGTCATTCTTAATGACTTAGCAAATTCAGTTCTTTCTAATGGGATGCTCTATTCTAATGATAATGAAATGCCTACCTTTTTAAACACTTTTATCTTTGTATATGTATGTACATGTAGTTGACCTGGGCCTACATAACATATACACACTAAAATAAAAAAGTTTGAGAATATAAAATTGTCTTCATAGTATTGTGCTCTCTTGCGCACATCCATGATTTCATACCTAGCAACATAGGGTGAAGTTTTTTTAGTGGTTAAAGTCTAAGCCACAAAGAAATTGTGCCCTAAGCAGTCCATAGGCCTGAACAATTTGAAATCGAGTCGTCGCTTCCTAATAAGACCCTTATACATGCATTCATAGAAACATACCTATTAGGAAATCTAGATCTCAGAGCTATAAGTGAACTCACAAACGTGCATGCAATCCTGGTACATGGATTTAATAATGCATCCACAACCGGTAACAGCATAACAATGCACACCCATCAAACCAATAATAAACAACACACATACATCACACTGGTAATAAAATTATACACATGCATCAAACAATATTAAGGAACAATGCACAAGACAATCATTAAAAAACAATGCTTATACATCAAACAATGGATTTTCAAATTCATTTAAAATAAAATCACAAAAAGGAATAAATCCTATTATTCTGAACAATAGTCAAATAAAATTTTAAATGAATATGCTTAATTATACCTATTTGACACTTTCCAATGCTTCCTCGCTATATCTCAAATATGGTGATATTTTCTTTTAATATGTTCAGCTTTGGAACATAAAATTCCTTACAACAACAAGCTATTATAAATATTATGAGATAAACAACCTCCTCAATAGTTATAAAGACTACAATATTATAACCAATTTCCATAGAGAATTGAGCACTACACATGTTTCTTACTCTCCACAGAAATTACCTCCAATTATAAAAGAAACCAAAATGATTTATTAGTATGAACATAATCCTAGTAATTTGAGATACTGACTCCAATCCAAAATTTTGGTTTTGGTTACAAAGAATATATTGGTCATCAAATGTCATATGTTTTTTATACACTTACCCTGGTTTTTTTTCACCATTTCAAAATATGATTGCAAAGGTAAGATTAAACGAATTGATCAATTACTCTCATGAGTATACATAAGACTACTATTTGTAAGGAGAATAATTTGATTTATCCAAACCTAGCTTTATTAAGTTAATCATTCTCTCAACTAAATCTTCATCCTATCAAGTAGAACTAAGTACCTACATGGCAATCATTTGTTTATTTTCGGTCAGAATAGTACCATCAATAAGGAATCCAATATTCTTTCCCACTATTTTGATATTGTTATAAAGATTTGAGACTTTGAGTGAATCAGGAACTCATGATATCTATTTTGAACCATAAATGGATTTGTTTATATACAAAAAACCTCAAGTTCACTTCTTCCCTAAACAAATCCTTCTTCCTGAAGAATTTTTTCATCGGAAGTATCCACAAAACATTTCTCACTAGCACATGAGAGATCATTATGTGCGTTGTTTGATTAACTAAATGACATGCAAGTATACACGCTCGAAACAAGTAATATAATGATAACTTTCCAAATATCGTTCCACAGATAGATAAATTTACTTATGTTAATAGTAGAAAATAGAACTAAGAGCAAAACAATAACAAAAAGAGATTTTTAGTTTAATATAAAATTTGTTCTAGAGTCAAATTTCCTTTAACATAAAATTAATTTTCATTACATCTTACTCTTATCTTCTTTTTCATCAGATTATCGATGTAGGATAATTATATGACATGGTGGCTCCTGCTCCTTCATGCTTCTATTATTTTGCCTTAATTTCTACCTTCCGGTAATAATTGATTAATCAACAAACTAATACATTAAGATTTGTCTCACAATCGCATACGGTGCTAAGTATCTTTTGACCATAATGACAAACAAGTCAAAAACTAGTCGTATAATGAATTATCAATGACTAATCTAATTAATTTCTCCCAAAATCTAATGAAACCTCATAATCTAAGTAATAAATGATCAATCTACTCTTAGCATTAAAAATATGATAATTCAAACAATCTAATTGAATAAAGAATAAGAATAAAGAATAAGAGGTTGAAATAAATTAAATTAAACTATGATAAGTTCCATTCTTCTCTAGAACAAAATAATGGACTACTCCATAATAAAAGTAAAGAACATGATGAAAAAGAAATAAACTTATATTATAAAAAATAATAAAAATTACAACTAGAACTACTTAATTCACTAACTCCTAAACTAAGAATTTAGATATGTCAAACAACAAATGACCACCCTTATATAGAAGATGAGATGACCATTAGATACATGAATTCAATGAATGTGTTCACAAATCAACATAGTCTAATTAATTATTGTGTCTAATCAAGTTTGCAACTCCTCAACTTGCCAAAGTATATCCATCCTCATCGAGCTTTGTCAACGCTATAAATTATAGCCATCAATAGGTGGGGCCCGATGCCATGACCAACAATTCCTAAGCTTCTTTGTTTTCAATATTTTTATGCATTAAATTTTAAAATTAAACATCTCTAATAAAATATTAATTAACTAAAAAAATAAAGTAAACTATCACCTAATTAATAATATTTATACCCGGGATATACAAAATCACATTAAAAACGTGGGTAAATATTATATACTTTAAACACTTAACATACATACATCCAAATCTCTCACTCAATTACAATTTTGACATATTCACATACGAAATGACCCATGTGGTTGTTTGAAGACATAAGTAACAAATAAAATCGAATTATAATGTTCATATCTCCTTTAAGTGGACTTCCTCTAACATGTCTCTCAAAGAGGGTAAAATATTTAGATTTAAAAAATATGAAAGATGACTATCATCAATATTATGAGGAACTTTGATATTCAACAAAGTTTCTCACTACTAAAATGTTCTCATGTATTTTAACACGTTTACTTTCTCTCCTTCAGTTATAAACTAGTTATCTTTTTAAATTATAAACTAATGTATTATCTTTCATTAATCATGTAATTTATTAGATTGTGTAATGAATTTCCGAAAGAGGTAAAACCAATGTGTAGGTCATTTAGCTCAGTAATATTCTCGACAAGTATGTTTAACTTCGGAGTTTTGATGGAATCTGTAGCATTAGTGCCGATATGATCTCACTGTACCTCATGTTTTCTATTGGCAACCATGAATTTATCAAATGTTGCACTTTAATATAGGCTAATATGACTCCATAAATTTTATGGCCCTCATACTAAGAGCTAGCTTGAGAAGTTAGGCTTTACCAAAACATATCTACAAGTCATTAGTCACCCTTCGAGATAATGCTGAATTCTAATTGGCAACCTTACACATCAAATCATCTTTCCCTCACATATACAGGCCCACATGTTGCAATAAGGTTTCAAGTATAGCTAGTCGAGATGACGTCAAATTATGTCTCAATATGTACACCAACCTCAAGGAAGAGATAATGAGAACATATTTAGAAATGTCTCTCATAAAATTCATTTTCTATGGACATTGATCTATCTCCAGTGTCACATATAATGCTAAACATTCATAAGTCCTCTGTATTTCATTTAACTAAGTGTTCTACATAATCAAAATGGTTTATAATTTTATCATGTGTCTCCTCGGTTTCTCTAATTTAGCATCTTCAAACTTCATCAAGAAACCTATAATTTTATTTTTTAATTAATATGAGATTTTATTATAATAAACATAATATTTTTGTTCCAAATAATATTTCATTCGAAAAGGATTTGAGTCACGTTTAATTAAAGTTTTAACTTCACAATATCTATAAGATATCTTCTTTGCAACTCTATTTGTTCAAGAGTGTATGAGACACTCTAAGAAAAATCATAATCCTATGATGAAGAAGATTCAAACATTTACTATCTTATATAATCAAATTTAGAATCACAAAAATTTTATAATAACATTGTTAAGTGTTTAAAGTATACCATATTTATCTGTGTTTTTAATATAATTTTGTACTTCCCGGGTATAAACATTTTTAAGTAAGTGATAATTTACTTTATTTTTTTAGTTAATTAATATTTTATTAGATATGCTTAAGTTTGGTGTTTCAATGCAGAAAAAGATGAAATAAATTAAGTTTTGAAATTGATTGGTCATGACACTTGGGCCAACCCAATGGATATAATTTATGGAGTTTAATGGAGTCGAGGAGTTGGAAACTTGAAGGGAGATCATAATTCATTAGACTACGTTGATTTCTTAACACCTTTTTGAATTCTTGTATCTCCTCTTCTATATAAAGGGGTGACCATTTGTTATTTAAAATATCACATCTGAAAATCTTGGCTTCAGAGTGTAGTAAAAGAAGTAATTTTAATTTTTGAATTTTTTTTAATAAAAAGTAGTTTTTTTATAATATTTTTTATTTTTTATTATGGATTTGTATTTTATTTCATTCTATATATTAAATTATGAGGTTTAATTAGATTTCGAGACGATGAGTCTTTTGATCGTTGTGGTCGAGTTGTTTCTCGTTGTGGTCGAGAGATACACAACACTGTATGTGATTGTAAGGCAAATCTTAATGCATTATTGTATTTTGTTGATTAATTAATTATTACTGGGATGTAGAAGTTGAGGCAAAATAATAGAAGAAGGAGCAGGAACCACCGTGTCATATAATTATCTTAGATTGACAATGTCATACAATTATCATATAATTATCTTAGATTGACAATGTCATACAATTATCATATAATTATCTTAGATTGACAATGTCATAGATTGATAATTCAAAGGAATAAAAATAAGAGGAAGATTTGATGAAGATTAAATTGATGTTAAGGGAAATTCGACTTTTGAACGAGTTTTATTATTTTAACTTCGCTTTTAGTTTAAAATTATTACTTAATTTAGTTAAGTCAGTTATTTTTGTTTGCTTTAATTAATTATGGGACTACTTGTTTTGACCGTATATACTTACATGATATTGAAATTATTCGAACAAACATCATCTCTTCTATTGAGAAAATACAGTTCAAGGAATTGCATTTAATAACATGTGGGATTGCATTGAGCATATCTAGGTCAAATACTATAAATGTCAACAATTGCAAGATATGCTTGCTAGTCTTTTACTATTCTACGCCATGTGAGATCCATGCCATAATGAAAAGATGTGTTGAACTATTCATTACTAAAATTTTAAGGAACCTTAAAATAATAATACTCATCTAATGAGTTTTGCATATGAGATATTGTAGATTGCAATGACACTTAGATGCATGAAGGCATTCATACACGTAATTTGCATCATGCCATGTTAAAGGAAGGTGGATCTTTTGATGACAATGACTGATTTAATTTCGAAGTCATGCAATTTCCACATAGAAAGACTTCTTTTCTTCAGACATCAATCACATACACTTCACTGATATGAAAACCTTCCAAAAGAGGTAATACATTCTTAGCAAATAAAATCTCTGATGAGGATATTGATTCACACCAACAAGAACTAAAAATTATCAAATATTGTTGGCAAAGTTATAATCTTTATAGGCCTTACAATCTTCGTGTTGATTAGACATCATTTATTACAATAGGAAGGTCTATAGGAGGTGTAAATATGATCAATATTTATGGAGCACAAGTTTATAATTTGCATTACCCTTTGAAGATTTTACAAATTATATAAATAATAACCACAAATTATATATAATTTGCACTACCCTTTGGGGACTTTGCAAATTATATATATATATATATATATATATATATATATATAATTAAATCATAGGGGATTTTGTGAAAACATAAATAATTTCATCACTAAACAATTATGCATGTTTATGATTTTACAATATTGCAAATACAAGAGGCAAACAATCGCTTGTCCTTGTTGGAAAATATACATAGACATACATAATAATTAAATTAAATAAATCACATACGTCACACGCTCCCCGTAATCTCCCCGTAATGATATAAAAACTTGTGAATGCAACACCGAAAGAAAAATTAGTTTTAGTATAAGCGATTGGTTTGCTACCCTTTGGCCAATCAGAGATTACTTATCATGTCTCACTTGTATAACTATGGGGCATATAAAGATACTATTTGGCATCTTCCTTCCATCTGAACTCCACATTGATTTATCATATTAGAATACATAAAGTAAGAGTTACCTACATTTATTTTAGTCATCACTTTATTTCACATTTATTCATCTTACGATAAGACATAAGGTTAAGAGTTAGAATTCCTATCCCCCGAGCAGTTAATTGGCCACAATTTCATGTGTAGACAATATATTATTATATTTTCTAAACCTTAAATATA
This sequence comes from Piper betle, assembly GCA_033002965.1. NCBI lineage: Eukaryota > Viridiplantae > Streptophyta > Magnoliopsida > Piperales > Piperaceae > Piper > Piper betle. The sequence continues at coordinate 37,917 of JAURVB010003124.1, read as the reverse complement.
TAACTATTAAATAATAAATAAATGGATGATCTGCTTTTATATATATAATAAAAAAATGATACATAATTTTCATTGATAAGTAAATAGCTTTATTATTCTGTCTTGTCACATATCAGAAGAAGAAAAAGTAAACAAGTGTTCATCAATGTTATCGTGGCAATATATAAACTTGAGCCTTTTCTTTTTTCCTCATTTTTCTCGACCGAAGCTTGATCGTGATATAGTTAATGATTCGATCATTAACATCTCTGGAATCTCAATCACTTGTGTGTTTGCAACAAAGCTCTATGTAGATGGAAATAAAAAAAATAGACCTTTTACTAGAGTTATATTTGGAAAATTAAAAGTTATGCTAATTGGTGCTATGAAGAACAATTTATATGTAGATGGTAGCAGGGAGGCATAGCAACTAGTCAGGGTAGATGATTTGCTCGGGAGGAGGGGAAAAGAGACAGCTAGTTTATCATTTTGTTTGAGTTTACGGTTTGCTTGTTAACTGATTTTAGTAGAGTTTGTTGTTTTTATTTGAGTTTAATGGTGGGCAGAAAAAAACCAAGTCATACTTGTAGATAAAATATATATATATATATATATATATATATATATAGAGAGTAGAGAGAGAGAGGAAAGTTACTCTGCGCCGGGCGTAGAAAAAATTTTCTGGGCCCCCTATGTCCGATTATAAGGATGACCCAATTCTAAAAAAATTCCTGCGCCGACGCAGACTAACCAATCATATATATATATATATATATATATATATATATATATATGAGGAAAGTTTTTATGCAACATGGTGCAGAAATATTTTCTACACCTAATTTGATTTGAGCAGTCTAATAAAAAAAACCCCACACCTTCCTCACCCACCCCGTCGCCGCCTCCCTCCCTGTCCTCCCTCACCCCCGTCGCCGCCTCCCCTGCTGCCCCCCTGCCTCTCCCTCCCTGCTGCCCCCTCCCTACAATTACAGGTTTACAAGGGAGTGTTTCCAGATGAGCAGCTAGTTGCTATCAAAAGAGCGCAGCAAGGGTCCATGCAGGGAGAATGAGACTTTAATACAGAAATTGAGCTGCTTTCAAGGCTTCATCACAAAAACCTTAGTGGAGATATAACTTCATTATCTCATACTTGACGTTTATTCTATAGAAATATCTAGAATTTGATTGGATTGGAAGAGGAGAATTCGAGTTGCTCTTGGTGCGGCCAGAGGTCTATCTTACCTCCATGAATTATCTGATCCTCCATAGTACACAGATATTAAATCGAGTAACATTCTCCTGGACGTTCATCTAAATGCGAAGGTAATCGATTTTGGTTTTTCCAAATTCATTGGCAGAAATGAAAAGGGCCATGTTACCACTCAAGTCAAAGGGACAATGGTATGATCCTCACATGAAATTTATTAATTTTGATTGCTATTGAAAGCCATATTCAACCCAAAAACGTAAAACCATTTTGTTGAAAATCGTAGGGATATTTGGATGCTGAGTATTACATGACCCAACAATTGAAAGAAAAGAGTGATGTTTGTAGTTTTGGAGTCTTTACTGTTGGAGATAATCACTGCAAAGAAACCTATTGAACGAGGCATTGTGAGAAGGGTGAGAGTATCAATGGACAAGAAAGCCTTGATGAACTGCTAGACCTAGCAACTTTAAGTGGATTTGAGAAGTGCATCGACCTAGCAATGATGTGTGTTGAAGAATCGGGGGCAGATCAGGCCTACCGTCACAGGCCCGTTCGTAAGGTCGAATTTTTCGCCTCCGAGTCCCTGCCTGTGCGGCGTATTCCCTCCTGGGAACACTCAGCCTGTTACTCAACACGCAATAGCGGGAGCCAAGGCCACAAACACTACACTCGTGTTCGGCCGCAATGCGCACCACCGAGGTTGACCCCCGCACGTCCAGCAGATCCACCCGTTCGGTGTTGCCCTCAAACAGCGCCCTTGATCGATCACCCGTGTCTGGCCACGCACCAGCACTTCGACAGCACTCTGGCTATCGAGCACGCTTGCCGATAGGCTGCTCGAGAGTCAAACAGCACCACCACCGCAGCACTCGCCCGATCGCCTCTACCGAAGCAACACGCCTCGTAGAGATCGTGCCTCGTCCTGTCTGTCTTCAGCAACCATCGTCGCCTTGTAACCCTCGACCACGCACCCAGTACTAATGTTCCTCGCCTAAAACGTCAGACAACGAACACAACACAGATATACAGGAAACCCTCAACCTTATATTAATTGTCAATTACAAGGAATTACAAGTACTCGACTCCCTCTCACACCTGCTCGGCTTGTGGACAGCCCCCACAGCTCGCTCAATGTACCAAAATACAAAGGAACTCACACATGGATTACCTGGTCTCGAGTAACCCTCCCAGTTGCCAACACCAGCAACCTCACAACGTGCACCTGGATTCAAGCAAGCGTCCGGAATTCCAGCACTACTCACCAGCCGGCTGCAACAACTCCCTGCTTCTTCCCTCTCCAGGTTGCTCACGTTGCACACCGATCAGCAAGTCTCACCACGAGAACAAGTACCCAATCGGCTCTTCAGTCCGTCGAAGAGAAGTTCCCTTCTCCACGTCTGGCCTAACCCTTATATACTCACGAACTGCATGCTCCAAGATAACCTGAATCTGCCAGCATCTTCAACTCCAGAGATCTGCAAGATCCACCGTGTTCAGCAACCTAGACCATCTCCCATCCAGGTTCATCCAACGGCCTCAAGTCTATCTTCAGCAGTTGGTTGCAACGCCTAATCTGGATAACTGCATATCTTCACCAAGATACTCCAGCAACGTCCAGGAAGCTTATCCTCAAACCGTCGGCTGCAACCGCTAGGATCCCATCTCGATCACCACGAAGCTGACCCTAGGGCTCTTGGTTCAACTTTGCAAGCAACTACCGACCAACTGCCAGCAATGGTCCACTGCTGTTGCCGCACAATCTGCGCATCGTTAGCTCGATCAGACCCAGCACCGCACCAAACAGTGGCACTCGCATGCCGCTCAGGCCCGCGCCCATGCACCATGCAGCGCTCGCGCACCTGTGCCCGTGCACCCGCCGCGCGCCTGCACGCGCTTGTCCGCGCGCGCTGCGCGCGCCGCTGTGCGCGCCGCCCGCGCGCCTGATGCTGCGCGCGCGCGCGCGCGCGTCCGCCTGTGCGCACTCTGAGCGACCGTCGGCGCGCTCGCTCGCGCGCTGCCGCGCGTGCTTGCTGCTGCTCTCGGTAGGTGATCGGTCCAAATACCGATCACCACGCAGCGCCTAGCGCCAGTGCTCGATCACAGCACCGCTAGCGCACCTCGATACGACCTTGCTGCTTTTGAGGTTTCTTCGAACCCAGACCCGGCCACATGCTCGGTACACCGAATACCGACCCATGTGTGACACTTGTTGCTGTTCCCGACGCCTTGCTCCACTGGCATGCTCGGTCCTCCAGCAGAAGCGTCGTGCAACTCGGTTTGGACTGCAACATAATCACGGGTTAGCCTCGGTGTGTTGTTTCCACCACTCGGATAACCACTGCTATCCCATTCATGGACGTAGGGAATCCAGGAACAACACCCAAACCCTGGTTCCCGGGACGTCCACGAATCAAGGCTGTAACACCTACCATGAGTGCAATGGTCAACGAACTGGAAAACATAGCACAATTGGCCGGGATAAATCCATACACTGGCTCTGCATCGACGTGAGAAAATTGGTGGCTATCCACCTTCTAAGGTGGAACCCAAGTGAGAAAATTGGTTGGACTTAGCTACTACTCTTCCGGATGTGTAATCCTCGTGTGGTTTGTAAGCGTTTTGATTTGTTTCATTTCTATACATGATGATTGCTAAACTTTTGTTACTTCTGTACATAGTGGGATGACATATGAGAATACTGTTGCACTGCGCTTGTCTCCGTTCTTCGTGTTGGGAAATATACACTCCAGCGAAAACAAGCCAAACAATATTTCCCATAGGGAGACACCCAAGATAAAAATGAATGTAAACTTTCCTCCCAATTTAGAGAAAAGAAAACCAACCTACTCGATCAACTTTGATTAAAAAATCTCTTACAATCAAGTATCGAAATAAAATTTGAAAAACTCTCCTAACCTAAATCAGATCAATAATAAGATCTGAAAGATACAAATCGTGATAAATTGAGAAAACTAATACAAATCGTGATAAATTGAGAACATACACCTCAAATGAAAAAATGGATCAATCTCACACTCTGAATTATGACCCCACTTCAACTTGAGATGATGAAAAACTTCTCCAAACTCTCCCATTGTGAGTGAAACCACTCCCCGTTATATGTGAAAAAACTCAACCTAATACATGTAGAAAATTCTACCAAAGTGTGAAAACTTCACCCCAATAAAAGTAGAACTCTACCCAAATGTGGAAAACTCAACCCAAAAGAGTAACACTACCCTAATTACAATCCATGACAAAGGTAGAGAAAGAAAAGAAATTAACCACTATTGAATCTTGTCGAAGAACCCGAAGTCATATCTTCACCTCACAACAAACAATTTCACTTTCTTCTCCCACATGCACTACCAATAGTGACCGTGTCTAGATCTGTAATCCCTCAAGTCTCCCCTAAAGGAGAACACTCCATGGAACTTCCCCAAAGGGAAAGCACACCGAACACATACCTCTAATCACATATTTATAGACTAGAGATATAAATACCACTTAGAAATTAAGAGCCAACTCCAAACACTACTTCTTGAGCATTGAATCCTCACTAATGAGTCTCTTCACGTATTCTACAAATTCTCATCAGAATTCGTCGTACCTCTTGGTTTATCTTCATGTCTTCATGACTTTCAATGTGACTGAACGCTTTCTCATGGAGGGAATATCTCAACACTTCCATATATGCAAAAAGATTCTAATGTTTGTTAGCCCTCTAAAAATTGCATACTTGAGTAAGCTAAATTTCCATAAGCTGAAACAACTCACCCATTAAAACACATCCCACAAGAAGAAATGAGGAAAATAACTGCACTTGATTGCTATAAAATGATAGTTGTATGTTTACAAAAAAGATTGCCTCTATAAAAAAGAGAAAAATAAAACTAAAAGAAGCCCGTAATTCGAGTCAGTTCACTATATAGCCTATCATGTTACACGGTCTTCAATCCAAGCTCTTGCTCTCGATAGAGAAGGCCCTGAAAGTTGGTGCCCTCTCTGGTATGGAGTCTTAAGAAGCAGTGGATCATCTGGAATTAGACGTTCAGTTTCTCGGTTGGATCTTATGTCAGCAGATTGTTTCTCTTGGTATCGAGCCCAAGCAACAACATAGAGGCTAGCAATGATAAGAAGGCCACCAGTTAAGCTGCATAACCAAATACCAAAAAAACAAGGCTAGTTCTCTTTCTAGAAACTGATGTTAAAAGTGCCGGATGAATCTTGTTACTCATTAGTATCATTACAAATAAATTTACAGCTTCATGTTCAACACGCGAACACTCGCAAAACCATGAAATATAACCTATTGACCAAAAAACATTTCTACCCCCGGTTTCAATACTTAAATTTTTTCTAATTCGTCGTTGCCCCAACTCTTTAAATATAATTAAAAATACTAATTAATTAAAGACAAAAAATCTTTAGCACCAATTTCTCGGCCAGTATATATTATTTTTTTATAATTCTAACCCACCCTTGTTTTTACCATCCCACTTTTTGCTATAGGTATATAGGGTATCTTAAGCTTATTGACAAGTTGAATTGTAACATTCGGATATGCTTTTTAAAAAAGTGCATGCCAGGATATGTATATACCTTTAAATATATTTTATTTTATATCTTTTAGCAAGCACAAGAACAATTCAAAAATAAAAACCAAATTTAAATTAAAAGTCAATTAATTTAAACAATTAATCAAATAATTGATTAATTTAAATTAATATAAACAATTCCACTTTATTAGAATGAGACTCGTCAAATTAGAAGTTGCTTTAAAAAACCTTTGCCTAGAATAAAATTAAAGCAAGGAGATACATAGGTATTAACATTTTCTTTTTTTATTTCTGTAAACTGTATGTAATTTTTTGGAATATGTGAAAGCACATCAATATGCTTATAATATAACATGTAAATTTTGCATTACATAAGTTTCACAAATAAAAAACAAGGCATGGATGCATCTTTAAATTCTCCGCCTGATTTTGTTCCATGCGAGATTGATTATATTCAAGGGTGGAAAGCGCATTTTATCTACAGGAAAGAAGAAATATCTTTGGCTTTAGTTTTTTTCAAGAAAAATATATTAGGATGTTAAACTTGATAGCCATTGGTCTCAGATCAGGAAAATAAATAATTTAGAGAGATGTTGCCTTTTTATATGCGTGAATTAGGCTTGTATTTGTGTATTCTTTCAAACCTAACTACAAAAATTTTCATGACACTTTATTTCCACACCCCCCCCAAAGATTAGTTAATAATTAAAGTATATATATATATTACACAATAAAATGTTTATCCTTAGGCAATACACATGATTAAAATAGCCACTTGATTGTATGAAGGGGTGTTCATCGCGCGAGTTGAATCGTGTTTTGTTTAATTTAAGCTTGGCTAGTTTGATTTTGACTTTGAGTCGAATAAAAAATTATTCGAGTTGATTTGTGTTCAAGTCGAATTCACCCTAATTTAATTTGTATTTATTAATGCTATTTTTTCATATAATTCAGACTAAATTTTAATTTATAATTAAAATTCTAAAATTTGACACAATTATGCATAAAATATGGAATTTGACACAATTATGCATAAAATCTTAATCCTTAAGTAAAATATACAATTTTTAGTCAAGGTGAGTTGTGTATGAGAAGCTCAAGCACTACTTGTTTAATACTGTGTTAAGTTTGAAGTCAAGTTTTTCGAATTCTGTATTGAGCCAAATCGATTTAATTGAACTTTAAACAAATATCTAATTGTATGTCTCTAAAAAATTTTCCATTACCACGTGCTTTTTCTTACTCATATTATACAATATACGTCCCAATCTAATATTTTTTCTATTTTTTTAATTTTGTAATTACTATTATATTTTTTCGAGACGTTCATCTCCGATAATTGAGGCCATCTCACGATCTGGAAGAGATACGTATCACATCGGCCTCTATCTGGAAGAGGTACGTATCACATCGCCTCTTAAATAGAGTCTGCATATCGAAAATGTGATATTTATTGCACTTTTGAAAATTCATAGGTTACGGACATGTGATAGGTATCAACCGATACAAATACATTAATTAAATATATATGTATATATATATAAATAATATTTTATTAAATTATTAAATAAAATATGACTTATATTCAATTTTTTATGTCAACTTTAATAGTTATTAAGTTAAATTTTATATAATTAAGGAATAAAATAAAATTAACTATAAATCTCACATCCAAAAGTAAAATTATTTTGTAAATAAACATGATTATAATTAGATTTACATTATACTAATTATTTGTTATATTACATGATAATAAACATAAATTTTATTGTACTAATATAATTATAAAACACTAATCATATCCAAGACAAAGTAAAAAGTTGTTAAGACTGAAATAAAAATAAAAAATAAAAAAATAAAATAAAGAGGAAGATTCATCTATTTTAACTTTTTACTATAAAATATAAAAAATGATAAGATCATAATATTCACTTAAATATGGGTATAAAAAGTGTGTAAGTGATAGATTTAATTATATTTGGAGTATAAATGAATATTTTTAATTTTATAAATTGTTAAAATAGTAAAAAATAAAAAAATTAAGGTGTATTGGACGTATTTGATGCATATTGAATACGTATCGAACGTATTGCGATACGTTCAATACGTATCTTATTAAATTCACGCTGTTGAAGTCGACAGCGGGCAACTCCATTATAAAACATTTGCTAGAGAACTCTTCACATATTCCTCTATCATATCCCAAACCCAGAATTGATGGCTTCAATGGAGGAAGCCTATCTCCTATTCTGCACATTGTTTGTGCTCATCTCTTGCTTCCTCCTCCACTTTCCACCGTTGTACAATAAGAAGCTCCCACCTGGGCCGCGGCTATGGCCGCTGGTCGGAAACTTGCCCCAAATTAGCAGGCAGAGGCCTCATGCCGACATGGCCGACATCGCCCGTGTGCATGGCCCTATGCTGTCTCTCCGGCTGGGGACTGAGCTCGTCGTTGTGGCGGCGGCCATGGAAGTTCTCAAGACCCATGATAAGAGTTTAGCTTCACGGTTTGTCCTGCACACTTACAGGATTGAGGACTACACTCCCTACTCCCTGCCTTTTGCAGCAGAGTGTGGGGAGAGGTGGAAGTCACTAAGATCTATTTGTAAGTCTGAGCTGTTTACTGTGAAGATGGTATGGAATTAGCAAGTAAGGGAGGGAGGAATGTAAATGCTGATATTTGAATGTAAGAGTCGGCGGGAGAAAACAAGGGATGGGCTGAAATGGGCCGAAAACAGAGTATAGAACAGAGTGCGGGAGATTGTAATGGGGAACTTGATGAAATTGAATCCTTTTTGTTGTTGTTATTCTTGATTTCAGTCCGACTTTCACGGACGATCATCAGGGAAGCAGGATTTCCTTCTGCTTCCGTCTTCCATCTCCTTCCTCGATCTACCTCGTTCCAGCCTCAATTCCATTGCAGGTTGTCTTCTCCATGGCGCCATCGAAGCAGGGCAGCAAGCAAGGGAAAGGGAAAGAGCTCGTCGTGGAACTTGGAGAGGAAATTCACACCAGAATGGTATCAGAGCCTAACGAGGGAGGTACACATCTTCCACCCAATTCTGATGAACTTTCTCAAATTAGACAGGTTCAAGATCAATTGCTGGCAACTGTTTCCAATATATCTGCAAAATTTGAATTATTGTTACAATCAAGAATTGATGGATTGGGGAATAGAGAAAAAAACTAATTTCCTAATATTATATCGAGTCAAAGTTTTTATTAATAAACTACTTTATTTTAAAAAAATTTATTTCATACTATTGACACTAGTCGAGATTGAATAAAGTTTTTATTAAAAAATTACTTTATTTTTTAAAAAAATTTATTTAATATTATTGACTCAAATCGAGATTTAATTAAGTTTTTATTACAAAATTATTTTATTTTTTTAAAAAATTATTTCATATTATTGACTTGAGTTAAGATCGAGTCAAGTTTTTATTACAATTTTTTTGAAAAATGTATTTTATACTATTGACTCAAATTGAGACCGACTAAAGTTTTTATTATGAAATTGATTTATTTTTAAAAAATAATTTATTTCATACTACTGACTCGAGTCGATATCGAGGTAAGTTTTTATTATAAAATTACTACCCTCGTTTTGTCCTCTGTTTCTCCCCTGTTTCTTCCCTCCTACGCGACTGTTAGCGACCTCGCCGGGGGCAGGCGGGTAGACGCCTAGACACGGCCAGGCGGAGGCGGGGGCGGGGGGAGTCAAGTCAAGTTTTACTCCCGACACGCCTTGATTTACTCCCGACTCGCTCTTGAGTCGAGTCAAGTTTTTATTTTATTTTATAATATTGACTCGAGTCAAGAACGACTCTCTCTCGAATTGAGTCAAAATTATAAAATAAATTATAAAAAATAAAATAATTTATTACGAAAATCAAGTTTTTATTTTAAAATTATTTAATTTTTTTAAATTTATTTTATAATATTGATTTAAGTCAAGAGCGAGTCGAGTTTTTATTTTAAAATTATTTTATTTTTAAAAATATTATTTTATAATATTGACTCGAATCGGGAGCGTGTCATATTTTTATTAAGAAATTATATTATTATTTTTTTAAAATTTATTTCGTAATATTTACTCGATTAAGGAGCGAGTAAGGTTTTTATTACGAAATTGCCATCCCCATTCCTCCCCTGCTCTGTTTTATATCGCCGCTGGGGGAGGATGGCGACACACAGGGAGGGAAAACGACCGGGGGGGGGGGGGCTGGACGACGACGTAGGGTAGGAAATGGCAAGGGGGCGGTGGTGACGCCCGGGGGAGGGGACGGAGACGAGAGGGGGACGACGACGTCCGCAAGGGGGGAAACAGGGCAGGTGGGGAAATTCCTACCGGGGAGAGGGGGAAACAGGGCGGTGGGGGGAGTTACGGGAGAGCCGGGGAGGCGGCGGTGGCAGGGGGTGGGCACAGCCGCGGTGGATGGCAGTGGCAGGGGTGGCATTGTAACACCCTGTTTCGGCTCACCCGTGAACCGACCCAAAAATGTCACCGGCGACCGAACTGTTCGCTAATCTACTAGATTCGATTAAGCCGACCAGGATCTACTCTCGGCGTTTCAAGATGGAGATGCAAATATGAAATGTATGAATGGGAACAATTGGGTTCTAACGCGGTCCTACATGCATGCTATGATGTACAAGCAAAATAAGACAAACAACAAATGCGAAACCAAAAGAAAATATATACTATTTTATAAAAATACGGTAACACATAACAATCTACCATGACATTCAATCATTATCTCATTCGTTTTTACCTGAGCCGAGTCTGAACTCCAAGGCTCCCTACTCATTCATATTTATCAGTTCGTTTCATAACAAGTAATTCATTCAAGCAAACACATCAAAATTATCGTTTACATAACAATAACACACCATCATTATACGTTACACGCGGCAAGTACATGTGTGCACGGTTCCGTGCTGCTCCTCCGCAGTCCTGACAGCTTTCATCGTTCGCATTCCTCACCTACATATATATAGAAAAACCGTCAGTAACGAGTGTTACCGGCCCGGAAAATAACTAATATCAATCTGGCACAGGAGAGCAAACTTTCCTGTTGAATCAAAACTATATACTTCCTCAAGAACTCTCATCAGGGCATATATAGGAGTCGCCGCCATCAGGTCGATAGCGTCCCCTTTTTTGTCTCATTCTCATACCTTGGTCATTTCTCTATCGCTTCTCGCATCAAATCTCATTCATTTCCACCCTCTACACCTTCTATATTACTCCTAGCCTTGAGCACGAAGGGAGAGCACTCTCAAGCAGGCCTTTAGTATCCTTTGAACCACAAGTCTAGACATACACTGCATTACAGTACCCGTAAACCTCCACACTTCTCCGGGTTTGAGGAACCCAGAGGAGGAATTGTCCGGATCCTTTAGGAACGAAGTGGGTTCTCCCCAGCTCCAGAGCCCGCTCTTCCGAGCACACACCCTATTTGGAGGCGTGGCCGTCAGTAACCCTCATTCCATCTCTCATCGAAAATGCGAAAACTATATATATATAGGCATAGGTTGGGATTTATATAATAGGCCCGAAGGCAACTTGTGGTGGATCTTAATTTCGAAAACTGACTCGAGGGATCTCATCCTCGAGGGTTATTTATCCGAACAAAACTGTTGGCTAAATGGCCCTAGTAAAGTGGGATCCGATAAAACGCCACTTAACTCATCCTGCACATTATAAATCAAATACACAATAGAATAGCGTAAATCAGAGAACAAGTCCTAAATGGACCTGGTAGAAGCTCCAAACGGGTCCACGCGCCTAGGGGGCGAGCTCCTACACCGTACCTGTTGGTGTGCCGAAAAAGTCGCATTCCGTTTTGGTGGCTTTTTTATCAACAGTACCTACACAATCAAGCTAAAAGCTAACACCCGCATGATGAATCACACATCCTATAGCATGCACATACAATCAACACAATCACGCATCAATCATCACACATTTATCCTAAGTCAATTCTAGTGAGTTTTCAATCTGGGTTTCATGAAATCAGGGTAATAAATTAGTTCACCTAATTAATTCCTTACTTTTCTATTTTAAGACTCATCAATCAACCAATTTCATAATTTTTATTAAATTACACACAAACATACAAACACGTCAAAAACACGAAAATTCATATAATTATCTAGTCTAGCATGCTTCCCTAATAATTATAAAATTTAATAATTTACGTTGGAGTAATTTATACCTCGTATCGTCGAAAATCAACGCCGACTAGGGTTTTCGTTTCGTGGCTCGAAACTCGAATTCGGCACCTAGCGGCATCCGAAGTTCGATCAGATTCGACCAGGTGCGTTCGCCAGATGATCCGGCGAATTTCCCACGAATCTAATTTTTCAGAGGTTTTCCGACGAATATCGGCGATCGATTCTAGACTGGGCAATCAAGGGGTCTATCGGCACCAGCTCGACGAGCTTGGTCCGATGGTGGTGTCAAACAGGGTAGCCGATGTGGCGATGGTTGTCGGCGACTGCGTCGAAAACGGGCGACGGCGGTGGCGTGCTCTGATCGAGGCTACGGCCGGCCTCGACGGTGATTGGGATGATGGGGGAAACGTTAGCGACGGCAAGAGGGTGAGACTGGTGGTCACAGTGGCGGCGACGGCGACCGAACGGCGATGGAATCCGGCTCAGAGTGGCGACGGCTGAGGCGGCTTCGTGGCATCGCGGCGGCGCGCCGACAGGCGATCGGTGGTCGGGGTCTGTCGGGACGACACGACGAGGGGGAGGGGACGACAGGCGATTGGTTCTGGCGATGGGGCGGTAGTCGGCAGAGTCAGGGTGGCGTCGGGTAGCTAGGGTTTGGAGAAAAAGAAAAAGACGATCGGGGAAGATAAAGGGGAGTGCAATGGCATTTTTGTAAATTAAACTTGACTCGAATCCGACTCGAATCAATAATAATAACTATCTCTAATAAATCCTAAAGAAAATCCAGAAAAAATTGGGAAAAATCCCGTAAAATCAAACGAACACAACAACATCCAAATGATATGTTTTATAACTAATAACCCACCCACACTCACCTATATCGCGTCCTAATTCGTCATTCAGCCCTAAAAATATTCTACGATCAAATAAAAATAATAATCAAATACTGCATACCTCCATATATTTGATAACCCATTTTTTATCATCTTTTTGATATTATCATCGTATACTTGAGTATACATGACCCTCATCGCTCATAACTCACAACTGACCTTAATTCAACTTGCGGTCTATGAAACTGACTCGACTCGAACCGACGGTTGAACCAACTAGTTAACTCCAGTAAAACTCTGATTCAAGTCACGGGTTTTACACAAACACCGCTCCATAACCCATGATCAAAACTCAATTGGTTCATCATCAATAACTAAAAAAAATGCTACCCCTAATCAAACAAATGAATCAACAAATCAAAGATCAAACCAAAAAATTACTAACAATAAGCCTGCAAAGCAACAAAGAACGAATCCAACATAACAACAACAAGAGTGGCTGGGAAAAAAATACAACCTTGGCGTAGTAATCCTTCCAAACCCTGCGAGCAACCTGATGCCCTCCTAAATCAAAGCCTTGAACTTTATCCTGCCGATGCTCAATTCCTCCGATGTAGGGTACTGCGTCGGCTGATGCTGGACCAGCCTCTACACGCCAACAACACAAACGGTCATCAAAATTTCCACCAAACCAAAAAAATCCACCCATACAAGACAACAACAAGTAAAACAAAGAACATAACAAGACAAAAACCTCATCCTTGAGCATATGCAAAAGAGTCGTCTTGCCGGCATTGTCGAGGCCGAGGACCAAGATCTTGGCATCCTTCTGCACAGTCCGAGGGAGGCGAGCACGCCGTAGAACCAGTCGAACAGGAACATCGTCACCTACCCTTTTCCAGATCGATCCCTACAAATCCGGCGACGCTCGGGACGAGGCAAGGCGCGGGCTCAACCAGATCAACGTCTAGGTGGTCGCCGGAGTCGGGGCCGGCAGCGGTGATGGGATCGGATCGGCCAGAAGAGACAGGAAGGGAACTCTTTTTTTTGGGGAATTATTTATTGGATTTTTAAATCCGGGGATGGGCCCCGCGAAACATGGGTCCAATATGGTGGTCACGCAAGTAAAAGTGGGACCTTAAACTGATTGGAGGCATATACATATTTAAGTAATTAAGTTAGAACCTACCGTGCATGTACTTGATAGTTGGATTTAGACGGAAACCATTAATTCTTTCGTTCAAAAGAGCTATTCTTCAACAAGCCACCAAAAACGAAAAAAAATCAATCAGAAATAGAAATACGAAATATTAAACAAGCAAAAATAAGTGAGCAACACTGCATCAACACTGTTCGTAGACCGTAAACATTTATAGATCAAAAATTAGGAGGATTAACCTCTCCCGATCGAACACTATTTAATTAATTTAGGCAACAGATCCAATGATGACTTAGTCGAACACCTCAATTCCCATGCTAATGGCCAAATGGGAGGAGCCTCGCCATCGTCGAAAATGTTGGAAGAGGCAGGAGCCACTGGCCGCCACTTTAGCCGGAAAAGCTTTATACGATTACAAGGGTAGCCTAGACTGCAACAGTTTTAGGCAGTGATTGAGGAACTCCAGCGCTAATCTTCAAACACAAACAGAAATCATTTTAAGGAATTACGACATTGTCAGGATGAGATCGAAGCAGAATAAAATAACATACGAGAAACGGTTACGCAAGCTGAATCCGAAAGATACTTTAGTAGCAGAATAAAGCTACCTTGGCAGATTTAAATAGTTCATCCACCACTTCAGACAAAGTCGGGTGGGCATGTACGACAAGCTTCAAATCCTGCAATTTCACATAAAGGGACAACATTTACAATCTGGTCAAAGCTACTCTCAAAGTAATCATTTAAATCTGCAATTACTAGTCACTGTAGCCTTTTACCATGGCTGTCGATGATGACAGCACAGCAAAGCCAAGTAATTACATATTTGAGATTAACGTATCATGCTGTTGTGACTCGGGAGAGGTGAAATGGCTGCGCCCGGTGAAAGATTAGTACCTGTATATTTGTGTCGAGAGCTATTGCATTTGAAGCTTCATGAATAAGATCAGCAGCATGGAGCCCCAGTATATGAACCCCAAGAATCTCACCAGTATCTGGTCTGTATATTAACTGCATGACAATCGTAGAAACAATTATCACGGGATGATGCCACAGGAAAAAAACCTAGGTGCATAAGAAGAGTCTGTTTGCATTAAATACATACATGGGAGTATAGATCACCCACCAACCAGTAAAGGACTTGTGCAAGAGTTTCATATTTGGAGAATATCATGTATAAGCAGATGAATATTTTGTTTTGAAGCATTCAAAAGAAGAAAAAAACTAAAGCAGTTTTATACTCATATTACACATCAAATTAGGGGGATAAACAGATGCTTACCTTGGCTATCCCCTCTCCTTCATTTTCAGCCAGGGCCTTTGTGTTTGCCTTAAAACTGGTTTTAGCAACACTTACTTCAAATCCTTCTTTCTGACCTTTCTCCTGTGCTTGTGGCTACAAAAGCAGTAGTTGCTGCTGTCAGAAAATAGTTGAAGCAAAAAAGTAACAACAGAAACTGCCACTAAACTGCATTAAGCAAGGGGAATATCATATCTAGAAATGTGTGACAAATATACGCAAGAAATCCCTTAAAAAGTAATATGTGATCGCAAACCACTTCTTTTTAATCAAAAGAGCTAATATTTTAACTCGCATTTGAAGATGCTTGTCACTGGCATATAAAAAATCTCACTATCCAAAATGAACTTTCTCTACACGTTCAACACATGAATAATGGAGAATTTACAATTGGTAATCATGAACTAATAAAAAAACAGTTACCTCAGTCAGCCCAACCATACTGATTTCTGGATGAGTAAAACAAGCGGCTGGGATGCTAAGGTGATTTAAGACATGTTCTTTCCCAGAAAGTTGCTCAATAACTACAGTGAAACGGACAAACACATTAATACGATGCCTTATTAGCATCCTTCCGATGTTTGTGCCTTTTCCATAATGCATTTTGCATATTGACAAGATGTTAGAAAACATTACTCTACGATGTACCTGAGATCCCCTGTGCACTTGCAGCATGAGCAAGCATCATTTTACCATTTGCATCCCCAATGCAATATACATGGGGAACCTGAACAAGATCATTAAATTTTCAACTTAAAGATGAGACTAAGAATATTATACAGGGACATACATAGGCGCATAGCTGTATACTATGAAAAATCCATAATTTTAAGAAATTAAAATATTCTTGAGAATTTATCAAAGACAAACCAAATTTCCATCCTGATCAATAACTCGCATACGCTCATCAACAGGAACAAACCCCCGTTGTGTTGCCACATTAATCTGCAATTTGCCAAATCAACATCCATGAGTTTGTATAATGCGAGCACACACCATCTAAGTCCAAAAATTTTAGGTATTCAATATCCACATACATTTTCTAATCCAAGACCCTTTGTAAAAGGTGCTCTGCCAGTGGCAACAAGTGCTGCATCAACCTGCAGAAATAACAAGATCACAATGGGAATCTACACAACATTCTCCAGAATATATAGAGCACTTTTGCATTTTTATTAGAGTTTACCTCCAAAGTATCCTTAGTTTCCTTGGTTTTTGCATCAATAAGTTCAATAGTTACAGGTTTACCATCTTTTGCTGGAGTGACCTTTATCGGTAAAAGCAAGACAATGCCTTAGTAAAGACATTTCTAACTCTGAAATGAAGAACAAGCCAGTAATATTTTACGAGAAAGCACCTTTTTTGCAAGGACACCAGTGTGATAATCTATCTTCCTGGGGTTAATGAGAACCCTCTGAGCCAATTTTCCTATTTCAGGATCAAAGCCTGGCATTAGCTGATCCAGTGCTTCAACAAAGGTAACCTGCAAGGGCGCAGTTCGGTAAGCATAAGCATGGCTCGCAAATCTGGCATAAAGAGACAGAAATATACCTCGCTACCAAGAGCCGTGTACACATCACTAAATTCAAGCCCAATATATCCACTTCCTATGATAGCAATCCAGTCAGGAACAGTCTCCAACTTCAGCGCATGGTCACTTGTAATCACAGTTTTCCCTGTCTCAGAGATTCAAAATCAATCAGTGTACTGATAAAACAATCATCTTTCTTCTAGATTGATAAGACCAGCATGTGCTAGAAGAACATCAAGTTCACCATCAATTTAAAATGTGAAACTCACAGAACGTAACACATCTACCCAAAAGCAATGGTAGCTGAAAAAAAGAATTCGGGAAGAACATATGATACATATACACATCTAATTACGAAAAGTAAAATAAAAATACCAAATAAATTTCACGAGCTATTTACACCTACGTTTGATGGTAAGAATCGTAAGATGTGAAAATATAAGAAGCAAAACAATACCATCAACTTCAATGCCATCAGGCACAAATGGAACAGATCCAGTGGCAATAATTATGTCCTTTGCAGTTACCACTGTTTCAGTAAAGCCTACTTTTCCATATTTAACCTTTTGTGGTCCCTGCAACAAGTTTAAAAAGAAAAGAAAAAATTTATAAGAATAATAATGGAGCAATGAGGATACATTAAAAAGATTTACCTTTTATCAAACCACCAAAATAATTATAACTAATAAATTAAATCTAGTGTCAAATTGACACTACCAAAGATAAAAACATTACCAAGATAGTCCCAACACCCGTCAATATGTCAACCCCCAATGCTTTCATGGAATTGGTCAGATTTTTTCTGATATTTGTAGCCAAATCATTAGCATGATCAGCAACTTTCTGCCTGTCATAGCTTGCAGCAGCCACCTGACACCAAACTTCTGTCAACCTCTAGAACGACGGTAAAAAATGCTATATGATATAGATTCATTTCGAATAACATCTACTACTGACCTGTATACCTAGGGCCTTGAGGTGATGTTCAGATTTTAGCTCCCTCATCCTCCCACTGATGGCGAGAAGAGCTTTAGACGGAACACAGCCTCTATTCACACAGGTACCACCAACGACATCTCCTTCAATAATAGCTGTTTTCCAACCCTGCCATTGATCCAATCCTTATTACCTCGCATTAGAGTATAGAAATTCAGGGAAAAAAAGAGAATAACAAGAAGCACCATTCAACCTAACAGCAGGCACCAGATCAAAAATATATATATATATATATATATATATATATATATATATATATATATATATATAGTTTACATGAACTTGTGAAGCATCAAAAAGACTGTGCATCAAAGAGTACAAGACAACAAACAATCAACGCTCAAATTACGCAAACGAATTGCAGAGGTACCTTCTCTACGGCGTGCAATGCAGCTCCATGGCCGCCGACGCCAGCGCCAATGATAACGAGGTCGTAATCAAATCCCTTACCGGCGGCGCCATTGTCGGCAGCCGCGGCCGTCACCTTCTGCGAGCAGCACCGCCGCCATCCCGGCGGGGCGGCAACTCTGCGAGCAGAAATGGAGGGAACAGCGGGGGAGAAGCCGAAGGCCTCCCGCCGTAGGCCGCAGAATCGAAGGAGCGAAGGCCGGGTGAGGGAGAAATCACGGGAGGCGTCGGATTTGGGGAGGGGGGGAAAGGTGGAGGAAAGAGAGATGGAAGCCCCCTGCATTTTCGCGCCGTCGGATCAAATCCGCTGCCGTCGAATGTGGTAGTCGTCGCCGGTGGAGAGAGGGGAAGGGGGAGGAGGAGGGTGGTTGCCTGAAATGGTTAAGAGAGTGGTGGTGGTTGCGATGGGCGGAGAAGACGATGTGGGAGGTGACTGTTCTCCCTCTCTCGCCGGATAAACTCTGGCTACCGTTCTTTGCCCCTCCCCTCGATTTTGCCGCCTCCCTTTGTTTCGAAGAATTTTATTATTATTATTATTATTATTATTATTATATAAAATAAAATAAAAATACCTATAATATTTTAAAGGTATAAAAAATTATTATTTCAATCTAATACCATTATTTGAAAATAAATTCTATTATTCATATCTTATTATTATTATTATTATATATATAATAAAATAAAAATAAACCCTATAATATATAAAAGATACAAAAAATTATCATTTTATTTTTAATCTAATAACATTATTTAAGAATAAATTGTTTTGACTGACATAACCTAAATTAATTGGGGGATATGACCAAAAATCTGTCTTCCAAAGGAAACAGTACAGGTTTTAAGCCAACAGAATTCCTTTTCACATTTTTTCCTTTTCAAGTACAGAATTATTGTCGTGTCTTGTAGCATTTCCAAAAGTGTTTTAAACGTAAGAGCGATGCAGTTGGCATTTTTTGATGTCCTAAAACCTTTCAAGGAATTGGATCTTTATTCTATGTAGCATGAACATTTTCACAGTCATCTTTTTGTTCACATTTTACAGTCAATTGGGACACCAGCTCATTGGACTTAAGGGCTTGGACAAACGTGCTTATTATACGTGCGCAAAGGGTGTTTCACGATAGGATTTCCTTCATATTGCAGAGATACCATGCCTTCAAAAAATTAACAAAACAATTGGTGAATTGGACGTTTGATCTCACCACCATATATGATATTGAGACCGAATAGCAACATTCACTTTCACCATCTATCAATGTACCCTCTATTTCCGGTGCTTATAGCTTTAGAACACGTAAACAACGTGACTCTTACCTCCCTCCCCCGTGCTAGCAAGTCAAATGAAAGACCCAGGGTGAACATTTGCTTCAAATTCCTCTTCTATTTGCTTATATGAAAAAAATCGTGTCTCTGTACAAAAAAGAATATTGCAGGATGACCACCAACAAGTAGCTCTCCAAAGGCACCCACCCCACATTCAGCAAGGCCAACAACCAACCCCCCAAAGGAAGATCCAGCTTCCAAAAATTAGATCATCCCCAAAAGATTGTTATTGGCAAGCTGAAAAGAAATAAAATAAGTGGCATCTATCTACATTTGTTACCTGTGGATCGACCCTCAGCCAATATTGATGTATTTTACCTACAAAATTTTGAAGCCTGAACAGCTACAAGTTAAGAGTCCGCCGGAACCACTCCTGAAGGTGCAGTAACCTGGAGAGTATCTCAGTATTTCTGGAAAAGTATAACTTGCAGTTCTCAAGAATAACATCAGCATCGTGTTTCACCGAATCCAAACTCCGATAATATTTATTTTCTAATCTTCGCCTGAAAATTTCTAGAGATAACGGAACAGGGAACCTGCAGAAATGATTATTAAAATAAGAAACGTCATCATCATGAAAACAGTCACCATCAACTTCACTATCATCATTTATGTGCTTATCCCAGCTAGCCTGTGGATCTAACAGTTTAGCATTTTCGATTGCTTTCACATTTAAATCAGCTTGCTTTCACATTTAACTTGATTACTGCAAAACTTATGCAAAAACAAAATGGCAAGTTTTTATCAAATAATTAAACATAAGCATCCTGGAATGATTGTTGACTCAACTAACATGGCACTACCAATGCACACCTAAAAGTAATGTGACAAGTCGTATATGCGTCTGAATATTACTCATCTCATTTCAATATATCCACAAATTTGTTTCTCAAAACATGCAGTCCAAAAGCATTTTCTAGCAGTGATCCGGTGTCAACATAGTGCCAACGATATTTATAATTTCAATTTGAACTTGTGGGCATTTCACTTTAACCATGATAATAAGCAAATATGATTCTAGACCAGCTAAAGGCTAAATAAAGCAATATTTAAGGTAATACCTAGACTCATCCCTTCAATCATGTCATAGAACATAGAAAATTACAGGTCACAATGCTTCGTCTAGCTCTAGATACAATGTACAAACTGACAATGATTCAAACACAGCAAACCAACACCCCCGACATTTCTGGTTTGCTTTGCAATTAAAACTAGTGATATGTCACAAATTCAGACTATATAAGCTGATATTATTTTGTTAGACTAGATACATACTTGTTTAATTTTTAAAATTCAAAAAACTTGC
This sequence comes from Piper betle, assembly GCA_033002965.1. Taxonomy (NCBI): domain Eukaryota; kingdom Viridiplantae; phylum Streptophyta; class Magnoliopsida; order Piperales; family Piperaceae; genus Piper; species Piper betle. Next base: position 17,130 of record JAURVB010003124.1, on the reverse strand, counting down.
TGTCAAAAGCCCAAGCAAAAATGGCTTTTCACATCTTATCACAATTACCAAACCCAATACGCCACTTTTAATCTTTGAATGATGTGTTTAAGTTTCTCTAGTGCATCTCAGTTCCCCAATAATTAACATAAACAGCGTCTAAAAAACAGATCTCTATACCAAAAACCTTAAAAGAAACTATACCTGTTCAAGAAATCAGATTTCTGTGCAACCTGCTTCAACCTTCGAATCCCATATGAATCCTGCAAACAAACCCTCCAAAATCATATCTTCAACACCGTAAACAAACTTTATTGAAACAAAGATATAAGTAAAAAATGACCTGACTCTGGTTTGAACTACGCTCTAACTTGTCAAGTGAGAAGAGAAGCTTTTGTGTGACATTATTATCAAGTTGTTGGTGAATCCATAAACCACCAGGATCCCGAAGTTCCCAAGGACTGTGATCATAAATTTCAGAACCGTTTTTGTATAAAACACTGTATCTTTCCCAGGGACTATCCGGGAAGTTCAAAGATTTAGGCTTTACTTGCACAATACGTCCAGAATACCAACTACCACCTTCCCCATTATTCCACCATACTTCACATTTATCTCTATTTGTCCAACAACGATCAACAGCTGCATCATATCGGGATTTCAAAACAACAAAATCTGAAAAGTCAACCAACTCTGGCAAAGTCACTTTAAATGTCTCTCCAAAAACACTGCTCATAGGGTCTACAAATTCAAGAGTTAGTTTGCAACAACTTTCCCCAGATCCAGGCAGTGACGAATACTCCAACTGCAGAACTTTGCAAAATTCTACAGCCCTAACATTTGTATTTAATGTTGCCCATGGTCCTTGTTCTAATCGATGGGACCAACTCAGATATTGTTCATGACCCTAGAAAAACACAAGTCAACATGACAAAGGCCATATTGCATTTAGAACAAAAGAATTGAAAAAAAAAGTAAAGAGCACATTCGCAGACAATCACAAGGCTTTCTTGACTATATAATAATATAGAAATTATAATCTTATATCAGCAAGATCAGTAAATAATGATTTGTAATTCTAGCCCAAATACACAAGCTAATTCAAAAATAAAACTAAGTAATGATACTGATACAGAAATATTACCAAAGATGTGACTTTCATAATAGCATGCTATTAAGTACAGTCAGCTTGGAATTAAACCAAAAATTTTAAGCTTGGCAAGATCTCAGAAATGGTCCCAAAAGGAACAGAAAAATCATTCGATAAACATCTTATCCAGAAACAGGGAAGGAAAGTTCAACATGGAGCTTATGGAAAATAAGGAAATTACCTAATGAAGCAAAGAACAAACATGTTCATCGGTGATTCAAACTTTTACCCAAACTTAAGACATATTTATACACTAAGTTTTTGGATACCTGTCTTATATATGCAACTTCATCACCAAACTGAGGCACATAATTTATCTCCTGCTCTGTCAACATCAACCAAGAATGCTTTTTAGCTGATTGAATATTTTTTCTCTTATTTAACTCTCTCTCAAAAGGATTTCCTCTTCGATTTCTACTAGATCTAGTGATCATCCTGGGATTCTCATCCCAATCCTCAGGAAGGTGATTTCGTGGCCAACTTAAACCAAGATTTTCAGAATGATTGGATGCCTCTGCCACAGTTTGGCTTTCCCTCCCGTAGACTGTAGCCTTCATACGTGCAGACCTCCTAGGAAATTCATGTTGATTAACTTCCAACTTCACTTCTGAAACATCCATATCTTCACCAAGATAATTTTCTTCAGCTATACTTCTGTATGCCTTGGACCTTCTATAAATAGAATTGTACCTCCTAGCACCAATTGAACTCAAACTTCCACCACCAAGAAGCCTTGGTTTCTCTATGCCATAATTTTCACCACTAGCTCCAGGAAGGCAATCCACTTCTTCAGTTTCTTGTTGAAAATTGTCTTCATTGTCTGAAGATGGACTTTGCTGCTCATTTACACTTTTTTTGACCTAAACCTCAGCCTTCCAATTGTAAGCTGAGGTTGGTGTTCAGTTGCTTGGATGTCTTGACTAACGTCCTCACAAGCCAGACTTACCCCATTTCCCTTGCTGGTGAAAGTGTCAGCCTTTATCAATCGCTCATCACAGACTCTGTCACCGCTGCTTGAACAGACAACATGGCTGCCATTGCTTCTACTGCAATCAGCAAGTAACACATTCTCCCCAGAAAGCAATTTAACTTCATTGTCAGGAACTATTTCTTTATATTTTCCATTTATGCCAATCTTACCATCTATATGATCATGCAGTTTGTCGTCTGAATGTTGGCTCCAACTTCCACAATTAACTTTTGGTGCAACAGCATTACATTTGTTTAGCAAGGAATGACAATTACTACCATTTGAAATGTTTCTTTGATCTTCTTGAGTCATCCGCATTCGCTTAGAGGAGCGTGCCTTTACTTCCCCCATTTCATCTTACATTCTGCATGTCCCAAACCAGAAAGATCTCCAACAATCTCACCTCCGCACTCTGAAAAATTCTTATGCTCTCCACATTCTTTATGTTCCAAGGAATTATCTGTTTGTTCAGGATCTGCTGCTCCAACTGGTGTTCCACAAATAGGCTGGGACGATGACTCACCCCTATGTAGCCATTTGGCACCAATTTTCTCGGAAGCACGAATTGGAAACTTCAGAATCAACCTCCTCTTACCCCCATTAATAGGCTTAGAAAGTTCATCTGGTTTGCCTGTCATTTCACAATCATCAATAAGTACCTCTCCTGTATGCTGGATTGATCTATCTGATTCACCGCTCAACATATTTGAATCAAGAAGAGAAGATTCATCATTCAATGAATTGCTCTTAGAATCACATCCTTCTCCATCAGATAAAATTCCATTCATTTGGGAAAATAAAGTCATTGCATTTTTAGCAGCTCGCCTTCGGGGACGAGATGATTTTGATGCTAATGATTTTCTCCTACGTCCCATCTTCCTGCGCACTGATTTGGATTTTTGTGATGGTATAGACCCTGAACCATCACGTTCATCCAAATTTCTCCTCTTAACTCGCCTACCTGATGAAGTCATTATCTCAACCTGAAAAAGAAGAATCGCTTATTAACATTACTGGTAAGTTCACGATAAAAATATTAAAGCTTCACTTACTTCTGGCATGTGTTTATGCCGATTTGACTTCCGAATGCCTTCTTTTCTAGCAAGGTTTAACTCTGTCTCTTCAGCACTACCTTCATTCTCGAAATAATTCCCACTCAAGCTCTCAGCTTCTCCTTCACTTGAGTATTCATCAGTTACGTTGTATTCAGAATCAGTATCATCAGTCTGAACCTCAATATTCTCCTGTTCCCAATCAATGTCTACAAACTCAGGCAATGGTTCATTCCATCTGTCCGGATCCAAAAATGGGACAAATGAATGGGCTTGTAGCTGAGGATTGTCTCCAAGGCCGATGGCAAAAGTAACTTGTGGAGCTGGGCGCCACTCAATACCTAGAGCACCTAAACGCCTTTGTTGGTACATGTTCTGATATGCCTCTGGATATGGGATCATACCTGATAACCGCTCGAAAAAAAATTTTAAATGAGAAAGACAAGTTATATGCATATTTTCAAGCATATACATAAACTAAAACTTATGTTAAACAAGAAATCAAATGTACCGTGATTGCATAGTAAATCTTGAATGTTTCTTCGATGTGGCGCAAGTTGGGTCTCCTACAAGAAGTAAAACCAAACCCACTTGTCATAAATTAATGGCGCCTAAAGAGGTAACCCTGTTGCTTTTTATTTACAATTTGTACAATACAAACTTCTAAACTAAAATGAATATAGCCATCCAAAAATTGATCAAAATTTTTCTCCTCCTTCCACCTAATCCCAAGAAACAATTGGGACATGGATCCTAATCTAGTATCCCTGTGATCACAATTGGCAAAATTTTGATGGTCTGAGGTCTGGGCTTGGGACCAGCAATGCACAAACACTGATTGAGAAAAAATTCATCAAAATAAAATATAAAAAAAATTCAACTACCTGATCAACGACATTTCCATGAGAATCTTGGATAAATGGGCGATAATCACCGAGGAAAAACTGTTCAGCACATATGATATACAAATAAATCAGAAGATACACATTTTCCCCACTACAAAATAATGTTGCCAATCAAAATGAGGTCTTTAAATACCTGGTCATATTTTGCATCCTTTTGAGATTCTCCTTGACCAGTAGAAAAAATGTACAACTGACCAGCTTCATCAGAAACCACAACTGACATACCATCCCTAATTTCATTCAACAAATGTACGCGTTACAATCTGGTAACTAAGAAAAGACAAGTTGGTAAAATTCAACGTGATTCACAAATAGTCAAACAAGCAACAACAGAAGGCCCAACTAGTTCAGGCAATAACTAATAACAATTGAAAAGTTTTTCAAAGAAAATTTCAGACAGAATAGCCAAAGATCTTAAAGTAATCAAAGAAATTATTAGTTATAAGCATAGGTCTTCCTCCAACACTTTTTTCCCACATCTCTTCTAGTTTTGGCTACAACAAAAAGGAAAGAAATAAAAACTGCAATCTACGTGCACTATAGGCAACTTACGGTGAGAACTTCCCATCTACCAACTTGAAGCCTCCAGTTTCATATTCACGCACAGGGATCCCTTCCCATATCTAAATTGAAGAAATTTGACACAATATATTACTAACTTTAACTATTCATTTCTGCATAATAAAAAGTACAAATCAGTGAACTTACATCCCAAATAATGGTTTTGCCATCATACCCAGCACTCATGGCCATGCGAGGATTGAAAGGATGAATATCTAGAACATAAGTCTATAAACAATAATACCACTAACTTGGTTAGATGAATTCTTAACTGGGCATTTTAAGCTGAAGCTGAAGAAAAATGTCAAACACACAACTCCAGAAACATTTTAACAAGCTATAATACGGGAAAGTTTTATCAAAAGACTATATAGGACCTCAAAATTGGTTAATTCAGTCTAACAGGTCCACATGCTTCAAGAAATGCAATACCAAACAAAAATATTTCATAAAAGCTTTATTTCAACTTGTCTCTGAATTGGTAAAATTGCTACCATGTTACTTCTAATGCCGTAGAAGAAAAGCCAAGGTCCCTCAGTGGCAATACTTACAGAAGCACTATGACCAGTCAGGGAATGAACCAAGCTACCATCAACAGCATTCCACACACATATTCTGCAATCTGTTAGGGAACATAATTATAAAATAAAGAAATAGGCAGCAAAGAAATTCAGTTTTCACCATCACTTAGAAATAGATAAAAATGGATTACCCATGATAGCAGCAAGCACAAATCGATTATCCAAGCTCCACATGATCATATTAACACCTCGAGGAGTAGGCTGATTCCTCTGCCGAGGCCCTCCACGAGCAGGTAGTGCAGGCATGGGAGGAGGTGGAACTTTCAGATGGTATGCTCGTATCCAACGCCCAGCTTTTGCCTGAATCCCAGAGTTAAGGGTAATTGTCTGGTCATAGATTTACAAAGGCCATTTACGCCAAAAAAGTAAATATGAAATGAACCAATGATATATGCAAGATATATGTATATGTGGAAAAAATCCATTAACATCCAAAAATAATGTATCACCATCTCAAAATCTTTTTCTCTAGGGTGCTAGTTAAGAATACATACCATTCACCATCAACTTCTACACCGAAAAAAGGGGGAAAATCCCCTCCTAAGTCTTAACCATAATACAACTGTTATTCCTCAATTTTATTACTTACACATCTACAACACCCACTAAAAATACATCAAATAGTGTTCTGTACAAAAATTTCACGACTTGTCACACCTTCTTCACCAATGCTATCAGTAAAGTTTTCTTATTCTAGGACCAAATAGTGCATCTCATCTTTAGACTTCCCATAATCATTATACAGTAATCTATTGAAAGACTATTTCAAGCTTCCTCCTAACAAGAAAAAAAACTTGTTTTTCCCTCTAAAAAATTAATATCAACATCTTGGCCGTGAGTTAACTTAAAAACATGAAAAAAACATCGCAACTAAGTATTGCCTCTTTCTCTTTAACAAGAAGTGCAGCAGACACCAATGGTAACTCTACAGTAAATGTGGCTTTCCCAGTTTAAATAAAATCAATGATTCATGATAAGCTTACATGAGACCTGCGTGACCTTGGAATCCAAATGATTGCACTACCATCACGAGAACATGTAACAATATTATCATGTGAAAACCTGGGCAAAAAAACATAATTACTTATTATCAAAATCTGCTTCACTAATTTGCATCTAAATCAACAAAATCAGAAGGAAAAACTGACATAATCAGCAAGAAAAACCAACCAGAAATTCTTAAACTTGGGGACATTGTCCTCCTTCAATACGTCAGATGGAGAAGCTTTTGGAGCCACAGCACATCCGCTGCATCAAAAGTTCAAAAAAGTCACAAAGAGGAATTTTCATGTCTCAAAGAAAACGTTTTATGAATCCAACACACCTGAACTGTACATAATTCACGTCATCTGCATGACCGGATAAGATATCATTTTCATGATTAGGCTGCTCCGAGTCTTCTGGAGTGAACTTAACCAATGCATTCCACACCTAAAGGAGGACCAATTGCACAAAGATGGCAGACAGACTAAATGAAAAACTAGGAATTCAGAATCAGCATATGACAGATTAAAAATGAAAAGTGTCTTTCAATCTTTAGAATCTTGGATCCTAAGAGCATGCAGAAATCAAAATCGAACAAGACTGAATTGTATTTGTATGAACGAAATAGACCAAAATCCAGGCAGGTGAGGAAAAACAAAAAAAATTTGTGTTACCCTTGCGTAAGTATCAGAGCTTCCAGTGACAAAAACTGTTCCATTGGCATTGTATCCACAGCACAATACTTGATTTCCACGCTGAGCAGCAGTTGCTAGGGCATCATTAGTCTTTCCTGGTGCAAATTTCCTTAAATTAAATACTCATAGTGCTCGGTGAAATGCATTTGCACAAAAACAGTAAGGAGGGATAAAAATGGACCATGCTGTGAATCTGAAGGTTTAGGAATAAAAACTCGTGGTTTTTGCTGAGAATGTACCGCATCCCATATCCGACATGTGCCATCATCAGATGACCTGGCAAGAACACCAAAAGCTAGAATATCATATAAGGCTATAAAAAAGCAAGAAACACAAAATCATTGTCAATTTGCCAATGGGAGCAGCAGATGATTCAATAGCAAAAGACAACATAGAGATGTTAGTTTATAAATATTCTAAAGGGAAAATCACATGATTGCTCTTAGCCTTTTCGGTTTTTCAAAAATCTGTTAATTCGTTTTTGGCGTTGTTTCAAACCCTTAAAGTCACCAATACAAAGTTGGAAGACTGTCCCAATGACTTTATTGAACGCTAATTCATAATGGAAAACAAGAAGCAAATAAGATGTATTACTCACGATAACAGCTGGTAAACAGTGCGTGGACTGAACGCAATAGCAGTCACTGCTGCAGTGTGTCCACGCAAAACAGATATTGGGAAGCCATCAGGCAAACGCCACTGCATCAATCAAACCATGTAAGATTATAAATGATTACTCAAAAGGCACATCATAAACAACAGTGTGTACTAGTGAAATAAACTTACAACTCTAATGCTAAAGTCATTTGAAGCAGATGCAACAAGCGAATTGTTCACACTTATGGCAAGATCAGTAATATCCCCCTTCAAATCAGACAACCTCAACAGTTATATCCCTATGATAGAGGCCAAATCTTAAATGAACCATACCTAACTAAGAATAGATAAAGTGACACATACTTCATGTCCCCGACAACTAGACAAGCAGAAAGCTGTTTCCATCGACCAAATCTTCACAAGGCGATCATCAGAGCCAGTAACAACATAGCGTCCAGAACGATCAAATGTTGCTACAGCATGGATAAACAATTATAAAAAAACTCTAATTGATTAATGATAAGATGATTAAAGAATAAACATAGAGTCACAAGTTGTATAGACACGAACAAATAAAATTTGTTACTGGTACCGAGATTAGGTGATGATATTAAACGACATAACATATCATTCCCATCAGTAATTTTACTTCCTCCATTTCACATGATAGCAACCCAAGTATTAGCATCTGGTTAGAAATTATCATTTAGAGAATTTATCAAAAACAATCGCCACAACATAAAATTAAACAGGATTCTACACCATGAAAATATTAACACACAATTATCATCTATAAATTACTAAATATGCCAAAACTTGTCAAGCTCTTGCCTTGAAATCATAATACGTTATCATTGCAACTATGTTGGCACATAATTTCATATATTTTTAACTTCTGCAAATATTCAGAAAAGTTCATACCACAATACACAGGGTCCCGATGGCCTCTTGTTTTTTAATTATCTGAATCTTCTGTGCCATGGTTGAAGGTTTTGCGATAGCATAACAAGCAGCATGAATAGAAGGAGCTCGGTGATGTTTTGTAAATCCTCCACCAATCTCTCTCAAACCCAAACCATGAACCTGACTAGCTTTCATGTGGGGCCAACGTAAGTATGCAGGAAATCGATTGCCTACCCTACGTTCACTGGTTCGCTCAGCTGCAAGCAGCAAAAATAAAATGTCAAACAAGTGTAGAGATAATACTAATGGCATTGAATAGTTCCATTTCTCAGGAAACTTATTAGAAAACAAGAACAGTACATATGACAGAACTTACACTCCAATAGAGAGAAGGAACTAGCTCCAAGCAATGTAGGAATATCAGGTCCTGCAACTAAGCCATGCAAGGGCGACACAGTACTCAGTATCAACTGCTTCAGGAGTTTTACCAGATGATCTTTCTGAATATGAGAGTGCCTGAACATTGTAAAATGTTTTAACCTTACCTCATTTTACAAGCCAGCGGCAAATGTTTTAAATTTCAATATAATAAATATCAACAGGACAACATGCCTCTCTACCAAGTCACTGTAGCTCAAGGGAAAAGAAATGCCATTATCATTCTCATCACCACTAGGGGCTCCATTTCGTGAATACCAAGCATGATACCTCCTAGGAAGAAGCTGATGCTCCAACAGCTCATTCCAGAACTGTCCAAAGAATTTTCGACATGGCCCCGATGACAAAAAATGCATTATCAGGAAGTAAACTTCTTGAATATCAATGTCCACATCAGTTTCCATGAGTGTTTCACTGGTAGCCGTTTGATCCACACTTGGAGGAATTATAGAATATGCATAATCAGATGTGACACACTTCCTAAGGGCCATTTCCAGACATCAAACCTGTTATGAAAAAGTGGAAGTCATATTAGTTTACTAAAAATATAATTTGATGTTGTCTCAAACACAATGTGCTTAAGATAACACCTCATCATGAAAATACCACTTTGGAAACTAGTTTCAAATCTTTTTTTAAAAAAAAACAGCAACAACAACAACTGTTGAATCCAGAGTGACAAGTGATGAATGATAAACTAGATTCACGGAATAATTTTTTATTTTATCTTGCCAACATACAATTGAAATAATTTGCTAACAAGATTCCTATCTTCAATAACTGACACAAAAATGACCGGAGTAGTGGTGTCAACACTTCTCAGATTACTTAATGGAAGCTTCCACTAAAAACTCAAAGCTCAAATCTCAGTTGGACATAATGTACTCAATACAGCTCTAACAAATTATAAGTTGAATAGAAGACAGCCAAAAAGTGTCCTGCAACTAAACATTTACAATAGATTTTATCTTCATCTATACCTTATCCTTCCTGTCAGCAGCTTAAATTTAGTATCACCAATTCATTTCTCTCATTATAAACAACAAAGACAGGACCATGCAAGAACAAGGAAACCAGGACAGACGCCCTCTTGATCCAACCCTCCAAAGAGGAAATGTTTAGTAGCGAACTTTAAGCAATTTAACCAGACAGAAAAGTGACTACTCTCTTTCACAAACCGATCAACAATGGTTCTATAAATAATCATGTATGCACACAAAGATGCTGCTTCATTGTCGAAAGACAATGTAATTACGAAAGGTTCCCAAAAATGTAAATATTCCTATAGCTGGCAAGTTCAGGATTCACAATAATTCAAATTTTCAAATGCCTTTAAACCACATTCCACGTATGTGTTATGTCCAAAAACTATTAGCAGCAACAATGCGAATACCTTGCCAGTAAGAGGGTCATCTTCCTTGACAGTCATGCAATGTAAACGATCTAACTCCAAAATATTTATGTATAAATCTGAATCATAAATAGACAACGTAATTTCGTACTCCAGAAGTTTTACAATAGAACAAAACACTAGCATAGGGTGAACATGAGAACACACTAGACCCTAAACACAAAACATTTCAGGGAATTCAAATTCTTTGTGGCGTAAGACTAAGGTCAGCAGTTACGCACGTACATTCTTGGCACCCTAGACCCAATGCAGCTATGGCATTAGGTATTGATGGAAAAGTCAACGTTGAGTAGGTGTCTTTCCAATTTCAAACATGCTCTGACATGGGAGAGTAATCACCTCATATTGCCAGTTTTATCTTGATCAAAATATTGCGAAAATTTTAATCACTCTGCAAAAGGGTTTTGCATTAGCCTTCTTGATCGAATCTAAAACGACTAGGTATTTTCTTTTGGATTAAAAAACATGTGACCATCAAGTAGCATGCATGAACAGTACCATACTCGGCTACATGCATAGGATCCGGCTACCAGAACCTACAGGAGGCGGACCGAATCCGTATCGTTTTCATGCATGAGACAATTATCTCTGCTCTCTCAATGGTAACAGCTAGTTCCTTCTATACCCTTTCAATCTAAATCCAGTGTGTTCACTCTCCGCATTTGTTTCAACGATTTCTCAGCCCAACCTAAGCCATCCCAATAACGCATTAAAAAGGTGTTTTCTTTATGAAAGATGCGAAACAAAAGAAACAACCCCGACCAGAAGAATCAAGATAAGCCTCCGAAAATCCTTGTAAAGAAAAAAAGCATTTGAAAAAAGACGAACATTACCACCACTAATGCATACCTATTTGAAAGAATCCAAAAGAAACCCAACAATGAGGCGGCAGAAGCAGACAGCGGCGAAGGTGTGCAAAAGGGCAGATCAGAAAGCGATTCCGCTAACCAGAAAAAAAACAGGAACTCTCCCAGAATGACTTCCCCGGATCGGAAACGAAACAATTTCACGCCAAAGAAATAGCCAAATTAGAGAAGGAAACAAGAGGCCGGCCGTGGAAGTCCCGGGCGGCGACGACGCGGCGCGCAGTCGGTAAAAATTGATACCAAGCAACGCGAATTTCGCCGGAAAGGGTGGCGAGGAGGGAAGTGGAGGGCAAGCGAAGTCAGCCGCCGGCGAGAGGAGGGGCGGAGAAGGTGGGGGGCGGATGGGAATGGGGATTCTACAGTTCCCCCTTCCTGACGTTTGGTTGGATTGCGAGGCTTGCCCAATTAATGGACCGGTCCGGTCTGGTCTCTCGTCCACGGTTTACCACCACGACCGCCCGGTCCCCAGCAATGAACCGCTACTTTCTTTTTGTTTATTTTTTTACTTTAATTGATATATATATATATATATATATATATGTGTGTGTACGTGTTATTAAACCTTAAAATCAAATATTATAAGTATATAATGAATCTAATGTCGTGTAATACCTTGGTTAACAAAATTACATTTATTCCGATTATGAATTTCTCTATTATCTCTCACACGTGGATTGAATTTTACAACCACATTTTACGGTTTTCTAGCCGATTTTCATTCATTATTTTCATTGATATTTTAATTTTTGTATCCATGCCATTAGATAAGATTAGTTGAGAAAACGATTAGTAGTGTGCAAAATATGTGAACGGATCTCATTCGTTGTTTTTCGCGTTGGAAACTATAGAAAATATAACAAACATATTTTTAACAGAGCAGACTCCTTGCAACACGGTGTTTGACCATGTATGAAACATTTTATGTTGATTTTGACTTTTTTGGTGAAATAAATTGAACCAACATATAATATTATAGCGTCTATGCATTTGACCATTACCCACCACTAATACGGAGCTCCAATCCTGATCATACTCTTTTATAGATTATATCGTAGTTTATTTGAGGGTCTGAGTATTTGGTCATTAAGGTTACAGTTAGGGTTGTTAATTGAGTGAGCCAACTCATGAGTATTTAGACTCAAAACTCGACATTTAAATTCTCGAGCTTGAATTTGAATCTTTTGAGCCGAGTTTGAGCAGTGTTCGACTCGACTCGACTTAAAATCGATGTGTAGATCGACTCGATAAAATAATAACATAATTTTTATATTATATATATATATATATACTAATAAGTTTAATTAAGACTAGTTATATTTATTTATATATAATATAATAATAAAAGTAATGAAATAACTTAGATGGTAGGTATTCAAGTTACTCGGCTCGAACAAACTTTCAACTATTGGAGCCGAGTTCGAAAGGAAGTCGAACTCAACTCGCTCACCCTAGTTGCAGATCATATTTATTTGGAGTTTATGTGATCTAAATAACATCAATTTAATATTTTATTGCCCATATACTTTGATATTTAGAATTTCAATCCGGGTCATTTGTAATGCAAATTTGGCTTCACAGTTTCGTGTGTTAGATCATAGTATTTGGTTTATATGTTGATTTAAGCTAGGTATCCAATCCAAATAATTTTAGTATTGAATTGTCGAGTCCATACTTATATATATTTGACATGCATGTTTTGTTTTGTTTAGTACAAGATGATTTTATTATTGTAAAAAAACAGTAACTTTTAATTTTAATTTTAACCAAATTATATAAATGATAAAACCATCACTATAACTTTAATCTTCTTCGGATTAAATCATCAAGAAATAAAATTTGATAGCAGAAACGTACCTGAATCAATAAAAGCAAACTGATTCTTTACTTCTTTAGGTTTTGATCTTCGAAATTCAGCACATGTTCTTCGAAACCAAAGTTTCTGGATAATGGGATGGCAGAACGAAAAACTACTTGTAAATTTGGGGACCATAACCCTCTATCTATATCCTTATTTTTCATAATGTCAATTCAATCCATCCTAAAAGAGAAATTATAAAAATAGTATATACACATATGATTCCATACTTATATTACTAGCCTATTAAACTTAACTTTAATAGATCAATTAAATTTGGGTCAACTTTAAATAATAGGTTATGATTCAATTATATATTTATGTCCAAAATCTAACAATCTCCCACTTGGGCTATATATAGAAAGATAATTATATATAGTCGTATGAGATCCAAAATAGCATACGCTATTATTTTAAAATAACAATCTCGTCTATTAATTAATGTTAATATAAGATCAAGGTGATTTTTGTTAGATTTATGGTAAACCCATCCATGGTCACATATAGCAATATAATTAATGATAGATCAAATATGGATGTGTAGCATAAAAATTATATGTAATTTGATCTACACATGCTTATTTTCAACTTGTCCAACTTTATAAGATCACCAAAATAGAATGAAACATAAACCAAATATTGCAATTCACAAACAAACCAAACTCCTACTAAAGTAGCATATTATCAAATGATACAACACCCAGATGAACAACATGCTTATGAAAAACCTTGGGCAGTAAACTTTTAGTAAGCAGATCTGCAACCATTGAGTTTGTCCCAATATGCTCTATACAAATTTTACCACTCTGAACTCTTTCTTTCACAACAAGGAACTTGATCTCTATATGTTTTGATTTAGATGAGCTCTTGTTGTTATTTGAATATAATACTGCAGACTGATTATCACAAAATAACTTAAGTGTTCTCTCAATATTATCAATAATGTGTAGCCCTATGACAAAGTTCCGCAACCATATTCCATGATTTGATGCCTCATAATAAGCTATGAATTCAGCTGTCATGGTGGAAGAAACTATGAGTGTCTGCTTAGCACTCCTCCAAGAAATAGTTCCTCCAACAAGCAGGTAGATATAGCTAGAAGTGGATCAACGACTATCTTGACATCCAGCAAAAATCGGAATTAGAATATCCAATGATCTCAAGTTGATATGACTTTCGATATGTAAGCATATAATGTTTTGTTCTCTGAAGATATCTCATGACTCTTTTGGTTGCTTTCCAATGATCCAATCTCAGATTACTTAAATATATGTGCAACATTAACAATATCCGTAATATCTGGACGCTTAAATACTTGAGCATACATAAGACTTCCCACTACTGAAGCATAGGAAATCTTTTGCATTTCCTTTCTTTCTATATCATTTTTAGTATATTGATTGATACTAAATTTATCTCCGTTAGAAATAGAGGTATTTCCTAGTTTACAACCTTACATGTTAAATCTCTTAAGCACTTTTTCAATATAGGTTTTTTGTGATAATTCGAGTATACATCGAGAGCGATCCCGTTGTATTTGAATTCCTAATACAAAGATGCATTTTCAAGATCTTTCATTTTAAATTTCTTTGATAAAAATCTCTTGGTTTCGTGCAAAAACCTATATCATTGCTAGCGAGCAATATATGATCAACATATAAAACTAAAAAAATATATTTACTCTCACTAAACTTATGATATATATAATCATCAATCACATTCATCTCAAAACCGAACGACAGAATAACTTGATGAAATTTGTGATACAATTGACGAGAAACCTGCTTAAGTTCAAAGATGGATTTCTTTAATTTGCAAACCATATTCTTTGAATCTCCCTATACAAAATTTTTTGGTTGCACTATATAAATTGTTTTATCAATGTCACTATTTACAAATGCAGTCTTTACATCCACCTGATATAACTCAAGATCAAAATGTATCACTAATGCTATAATTATTCTAGATGAGTCTTTCAATGAAACTGGGGAGAAAGTCTCATTATAATTGATGTCTTTATTTTGAGTAAAGCCCTTTGCAATAAGACAAGTCTTATATCTTACTACATCACCTTTCAAATCCCTCTTGGTTTTAAATATTCATTTACAACAAATAGGCTTCATACCTTCAGGCAATGGAACAAGATCCCAAACGTCATTAGCTTTTATGGACTTCATCTCTTTATTCATAGCCTCAATCCACTTTTGAGAATTAGAACTCTTCATAGCATAATAAAAGTTAATTGGATCATATTATATCATTCTAATGTTATCCTCATGTTCTTATAGAAAAGATGATATAATCATTTGGAATTGCATTTCACCTTCTCTTGTAGATCTCTTTAATGGCATTTATTATTGAGGCTGTTGAGTCTCATTATAACTGATTTGCCATCACCCACATAGATGAATCTTTTAGTATCATTTGACTTTCGGCAACTCAGACAACTTTACATTGACACACTTATGTTAGTAGTAGTACCCGAATCTAGTCACCAAGTGTGTATTGGCACTGAAGCTAAATTAACCTTAGAACAAATAAAATTAAGAAATGTGCTTTTTCTTTACACGTCAAGCATGATACTTAGTGCATTCCTTCTTCATATGTCCATGTTTACCACAAAAGAAACAGCAAGAAGCCTGATTTTCTTTCTTTTATTGTTACTTGTGAGAACTATTACCAACTTCCTTAACCCTCTTTTTTTCTTATTTATATCCTGATAGGTACTAGCCAAGTGAGCACTTTCAACTTGTTCTTGCTTCATCCATTTTTCTTCTTTGACACAATAAGAAATGGGCTCATTAAGAGCCCATTTATCCCTTTGATAGTTATAACTGACTTTGTATTGACTAAATTGTATCGGAAGAGAAATTAAAACTAAATACACGATTAAATCATCAGATAGCTCTAACTTTAGTCATAGTTGCAAAAATCAGAATCGGACATTGAATCAGGTTGGAAGGAGTCATTGAATCAGACCGATTCGTTAAAAATCAGATAAGAATCGATTCACTTAAATCAGTCAAAATCGATGGGTTATTAGTTATAAAACATATTATTTTGATGTTATGGTATGCATTATATTTTATGGTATTTTTTCATATTTTTTTGGATTATTTACAGTTAGTTATTATTTTTAATTTGAGTCAAAGTCGAGTCAACTTTTAATTACAAGAATGCCACCGACCATTTATTTCCCCCTGATTCTCTTGACTTGTCGCCGGCGTGTCCTCTTGCTGCCATGCCACCCGTCGCCGCTTCCTCAACCCCCTCCCCTCCCCCCACGTCGCCACCACTGCTCCCCCGCCCAGTCCACCCCGCCCCCCTCCCTGCTACCCCCCCCACTCAATCCACCCTACCCCGTCCCCCGATCCTCCCACCCCCTACGATCGCCACCCCCTGACGCGGCCCCCACCCGCCCACGTTGCCGCCACAGCTGATCACCACCGCCGCCACTACCCCGCCCAGTCCGCCCCGCCTGCCTTCAATGATTTAGGTTTTTTTAAAATCCACTTTTAGTCATGCCTAATAGATTTATTAATTACCATTCCTAGGATATTTTTGTCATTTATATATACAAACCGATTTTTGCCGATTTAAATTGGTTATGAATCGGTCGAAATCGGCCGATTTTGGGTTCGATTTTTTGTAGAGGCAATTCACCATTTTTTTTAATCAAACACCAACCAAACTGATTTTTGCAACTATGACTTAAGTACTTTTAGTTTTGAAGCAATATTTAACATATCTAAGAATTACTCTCTTATGATTATTTTGCCTTTAAACTTCATTGAAATCAAGTTCGACAAAAGCGTATTTATTTCAGCCTTATCGTTTTTTTATAAAATGTTTTTCAATTTCTTTAAGAAACTTAGTGGTTGTAATAACATTTTCAGACACATCGCCCCTGAAGGTCTCTAGAATTCCATGCTTCATAATTATAAGATTCATGTGATTTGAACATTTTCACTTCTCAATGTCCCGTTTTTCTTAATGGAATTTTTGTCCATAAGAGAAGTAGGTTGTTCAGTCCTTAACGCAAGGTCAAGATTCATGTTTTTCAATTTCTTTAAGAAACTCAGTGGTTAGTGGTTATAGTACCCCTAAACCCTAAACCCTAAACCCTAAATGTAACACCCCAAATCCGGTTCACGCTCGTGAACCGAACCGGCATGTTACAGGC